>OY757011.1:154445224-154918955 GCA_963580285.1 Lucinisca nassula | reverse complement strand
TTTCCATTTATTTTTAGACAGGCATGTTCTCATAATGTGTATGGTTTCAAATAATATCGGGAAAGAAAAACTATATGTTACCCCTTTGATAAAATCTCACAAGTTTGGAATGGATCACACAATAGATCTAGTTTAACTTGTTTTGCCTAATTTTATTCGATATTCAGGCGCCACTTCTCATAGGCTGGTGTCCCCGAACAGGAGATATGTCAGTGGAAGGAACACACAGCATAAACAAGCGTATTAATAAACAACAAAGAAATTCCGCGGGAAATGATAGCGAACCTCCACAGTGAAGAGTTTAATTATACAGCGGCTAAAAATAACGCACTTTGAGCTCCCGATACCGATATTCATATAAAACACAGGTCCAAGCTGTATAGATAAAACACCGAACCGTACGGTGTCTCCGCTCAAACTCCCCATCAGTGACAAACTCCCCATCAGTGGTGACCCCTCGGTCTTGATGGACCTTCGAATACAATCGGTTGGTTCGTTAACAGAGTCGGGCCAGCAAAGATTAATGGTGAGGTGTGAAAATACGTGCTCTATGAAAAAGTACTTGTATTTAATTATCTCGGGGGGGGGGGGGGGTGCACATTGCTTCTGCCTTGTTCGTCCTTCCGTCCATCCGTCCCACTTTTTACTGCATAACATAACTTTTGAACCGTGTCTGCTAGGTTTTTGAAATGTCATGTTTAGATGAGTTTAGGACGCCACAAGTCGCTAAGGAAATGCTATCCCAAGATTCCGTATTTTTGCACATGCGCAGTTTTGTCTGGCAAAAAATAACCGTTGTTCAGACCGATCTGATAGAAGTTATTAATTTCTTTGAACTTAACAATTTTAAATACAGCATAAGGTAAAGGTGACGTATGTCTTGCGTCACTGTGGCGTCCAACTTAGATTGGCTGACAATTGGGTAAGACCTGCTATCCTTGCAGCAGGTACCCAGTAAGCATTCTACATAAATCTACAGCGGGCCGTTAGCGGCCCGTCAGGGTAGCTGACGGGCCGCTTACGGCCCGCTGTAGATTTATGTAGAATGCTAGCAGGGTAAGTGTAGAGGGGAGTGCACTTATTCCTTCTGTTTCTACACTTCCATTCAGTTCCTCTTTCTCCTCTGTCCTTTACTTTAACCTACGATCTCTTCTATCTGTTTTTCTCCCTTCTCTGGGAGACGAGATAAAATTAACCACAGGGGTTGACCTGTCGTTAAACCCCAAACACTTAATAATCGAATAATTAACTGACAATGGTCACGTCATGTTGCGTCAATCGCAAGACAAACGATGCGACAGTGAAGATGATTGGTTGGTTGGATGAATTGTGGTTTAATGTCCCCGTCAACACCATTTAGGTCACTTTGGAGACGTTGCTTCCAGTTTGGTGGGACTTTTACCCGACATTGAGATGAAATGACATTTCAAGCCCTGCCGCCTAATGGAACCAAAAGGCTTATATGCATTTGAAGGTCTGACTCACATCACTTTGCCTGGGCAATCTTAGTCCTTCTAAGCGGTTTACCAGTTCTCATGTTTGGTCAGTTTCAGCTCTGCGTGGAAGCACCATGCAGCCCAATCTATTTCTCCATGCCCCGATGGGCGGGGGCGAGACAGTGAAGATGAATCGAAGGATTACCACCCTGAGGGACGGATTCAACATGTGGGTGATAAAGATCAATCGTTTACCACCAGTAACAGGGTTGTTTGAATATTGAAATTCACCGTCCCCGCGACCCCCGCCCATCGAGGCTTGAGGAAATAGATGGGCTGCATGATGCTTCCACGCAGAGCTGAAACCAACGCACACGAGTACTGTCAAACCAATTAGAGGATCTAAGCCAGCCCAGGCAAACGGTGCGAATCGGACCGTCCATGCTTATAAACCGTATTTCATGGATTCCTTATGAAAAAATAATTGGGAACCAATTAATTGACCCGTGTTTTTTCTCTCATCAGGATTATGCCCCTTTCTGGAGCTACGCCCCTTTGCAAAAATATGCTATGAATAAGTTCTGAATAGTTAGATCCTTTGGAAGCAAAGAATACACCAAATAAACGAAAAAAGCAGACTCGGTTTTATTGAGTCTGTTCATGACCAGTACTGAAATGTGCAACACCGGCCACGCCCTCTAGCACCGGCTTAAGCAGAACTCTATTTTCAAAATCATTCTAAATGAACCTAATGATTCAAAAGGACCAGAAAATATAGTCTGCACTATGATGGATGTACGAGAAGACTTTTTACGGCCGCCACACGGCACAGCACCAGCTGCAGTGAAGATAAATAAGTTCTGAATAGTTAGATCCTTTGGAAGCAAAGAATACACCAACTAAACGAAAAAAGCAGACTCGGTTTTATTGAGTCTGTTCATGACCAGTACTGTAATGTGCAACACCGGCCACGCCCTCTAGCACCGGCTTAAGCAGAACTCTATTTTCAAAATGATTCTAAATGAACCCAATGATCCCAAAGGACCAGAAAATATAATCTGCATCTTCTAAGCAAGATATCTAAAAAAAAAAAAAAAGCATAACAGCTGTGGCGCTGAAACTTTATATACTGATTGGGGATGATGAGAAGATGAACTGATAAACTTTTGAAAAAATCTGATTTTTTTTTACTTTAGTAATGGCCCTTTGAAACTTTGGGCGATTTAAGCTTGTAAGCAAGATATCTCAAAAACCATTACAGCTATTGCCCTGAAACTTTTCAGACTGAATCGGGATGACGAGTAGATGAATGATTAACGTTTGGGGAAAAATCCGATTTTTTTCTTGAGTTATGGCCCTTTGGAACTTTGGGCATTTTAAGCGTATAAACAAGATATCTCAAAAACCATTACAGCTATTCCCTTGAAACCTTACAGACTGATTGGGGACGATGAGAAGATGAACTGATTACCTTTTGAAAAAAAATCTGAACTTTTTTTACTTCAGTTATGGCCCTTTGAAACTTTGGGCGTATTAAGCTTGTAAACAAGATATCTAATCTTGTAAGCAAGATATCTAAAAAAAAAACATTAGAACTATTGCGCTGAAACTTTACATACTAATTGGGGATGATGAGAAGATGAACTGATTAACTTTTGAAAAAATCCTTTTTTTTTTTACTTTAGTTATGACCCTTTGAAACTTTGGGCATTTTAAGCTTTTAAGCAAGATATCTCAAAACGATTTTAGCTATAGCCCTGAAACTTTACAGACTGATCCGGGATGATTAGTAGATGAACAGATTAACTTTTGGAAAAAAATCCGTTTTTTTTTTGTTTTTTTTTTTTTTTAGATATGGTCCTTTGGAACTTTGGGCATTTTAAGCTTGTAAGCAAGATGTCTCAAAAACCATTACAGCTATTGCCCTGAAACAGGTCCTAGTCACATCTCCCCGAGTGACCACTTTTAAGGCCCGGTGCCGGTCGGTATCTAAGGATAAGTTATCCTTAGGCTGACGTGACAGGGCGATGATGCTTCTTAAATACTTGCCTCTTCTCACCTTTAATAAAAGTTCAACAGTGAAAATTAAGCTTGCAGTGAAAAGTGGGCGAAAGGACTAGGGGGACAAAACGTCTATGGGGGAGAAACGACTAGGAGGAAACGACCAGGGAGGAAACGGCTTGGGGCGAAACGACTAGGGGAGGAAATGGTTTGGAGGCGAAACGTCCCGGAACCTCTCCGCTAGTGGCTACAAGTATTCGCTTTCACAAAATGCTTGACTCCACGCTTAGCGCAGTACTAAAATGACAGAATTTACCATGCGTATGTTGTAATAATATGCCAGTTAATATGTAAGTGTATATCCCTTATGCACTTATGACCCGATGTATACTAATTACCGTTGTAATCCGTTGCACCCGAAATACTATCGCATGAATCTGAATCAAAATCGTTACTGGTGATACGTCAAATGACTGAGTGAGTGTTGAGTTTTACGTCTCACCACAAGCTAATGTCATACGGAGACGGGATCTCGGTTTAAAGACTCACCCGAAAGTCTGGAGAAGCCCGGGATCGATCCTGCGATCTCTGGTTTACAAGGGGAGTAGCTCAACCACTACACCACGGAGGCTTCTGATCCGTCAAATGACATTCATTCAACCAGGAACTGTGAAAATGGAAGTTAGTCCCTAGCTCTCGTAAAAGAAGGAAACTTAAGATGCTACATTATCCTCAGCACCCTCCGCGATCTTAAATCGATTTATTTAGACAAATAATTTGTTCAATCCGCATGAAGGCCTCCTAACTCATCAGTGCAACATCTCCGTGAACAGAAAAAATCAAACAACCACAGAGATGAAACAACGGTGAGGACTCGACAGCAAGAAACCATTGAAATGCCGGAGTAAAAGAAAACCAACAGTCAGACTCCGATGGGCCCAACCAGAGACAGAGTATCAGACACCAACCAACGTTACATTGAATTAGATCGCTTTAATTCCAGTACGCTGGAACCGTCATAGAATCTGAGGCCTGACCCACCGGCGTGCAATTAGTTGTCAACCGTGATCGGGTTAACTACCATGCACGCAGTCTGTCGTATAACATTTATGTTGTACCCAATCTTTTTATATCGAAAAATGATTTTACGAAATTGGGTGCTGAAGTCGTTGCGGTTATATATTTTTCTGAATTTATATACTAAGTCACCATAAAATTCGGGTCCCGATAGACCTTGTTGCAGAAGAGATTTAAAAAGTAGAAGTAAAACAAAGATCAGGAATCGATACAATTAACTTACTCCACCCATCAAAGACACCAAAGGGAAAGAAACACAAACATGAAGCGACCAGACCATAATGGAAACCTAAACAAAGGATGGCCATAAGGACAGTTACTTTCCCACAAAATGGCCAAATGCCCATCCAAAATAAAAAGACACAAGTGATACACACAGTGAGTAGTAACAAACAACAACATAAATAAACCGCCACAGAAGAACCGCCTTGGAACGGTCAGTGGAAAGAATTCCACTGGGGGGCTTAAATCGATTTTACGTGGCCACAATCCAGTCCAGTATTGAATTTTGAAATTAAATCAGAATTACGTTTATAAAATTTTGAAAAGGCTTTGCGCAGTATATGAGACCGATAACCCTGATTAAGAAGTTTAGCCGTTAACAATTTATTACGAGTGTTGAAGTCGGTTACATGACTACACACTCTGGCAAATCGAATAAATTGCGAATTATAAATGCCATAGGATGGAAGCCAGGTGTTCTTTTAACCTTAGTACACATGTTGCTAATATGAGTATTCAATCTCAACCTATGTGAGATGGCCACACCAAGGTATTCATCACGAAAACACGCCTATATAATTCTGACCTCCTGGAACCCCACTTTTATATAGTAAAACTGGGGTTAACATGCGTTAACTTCATTTTATTATTTCCGCACTAAAATATAGATTGTGGGTATTCGTTAGAGCCGCCTCGGTGAGGCGGTTCTTACAAGCACCTGCAATCTATATTATGAGCAGAGTATCAAGTCATATCGCTGATTTCAACACTCGTAATAAAAGTTTAACTGCTAAACTGCTACATTAGGAATATCGATATCATAAACTTCGGAAAGCATTTTCTATGTTTTATCGCCGACACTTTCAATTAATTTCTAACATTAAGGTTGGATTATATAGACCTTTGCTGCAGGGGATGTCACAGTTTGGCGACATTATATATAAATTAAAAACAAATTAAGGCAAACCTAACTTTTCGGAACAATTTCAGAATATCAGTAAACGTTACAAACGCATAGGATATAATATAAATTCTATTCAACAGTCTGCATGCATAGTGTTTGACCAAATCACGCTCAGACATTATGCTTTCCCATTTAATTGCACGCCGGTGGATCGGGGTTCAGACTTCATGGTGGCTTTGGCTTTAAAAGCTATTTATTAGTTGGTCCGAGCAGGAACTTTGATGTCTGTTGCTTGGTTCAACAGGGTTCAACTGTTGTATTTCTTTTGCTCCAGTGTTCCTGTGGCGTTATGTTCAGCACCGGATGGCTCAGCGCGTTTTACTAACGAGTACTCACCCGGCTTGTGTAAACTTGGCTTTAATTATGAATTCTTTGTTTACCGAGTTCAAGGAGTTGATTCACTGATAAGTTAGAAAATCTTCACACGGACCAAACAAATACTTGGTTGAACCAAATTGAAATTTTAAAGTAAGGGGAGGGTTAGGATTCCGTAAAGTTAATTAAAACCCATCAGTAATTTTCCCTGACCGTTCCAAGTCGGTGCTTTTGTTGTGGTTCCTTCGTGTTTTGTGTCGGTGGTCCTGGTTCCTCCTAATTATATATGTTTTTACGTTGGTGATTCTGATTCTTCCCTCTTTTTGGTTGTCCATTCTTGGTTGCGTTTGTTCTTCCGGTTTGGTGTTTGTCGTGTTGCTGGTTCGGATTGTTTCCCCCATTGTAAGTATGGCTCCTTTTCAGTTAGGTTCTTCACGCGGACCGATTTGGTTTGAACCACAGTGAACGTGAAGGTGAGGGTTGGGATCCCGTTAAAGTTAACTTAAACCCACCGGTATTTTTACTGACCGTTCCAAGTCAATGCTTTTACTGTGGTTCCTTTTGTGGGGGGGGGGGGGGAGTGGGGGGGGGGGGAATGTCGTGATCACTAAGATTGTCTGGAGAATGAATATCTTCAAACTGACCTGGTAAAGAGGTGATAGTCAAGCCTAAAATATTCTGATCACGAGTAGGAAAGTTAACCATTTGTTCCAAGCCATAATCATCCTTTATATCCAATAGTATTTATTCTTCAGACTGACTCGGCATTGTACCTGATTTGCTAAGTCTGTCAGGCCAAACGATTCCCCTGAAGTTGAAGTCACCTAGGACATAGGTCGATGGAAGTTTTTTGCCTTTATGTTTGAACTTTATGCGATCAAGCTGTTCTCGAAACAACTGGAAGTCTTGGACTGTACCACCCGTTTGACGATACCAGCTTGCTTCGAAATGAAAAGTTTTATAAGTGAACACCTTGACCCCAACTGACTCTGAATCATTTTCCAGTTCCATTATTTGCATGTGAGAGATGTCTCTATGAATGGGCAACATCATTCCACCACCGTGAACATTCCTGTCAATCCTAGCCAATCGCACTAGTCGAACTGTAGATCCTGCCAACCCCGGCTCACATGTAAATACAATGAACGGTGTCACGAGAAAATGTCATTGGGGCCTGGGTAATGACAAGAATCGGTCTTTACAACGAGCAGTGTGGGAAGTGTCTAATATTACTACCGTTTTCAAAACTCAAGAATACACTGATGAGACTGCCCGGATGTGCAAGCGGGTCTGGGTAGTCTATAGTCGCGCATTTTTGTTTGTTTGTTTGATTAATTTGATGTTTAACGTCCCCGTCAACACTTTATAGGTCATTTTGGGGACGTTGCTTCCAATTTAGTGGGAGTTTTACCCGACATTGAGATGAAATGACATCTCAAGCCCTGTCGCCCAATGAAACCAATAGGGTTTATAACTTTATAAGCATTATCTGTCCGACTCTCACCGCTTTGCCTGGGCAAGCTAAGATCTTCTAAGCGGTTTACCAGTACTCGTGTGCGTTCGGTTTCAGCTCTGCGTGGAAGCATCATGCAGCCCATCTTTTTCTTCAAGCCCCGATGGGCGGGGGCCACATATAGTCGCGCATTATCTTATTGTAGCTTTTGTCTTGCACCTGCTCATAAAATATATAACACCGAAACTTCCGAAAATGCCTACTTTTTGTGCGCGTTATACCAAAACCAGTGATTCAGCTGAAGTGCACGACCCGCCGGATGCTTTTAGCTTTATGAGTGTTACCATATATGGGTATGGCGGCCATTTTGGTCATGTGACCTTGACCTAAAACGGTTCCCCAAATAAATGCGCGTTATCGTAAGGAGCAAAAATATATCTTATACTTTAGTACTGTATTCTGAATCGTTTGCAGGATAAAATGCATTCTCACATTTTCCAATACAAAAGCATATGTGTCAAAGTTTGACCTAGGCACAAAGAAGGTCAAGGTCAACCCAGGGTCACCATTTCAGCAATTTATGATGGGCCTACGTCCCAGATGCCATTTATCAAGTTTCGTGGAAATCTGCCCAGTGGTTCTGGAGAAGACTATTTTTGAAGGGTTTTTGCCATATATGGCTTGGCGGCCATTTTGGTCATGTGACCTGGACCCCATGAGCAAATATTGGTTTCCCCCATCCCATAGAAGCTCCATATGAAATTTGACTTCAATCGGCCCAACGGTTTCCGAGGAGAAGCAGTTCGAAAATTTTCACATTTTCGCCTCTGCGAGGCTATACTAAATGGAATGTAATATTTCGCAAGTTCATTGGTTAGGTCTCCTTGATATCTATCAGTCTGTCAAAAAATGTTTAAATTTCCAAGCGGTTAATTCACTATCACCAATTTTCACAAACGGGTTACGGACGGACAGACAGGCAGACCATGTATGGCTTGACGGCCATTTTGGTCATGTGAGCTGGACCCCATGAGCAAATTTTGGTTAGCCCCATCCAATAGAGGCTCCATATGAAATTTGACTTCAATCGGCCGAACGGTTTCCGAGGAGAAGCAGTTCGAAAATTTCCACATTTTTCGCCTCGGCGAGGCTATACTAAATGGAATGTAATATTTCGCAAGTTCATTGGTTAGATCTCATTGATATCTATCAGTATGCCAAAAATGTTTAAATATTCCAAGCGGTTAAGTCACTATCACCAATTTTCACAAACGGGTGACGGACTTTTTCGCCTCGGCGAGGCTATACTAAATGAAATATAATATTTCGCAAGTTCATTGGTTAGATCTCATTGATATCTATCAGTATGCCAAAAATTGTTTAGATATTCCAAGCGGTTAAGTCATATCACCAATTTTCACAAACGGGTTACGGACGGACAGACAGACAGACCATATATGGCTTGGCGGCCATTTTGGTCATGTTACCTGGACCCCATGAGCAAATTTTGGTTTCCCCCATCCCATAGAGGCTCCATATGAAATTTGACTTCAATCGGCCCAACGGTTTCCGAGTCGGAGAAGCAGTCAAACATTTTCATATTTTTCGCCTCGGTGAGGCTATACTAAATGGAATGTAATATTTCGCAAGTTCATTGGTTAGATCTCATTGATATCTATCAGTATGCCAAAAAATGTTTAAATATTCCAAGCGGTTAAGTCACTATCACCAATTTTCACAAACGGGTTACGGATTGTTCGCCTCGGCGAGGCTATACTAAATGGAATGTCATATTTCGCAAGTTCATTGGTTAGATCTCATTGATATCTATCAGTATGCCAAAAATTGTTTAAATATTCCAAGCGGTTAAGTAACTATCACCAATTTTCACAAACGGGTTACGGACGGACAGACAGACAGACCATATATGGCTTGGCGGCCATTTTGGTCATGTGACCTGGACTCAATGAGCAAATTTTGGTTTCCCCTATCCCATAGAGGCTCCATATGAAATTTGACTTCAATCGGCCCAACGGTTTCTGAGGAGAAGCAGTTCGAAAAATTTCACATTTTTCGCCTCGGCGAGGCTATACTAAATGGAATGTAATATTTCTCAAGTTCATTGGTTAGATCTCATTGATATCTATCAGTATGCCAAAAATTGTTTAAATATTCCAAGCGGTTAAGTCACTATCACCAATTTTCACAAACGGGTTACGGACGGACAGACAGACTGACAGACTGACAGAATGACCGATTGACCGAATGACAGAATGACACGGTGATTTTAGGGCACTTAGAAAATCAACCGACTTCAGTCGGTCGCTTTTTCTGCGGATCGTGCAATACTGCATCGAGCGAGGTAAACGTCAAATTACTGTTACATAAAGTGTTAAAATTTTCATTGTTTGGCAATCGACCAAAAGTTACTTAGCATTGGGGCTTTTTAAAATAGTGATTAAGTCAACCTGACTATCACTGAAGGTAGCGGTTATTTGTTGAAAATAGCCGCCTTACTCTTATCGTTGTGAGATCGGCATGTTCCGTAATCTGATTATTATTCTAACACAGCACAATGGAAAATAACTGTGTTTTATTCTACAGCAAATCACTGCAAAGAAGAGCGTGACGAGTGACGTCATTAAAACTGCAAATTTATGACGTCACTAGTCAATTTCCTTGACGTTAGACGGTGTAACGTCATATTCTCGCATCGAAAACGTTAGAAAAAGATATAAATGAATGTGTTTCAGTCGATAATTTTAGCGGGATTTCTTCTAACAATGGCGAAAAGATGTGAGATTTTGAAGGAAACAACAGCATTATTGCCGATTTTCAGCCTGTTAGAATCGAAATAGATCAGCTCTAGTTTGTGATTGGTTGAGTAATAAATCACAGTTTGTCGCTCGTGATTTGATCTACTTTACAACTGACCTCCAAACTGTGATTTATTACTCAACAATTCACAGTTAGAGCTGATCTATTTCTTAAATAGAATATGAACTGAATTTAGCAAACAGTTCAGACGCCGATAAGACGCGACAGAACGAGGCGTCTGATCAAGGTTTACACTGTTTGCTTTATGTACAGGAAGGTTAGGATTAAACGAAATGTTTATACAGTCTAAGTCACCGTGCATTTTTCCAGCCTACCCAAGAGACAACTGACCCACTGGTGCTATCAGTACTTTGATTAAAGTAAGATAATACTGTTTGATTACGAGGGACCGTATATATTGCAGATTATTTCTCAGCCACGACAATATTTTTCCGCTCACGTAAGGGACCATTGAGGACCTCGAGAGATGTCTGCCAAGTCTTGAATAAACATTGGCACGGAAATCCATTTAAGTTTGATCCCATATGTTATAAAACCGATCACCACACCAGAGAAGTAAGAGGATCTAAGCCTGCCCAGGCAAAGCGATGCGAGTCAGGCCGTCCATGGTTATTTACCCTATTGGTTTCATTGGGCGACAGGGCTTGAGATGGCGTTTCATCACAATGTCAGGTAAGTTTGATTTGGGGTTTAATGTCCCCGTCAACACAGTATAGGTCATTTGGAGACATTGCTTCCAATTTTGTGGGACTTTTACCCGACATTGAGATTAAATGACATCCCAAGCCCTGTCGTACGGTCCGACTAGCACCGCTTTGCCTGTGCAGGCTTAGACCCTCTAAGCGGTTTACCAGTACTCGTGTGCGGTCGGTTTCAGCTCTGCGTGGAAACATCATGCAGCCCATCAATTTCTTCAAGCCCCGATGGACGGGGGCCTCAAAGCGGGGCTATAATATTAATGTCTATTTATAGAGTACTATATTAAGCATATAAATGCAGGCCCTACTTGTCTACCATGTGGCGCTCTTAGCTAATATATAAAACTATTTCATTATCTACAATATTTACAGTAAAAGAAGCCTCCGTGGTGTAGTGGTTCTGCTGTTCGCCTTGTAAACCAGGGGTCGCAGGATCGATCCCGGGCTTCCCCAGACTTTCGGATGAGTCTTTAAATCGAGATCCAGTCTCCGTATGACCTAAGCTGTTGCTGGGATTTAAAACTCAAACACTCACTCACTCACAATATTTACAGTAGATCTATTTATAAAACATTTACATAGTCTAGGAATAAAAGCTGGATTTGTGTTCAATACATGCAACTGAAAACACATTGATAAGAACTGCTATATTGCACGCGATTAAAAAAGTCTGAAACAAATGCCTAAAATATTAAGCTTATATTAATATTAACTAGAAAAAGTGTCCATAGGACACGGGTGCCCCCGCTAAATGCCATTCATAAACAAGGCATCGCATGCGTTACAAATTCCCTCGCACAAGACAACTTCGTGTGTGGAAAACACTGAAAAGGCAAAAGTCCAACTTGCTTGAGATATTATCATATGCAACATTTGTGTAAAGTTTGTTTAAAAATCCATCAATAAATGTAGGTTCTAGAGTGATGACAATATTTCTCTAAAAATAGTCATAGGGACCTTGACTTGAGGCCATGGCCGCGAAAGTAGATCTTGCTCAAGATATTATCATAAGCATCTTTTGTGTGAAGTTATATTAAAATCATAAATGTAGGCGGTAGAGCGATGAAAAAGTTTTTCTAAAAATAGCCACAGTGACCTTGACCTTGAGGTCATGACCTTGAAAAGCAAAGCAACTCAAGATATTATCATAAGAAACATTTTTGTGAAGTTCTATTAACATCCATCAATAAATATAGCCACTAGAGCGATGACAAAGTTTTTCTAAAAATAGCCACAGTGACCTTGACCTTGAAAGTCGAAATAGCTCTAGATATTGTGATAAGGAAGATTTGTGTGAAGTTATACTGAAATCGGTGAAGAAATGTAAGCGCTAAAGCCATGACAAAGTTTTTCTAAAAATAGCCACAGTGACCTTGACCTTGTGAGTCAAACTCGCTCAAGGTAATGTCATAAGGAACATTTGTGTGAAGTTATATTGAAATCAGTGAAGAAATGTAGTCGCTAGAGCGATGACACAGTTTTTCTAAAAATAGCCACAGTGACCTTGACCTTGAAAGTCGAAATCGCACGAGATATTGTCATTATGAACATTTGTGTGAAGTTATACTGAAATCGGTGAAGAAATGTAAGCGCTAGCGCCATGACAAAGTTTTTCTGAAAATAGCCACAGTGACCTTGAAAGTGGAACTCGCTACAGATATTGTCATAAGGAACATTTGTGTGAAGCAATATTGAAATTGGTGAAAAAAAGGAAGCGCTAGTGCAATGACAAAGTTTTTCAAAAATAGCCACAGTGACCTTGACCTTGAAAGTCGAACTCGTTCGAGGTATTGTCATAAGGAACATTTGTGTGAAGTTATATTGAAATCGGTGAAGAAATGTAGGCGCTGGAGCGATGACAAAGTTTTTCTTCAAAAAAGCCATTGTGACCTTGACCTTGAAAGTCGATATGGCTTGAGATATTGTCATAAGGAACATTTGTGTGGAGTTATATTGAAATCGGTGAAGAAATGTAAGCGCTAGAGCCATGACAAAGTTTTTCTAAAAATAGCCACAGTGACCTTGACCTTGAAAGTGGAACTCGCTAGAGATATTGTCATAAGGAACATTTGTGTGAAGTTATATTGAAATCGGTGAAGAAACGTAGGCGCTAGAGCGATGACATTTTTTTTTAAAAAATAACCACAGCGACGTGACCTTGAGGTCATGACCTTGAAAGTCGAACTCGCTCAAGATATTGTCATAAGGAACATTTGTGTGAAGTTATATTGAAATCAGTTAAGAAATGTAGGCGCTAGAGCGATGACAAAGTTTTTCTAAAAATAGCCACAGTGACCTTGACCTTGAGGTCATGACCTTGAAAGTCGAACTCGCTCGAGATATTGTCATCAGAAACATTTGTGTGAAGTAATATTGAAATCAGTGAAGAAATGTAGGCGCTGGAGCGATGACAAAGTTTTTCTAAAAATAGGCACAGTGACCTTGACCTTGAGGTCATGACCTTGAAAGTCGAACTCGCTCGAGATATTGTCATAAGAAACATTTGTGTGAAGTTATATTGAAATCAGTGGAGAAATGTAGGCGCTTTTGCGATGAAAAAGTTTTTCTAAAAATAGCCACAGTGACCTTGACCTTGAGGTCATGGCCTTGAAAGTCGAACTCGCTCAAGATATTGTCTTAAGAAACATTTGTGTGAAGTTATATTGAAATCAGTGAAGAAATGTAGGCGCTAGAGAGATGACAAAGTTTTTCTAAAAATAGCCACAGTGACCTTGACCTTGAGGTCATGACCTTGAAAGTCTAACTCGCTCGAGGTTTTTTTTTATAAGGAACATTTGTGTGAAGTTATAATGAAATTGGTGAAGAAATGTAGGCGCTAGAGCGATGACAAAGATATTCTAAAAATAGCCACAGTGACCTTGACCTTGAGGTCATGACCTTGAAAGTCGAACTCGCTCGAGTTTTTTTTATAAGGAACATTTGTGTGAAGTTATGCTTTATCCCCCCTCACAACTATGTTGTGCGAGGGGATAAAAATATTACAAATGTACTTCAAATCAATCATAAAATATATGCATCAAGGGCAGATAACCCAAAAACCAAAAATGCAAGAGTTGTCTTCCTTGTTCATGACACATCGTCCCAGTGTGATGAATGCTACTGTGAAGTTTCATGAATATATTCCATACGGTTTAGGAGTTATAATGGCCCGGACACGGTTTACTATTTGGTACTAAGTCAAGGGCAGATAATTCAAAAACCAAAACATGCAAGAGTTGTCTTCCTTGTTCATGACACATCGTCTAAGTGTGATGAATGCACCTGTGAAGTTTCATGAATATATTCCATACGGTTTAGGAGTTATGGCCCGGACACGACATACCATTTGACTATATATGGATGTAAGTCAAGGGCAGATAATTCAAAAACTAAACAAGCAGGAGTTGTCTTTCTTATTTATGACACATCGTCTCAGTGTGATGAATGCACCTGTGAAGTTTCATGAATATATTCCATACGGTTTAGGAGTTATGGCCCGGACACGATGTCGGGTCGGACGAACGAACGTACAGGGTAACATTTAATGCCCTTTCCACCATTCTTCGAATGGCGGGGGCATAAAAACTGTGGCAGTGGTGGTAAAATGCCCATTATTAATCTATAAGTAGCAGATCCACTCGTATCCGACATTCACCGCACCGATGGAGCAAGAAACCAATATCCAAATCAGCATACGCCCCGCAAAACATCCACGATGCATGTCATGCACAGCACATACAGTATTCCGCGAATCACATGAGCCTAGCTTTATATATGAGCCGGGACACAACATTTCTTACAATTTACATGTGCGCCCAGCGAAGAATCAGATTAGGCTGCGCATCCACATAGTCTAAATGTTCCAGAGACTTCTCTTGCTGCATGAAGGAGCCTTGGGCTTATCTATCCTTATAGCGCACAACGAAGACTCAGATCAGACTGCGCGGAAGCGCAGGCTGATCTGAGTCTTCGTTGGGCGCACATGTCTTATTGTAGGTTTTGTCATGCGCTGGCTCAATATTGTGTCGTGAAATGAGCAATTCGACTTTCGATGGGCCTTCGATGCTGGGGGCGAATGTCAGCAAGCTGTCTGATTGGGCCATATCCCCGCCTAGGTCGCACCTGACAGACACCACCAGCCGATTTGATGAACAAAAGAGTGATTCACAGACACTACATGGAAAACTCAAGGGGGGAAACCCACGTCACGATGACGTCACACAGAAAGACAATGGCAGCCGCCATCTTGAAAGTACCTCTCGCTTCAGTAAGTGTTTTTGTGTTAAACAGATGATTTAAGCACAATCTTGACACAGCTTTTATCGCAGAGTACGGGCGAAATAACAATGTTTTGTCTGCAAAAAGAAATTTGTGCAGGCTTTCAGTTGTATGGATAAACACGTTGGATTTAGTTCATTTCAGCGATACATTCGTCAACACTCTGGATATGAAAATCATTCATATGAAGCAGCGCAGTGTTTTCATTAATCCTCTCATAACGAGTACACGACATTTTCAGAAGAAAATACCATAGAAGTGTTTATTAGTATTAAAATTAAAATTTTTGAACATTTTATAAGACGTTTTCAGTAAATGGTATCGTTAACACTCGATCAGAAATGAGATACGTACACACTCTGAAAACCAGCATAAAGTTGTTTGTTTTGTTTTTTGTTTTGTTTTTTTTTTTGGTTTTACGGCCCTTTCAAGATTATTTCACTCATATCGAGCCGATCGCTAATCAGAAGTGGGCGAAAACCGGAGTACCCGGAGAAAAACCACATGACCTTCCGTCGCAGAACTTGGCGTCTCACATATGACCCGAGCGAGGCTCGAACCACAGCGGTGAGAGACCTAATGATCAAGAGTCAGCGCTCTGAACCACTAGGCCACATATAATTGTTTCTCGTGACAACCTGAAAAGCAGGGTAACAAGTATCTTTGACAATAGTGGTGGCCAGATGAACAGCCGATCACAATTTCCGCTCTCTTGTCACTTAAGAAGACATTGCCCAGTCTAGAACATTGTCGCACTTGAACTATTTACAATTTTGCGCCGAGTTGCAAAACAAATGACGATAAAACAAATGGTTCAGATTTAAAATATCTGTAAAAACAAGAGGCCCTTGGGCCACTATACTCACCATAGTTCAGTTGGGCTCTGCCCCATGGAAGACATGCGTTTCATTAAGCTATTAAGGCTAGAAAAATCTAAGTAGAGGCCCATCCAAGGACTATGCTGCGAAATTAGGTTTCTAGCTTTTCTTGTTCTTGTGAAAATGTTGACAAAATATTAATATTGGCCTAATTTTTGGGAGAAGATTTAAAGAATAGATGAACAAATAAGCTGAAGATGCTTATTGCCTTTTATACAATATAAGCCATCATTATTGCATTGCATACAAATGTTCTAGAAAAGGGTAATCCCTTTGAAGCAAGAACTACAAGACAGAACTGAAAACTGTGGAGTGTACACGATTTTTTTATGGACCAGACTAGCTAGTTTCGGCCAGTTAGGCCGCATCACTAACCCTCAAACATTTACGAGCCCCTGCAGTGGCATCAATGATCCCAAATGACTGGAAAATAAATCCACACTTTGATGAAGAGCAGATAAACATTTTACGGACGCCAAATATTCCCATAACACCAGCTACGGTGAAATATATTACTTTCTAGAAAAATGTAATCCTTTGGAAGCAAGGGCAACAAGAAAATAAAAATAAAGCCACACTATGATAAAGATTGAAGTTTCAACATTTTATAGTTCCTAGGAAATTTTTGATGAAATTTAACTTAGACCTATGATAGAGAGAAAGAATTAAAGTAAAGATAAAATGGGATGTCAAGAAAAACACTGCATCTTACACTATGTAAGTTATCATCCCAACTGCATATGAAAAATAGAAGTGAAGGAAATGATTAGGAATCGATACAATTAACCCACTGCTCCCATCAGAGACACCAAAGGGAAAGAAACACAAGCATGAAATAACTAGACTCTAAACATCACTAGTGGAAAGCCAAAAGACAGTTTCTTTCCAACAAAATGGCCAGTTGGCTGTCCAAAACAAAAAGATATAAGCGAATACTGGTAATCACTTAGAGGGTCCAAATTAGAAGTAGAGGCAATGATCAGGAATCGATACAATTAACCCACAGCTCCAATCAGAGACACCAAAGGGAAAGAAACACAAACATGAAACAACATACCCCAACGAAAACACCAACAGCTGAAAGCCAAAAGGACCGTTACTTTCTTACAAAATGGCCAAAAGGCTATCCAAAATAAAATAATACAAGCGACACAAACACCCAAAGACCCCAAGCCTGCCCAGGAAAAGTGGTGCGAGTTGGACCGTACATGTGTATAAAATAGAAATAAATGCAATGGTCAAGAATCCCTTTTGTCTCACTGAAGGCATTATTTGAGATGTCATTTCATCTTAATGTTGGATAGAAGTCCCGTAACGTCTCGAAAATGACCTAAGTGCTGTTGACGGGGCTGTTCAACCTCAATTTCAACCAAACAAGCATCATCATTTCATATGTTTATGCCGTTCGTAGTTTTTTTGCGTATCGCGCGAAAATAGTAGACGTTTTTCTTTTATCTTTGTAGTTGGGACGTTATTTGTTTAGTTTTTGTCAATATATCAGCCGGTGCAAGACAAATGCTAAAATATGACATGTGCGACTAGTGAATACCTAGACCAGTCCATGCATCTGATCGGTGTAATATTTCGCTTTTGAAACAATAGTGAGCTATTACACTACTCACACCTGCTCGTTGTACGAACGATTCTTAATCCTAACCAACCGCACAAGTCCAACAGCAGATCCTGAACAGAGTAACAAGAAAAAAAAATGTCATTGGGGCCTCGATAAGAATCGGTTTATACAACAAGCAGGTGTGGGAAGTGTCAAATATTACTACTGTTTTTAAAACTCAAGAATACACCGATCAGACTGCCCGGGTATGCAAGCTGATCTGGGTAGTCTATCGTCGCACATAAATTGCCTTATTGTAGCTTTTTTCTTGCACCGGCTCATTAGTTAAAATAAATAACGTTGAAACTACACAAAATGCCTACTTATTGTGGGTGTTATGCCAAATACTGCATCGAGTGAGGTAAATGTCAAATTAACGTTACAAAAAGTGTTACACTTTTCATTAAAATTGTGCTACAGTGTACAATATTGTTTTTTGGTCGACAAAAGTTACTAAGCAATGGAGCTTTTTTAAAAATAGTGCTTAAGTCCACCTGACCATCACTAAAGGTAGCTGTTATTTATAGAAAATAGCCGCCTTATTCTTTTAGCCGTGAGGACAGCGTATTCAATAATATGGTTATCAATAGAATCTGGACTAAAATCGTGTGTTGGGTTTAGCAAACAGTGTAAGCCCTAACAAGACGCGACAGAGCGCGGCATCTGATCAAGGTCTACACTGTTTGCTTTTTGTACACGGATGTAAGGAATAAACAAATGTTTACCGTCTAAGTCACCGTGTATTTTTCAAACCCACCCAATAGACAGCTGACCCACCTGTTCTATTACTACTTTGATTAAAATAAGTTTTTTGTTTGTATTGGAGTTTAAGGGCCCAGTGAACAATATTTGGGTCATTTTTATCCTGGTCAGTTTACCTATCCACACTTTTTCTGTGCAGGCTTATACGTTAACCAGTACAGCGCACATTCTATCGCCAGAAACTGACAACTGCCCTTCTTGAATCAGCGGAAGGGAGAGACTGACCATAGAATGATTCCATGATCAATCTCCACGAAAAAATGTTGCCGACCCTGGCAGGTGACGAAGCCGCGTCCTCCTGATCACCAGTCAGACGTGCATACAACTGAGCAACCGAGGCCGGCTTAAATAAAGTAAGATAATGCCTTTTTATAACGAGCAGATCATTGCAAGAAGTTTAGTTCTCAGCCACGACAGTATTTTTCCGCTCATGTAAGAGACCATTGAGGACCTCAAGAGATGTCTGCCTATTCTTGGTTAGCCTGTATGACACTTTTTATTTTCAGAGATAAATGTAAACCTAATTCTGTTGTTTTATACCTCAACGCAAGTACGACAATGCTCCAGAGTGGGCTATATCTTCTTAAGTGACAAGGGAGCGGACATTACAACTGCCTGTTCATCTGGCTACCATTATTGTCCAAGATACTTGTAACCTTTAGAGAATTTGGCGCCTTTTACCCTGCTTTTCAGATTGTCACGAGAAGCAACTATATGATGATTTTCAGAGTGTGTACGTATCTCTTTTCAGATCGAGTGTTAACGATACCATTTACTGAAAACGTCTTATAAAGTTCAAAAATTTTAATTTTAATACAAATAAACACTTCTATGTTTTTTTCTTCTGAAAAAGTCGTGTACTCGTTACTTGAGGATTAATGAAAACACTGCGCTGCTTCATATGAATGATTTTCATATCCAGAGTGTTGACGAATGTATCGCTGAAATTAACTAAATCCGACGTGTTCATGTCCATACTACTTAAAGCTTGCCTAAATTTCTTTTTGCAGACAAAACATTGTAATTTTGCCCGTACTCTGCGATAATAGCTTTGTCAAGATTGTGCGTAAAATATATGTTTAACACAGAAATACTTACCGAAGCGAGAGTTCCTTTCAAGATGGCGACCGCCTTGGTGTAAAATTGTGACGTCATCGTGACGTAGGTTTCCCCCCTTGAAACTGATGAAAGGCTATGAAATGCTATAGACCTAGAAACATCTTTATCGAAAGCATAAACTTCAAAGATTGAGTTCACATTCTAGATCAAGTAATAGTATGATGAAAACAATCATTGCCGGCCTCGGGTGCCTAGTCGGATGCGCGTCTGACTGGTGATCAGGAGGACGCCGGGGTCGGCAACATTCTTTCGTGGAGAATGATCATGAAATCTTTTCTACGGTCATTCTCTCCCTTCCGTTAATTAAGGAAGGGCAGTTGTCCGTTTCTGGCGAAAGAGTAAGTGCATTGTACTGGTTAATAACCGTTTATGAATAAGCCTGCCCAGGAAAACTGTGGATAGGTAAACTGACCGGCTCAAAAATGATCTAAACTAGTGTTGACTGGGTCGTTAAACTCCAATATAAACAAACAAAAAGACAGCCACAAAAGATGGCAAAAATGTACAATCATTAATTCCAATACAAAGACATTAACGATCGCATCGTACAATATGTGAGTTGAATGTACATATTTTATTATTTACATTTCTATTTCGCTATAAGAGATCAAATTACAAGAATATAGCCTTTAGCAACAATGGGGTATTTGTGGATTCGCAAAAATCAATAAATATTGAACAGACCCATTTTCAAACAAATGGGTACGCAAGAGCATATGTGTTTGTGGGACATGTTTTTGGATTGTCCTTGAATGTAATGATATAATATATCGAAAACAGCCATAAAAGAGCAAGAAATAGTGTAAAAGGGAAGAGATAATGACATTATGATGTGATCGCCGACTGCTACGACACTTACGACTCAAGTATGCCACGATTCAGGAACGGAAAAGGTACATGTACATTCTTTGCCGGGATAGCCGTAGATTCCAATTGATCTGTTAACACGGGCCTAATTGACCGAATCTAGCCAGTGTGGCACATAAAGCATGATTTTTGTTTTTCGTTCTTGCGTGTGTTTCCAAAGACAATCTTAAAGTTATATTTCTGTAACCGGTATTTAGTGCCGTTTGATGGCGATAGAACGACCCCAAGTACATCATTACATACGAAGACACGCATATACAAATACATTGTAAACTTTACCGCCGAAAAAAAAAGAAAATTTTAAGATGAAAAAATGTGATATCTATATTTTAGAGTAGAAATATGAAAACTACGGTATACCCCTGTAAATCCCAGCTTTACTATATAAAAGTGGGTCCAGTGCGGCCAAAACTATAAAGGCATGTTGTCGTGATGTATGTACAATATAATAAGTTTAGCAATACTTTTCAAAGAGACGTCTTTACATGTGCTATATTTTGAAACTTATCTGAAATATTCAAAGGTATAGAGCAAACGTTTGGGATTAAGACCCCGTAAACAATTTTAAAATTGGACAAGCATCATGGCTTGCGTCGTTCATTACGTCATTTTCTGGCAATACAAACTTGCATGTGTGATTGTCCAAAAACGTCAACACTAGTTCCAGAACCAGAATGAAAAAAAAAAAAACGTTGAACTGTTCACACTGGCATGAGCCATTTTCCGCAAACTGCCTTCATTAATTTGACGTTTGTTTGTATCTTAAAATGACGTTTCTGGAGAATTTTGATCCAAGTCCTTCAGTATTTCAGTACAAATACATGTAACCAAAATGAAAATTGTTTCAAAGGGCAGGTTCATTTTGTCGTTAGAGCTAGCAAAAATATTTGTCATCATCTTTACACCGCAACGTAGACGAACCGCGGTTTTAGTTTTCTTTGACAGTGTGCGTATTTAAATTCCTTTTTTCATATCAGCATGTCTGTAAGCCCAAAAGACATTCCTTTTATTGCAGTTAAACACAGTAATCATTGCCTACACAGACGAATAACGTGATATCGACGTCTTTGACGTCAATCATAAAGTAAATTTCTACGTGGTTTGAACAGCAGTAACATTATACTTTATTAACCCATCTTGTACCGGAAACCCCTAAAGGGGTACCTTGGCAAACAGTGCAGGCCCAGATCAGACGCCGCAGAACGCGGCGTCTGATCAGTGCCTACACTGTTTGCAAAATGTTCAGCCATTTTCCTAATAAATTATGAAGAAAACACAACCTGACACCCCTAAATTTTGAAATGGACACCTGCTTTATATAAGGAGGAAGATTCTATTTGGTACAAAAAGGGTTAAGAATTAAACGACGAAAACATTTAACTAAGAGAGAAAATTGAAACATTGTTTTGAATGTGTTGTTATTCTTCCTCGTTGATACAAATACTGCCTTGTAAGGGTATGTTGTGATTTCTTATGTCTGAGATGTTCAAGTAATACTTACAATGAAATTTTGATATCTATCTTCTAAGTTCGAATTTATTTCTTGAAATGTATATACAGTCAAACCTGTCATAGTGGCCACCTCAATTAAGCAAGCAACCTGTCTTAAGCAAGCATGCATTTAGTTCCCGAAAAAGGTAAGTGCATTAATATTCACCTGTATTAAGAAAGTACCTGTCATAAGCAAGCACATTTTGATCATCCCTGAGGTGCTTGCTTAACACAGGTTGACTGTATATTAGAAATGGCTACACATATTTTACTTAGTATATGTATCGTATTAACTTTCGGATCATACTTGGGAGGAAAATCAGCAAAAACCAAGAAATTTACTGCAAACTTTCGGATCAGAGACCATTTCAGGCCCCCGAGGTTATAACACTTTTTCATGCTCAACTCACTTGAGCATGAAATTTACGATGCTCATGGCTATTAAAATACAAACAAATCAGACATTTTTCTGCTCATTTCAACACAGAATGGCATTTAACATGTTCATAAATTTTGAAATGCAGCAAGATAAATGTCATTCTCAAGTGAGCTGAGCATGAAAAAGTTTTAAGTGTATGAAGTTGGCTTTGAGTTTGGAGTATGGAGTTTGGAATTCGATTTATTCCGTAGTAGTAAAGTATAGTAAAATATAAGTGAATGTTAGGCAAAATCGATATTCCAAGCCGCGAATCCCAAGCCAAGTTCACACACTAAAAAGTTTTATAACCTCAGGGTCAGGTCTTGAAATTTCTTGTCAGACTATATGGATGCGGAAGCTGAGCTCATCACGAAAACACGCCTAATAATATAATTTTCACCCCCTTGAACCCCACTTTTGTATAGTAAAACTGGGGTTTCCGGGGGTATACCTTATTTTTCTTATTTCTGCTCTAAAATATAGATTGTGGGTACTCGTTAGAACCGCCTCGATGAGGCGGTTCTAACGAGTGCCCACATTCTATATTTTGAGCAGAAATAAGAAAAATATCACAATTTTTCATCATAAAATTTTCATTTTTTCGGCGATAAAAGGTGGCAATGTATTTGTATAGGCGTGTTTGCGTAATGTTATTCTTCGCTTCGAGCGCATGTAAATTGCAGGAAATGCTGTGTCCTGGTTCAATTATCAGTTATAGAGATATGAAAGAATACATTATGTTACAAGGTTGTTCCGGCCCCCGCCCATAGGGGCTTGAAGAAATATATGGGCTGCATGATGCTTCCACGCAGAGCTGAATCCGGCCCGCACACTAGTACTGGTAAACCGCTTAGAGGATCTAAGCCTGTCCAGGAACCGCGGTGCGAGGCGGACCGTCCATGCTAATAAACCTTATTCGTTTCATTGGGCGGCAGGGCTTGAGATGTCATTTCATCTCAATGTCGGGTAAAAATCTCACAAAATTGGAAGCAACGTCTCCAAAATGACCTATACAGTGTTGACGGGGACGTTAAAACTCAAATCAAACAAACAAAACAAAATAACAACACAAAGCGTTGACGCAGCTTTCTTGTAAAAGCTTACACTTGTTGACTGAGATGTGTTTCGCGGCTCAGTCAAGAACCTGCCTTATGTCGTGCGCTACAATAAAGGAAAACACTTTTTGTGCGATGTTTGAAGTTTTGCGGTATGTGACTAATTATTTATCACAACATTGTGCTTACATATTCAGTAATTCAGACCTACAACAGAATTGACCTACAACAGAATTGAACAGTAATAACCGTTAGGAGTAAATTATTGCTGGCTTGATACCGTACGATGAAGTTTCTAGCGTCACGTACTTCGCATTTAATATAAGGTCAGGAAAATGTTGAGTCTGTACCCTTTCAGCCCTTTATAGACAAGTACAGATACATACAGATGCAAACAGTGTAGAACATGGTGAGATGGCTCATAATGATGCATCGCATTCTGTTCTACATAGTTTGACATGCTGTTGACGACTAATGACTAGATACCCAATTTACATGTGTAGAATGGACGCGTACAAATTCAGTGACTGAAGAGTGAACTTGAGAAACTCGTGGGTGGAAGGGGTAAGATCTTAACCTGGCCATTTTGAAATGTAGCAGAGGCCATTTCATCTTTTTTTTTTATCTTATCTCTTTTCTCTTGGTCTACACTGTTTGCCAAGCTCATCCTATGATTCCAGGAAGACCCTCTTCAGTCTTATGGAATACCCTGATCTCACTGCGGCTATTTTCTGCAAAAAAAAGGTTATTCTGAGAAGTCAGTGATAGTCACGTAGACGTTAGCTCTGAATCGCTTTTTTATTAGTAACTTCGGGTCGAATGCCAAACAATCAACCCAAACATAGCCGGGTCGTTTGTCAGTCTTGGGTACTGTAAAATCTGCACTTGAATAAAATGTTCGATCTGGCAAACAATGAGGACTAAGATCAAACGCCACAGAACACGGTGCTGATCTTGTTCTACATATTTTGCATCAGTTACTAACATCTTAAGTTTAAACGGATCAGTCCAAGTCCTCGTTCATGACCAGCCTGCATTTAGAGGCAATCGGCATGAGTGTTGTCAGTGCTTTGATTTATTCACTGCCTTGAGTTTCTGGAGTGTACTCTTCCATCACTGAAGTTGGGCTCGTCCATTCTGCTAAATATGGCACCTAGAATTATATCACAGGACCTACACTGTTTGCATAGGTATCTGTACCATATTCCAGTGTTGAAAGGGACAACCTTTCTCGCAAAGTCTGATATACACCTAGTTGTAACTGACCTAGACTTGACCTCGAATATCGGAAAACCCATTAATATTCTGGTCTGCAGCTGACCGTTAGAAAACAGTGTAAAACCTGAGCAGACGTCTGAGCAGACGCCGCATTGATCTGGGTATACAGTCTCGCTTGATGCAGCTGATTCATATGAAATGCTGAATCTATTCGCTGAAACGAAAGATAAAATCGTCAAGTCGTCTGCTTCAAAAGTTTGTATTGCGATTATAGGATGTACAATTTTGTTAACTGCGCCAAACCGGACTACATTTTTGTGCGGACTCATATTTCTTTGGCGGTGAAAGCCGGAAGAAAGTCGTAAGAAAGCCGGAACTACTTTACAACACGCAGGATAGCTAGAAACGACAGATTGAATCTGTCATTAAAAATAGCAGACACATATTTTTTTTTTTTTTTTTTTCTCTCTTCAGTTGAAGAGTTATGGCCCTTTGCAGTCTTGGGCATTTTTGCATAGGAAACGCTTGTAAACAAAATATCTCAAGAACCGCTCGGGCGAAGCTCTTGGAAATTTGCATACTGTTTGGAACCAATATATGGTCACCTGGTTAAAGTTTGGTATAATATTACGAAACAAATGCCTCTTTGCGGACTTAGGCATTTTGGCATAAGAAAAGCTTGTAAGCAAAATAGCTCAAGAACACCTTGGTCTGGCTCTTGCAATTTTGCAGGCTGTTTGGAACTATGCTGATGATGAGGTATTATTTTTATTAACAATTGGCCAAATTATGCCCCTTTGTGTACTTAGGCATTTTTGGCATAGGAACAGCTTGTAAGCAAAATATCCCCAAGAAATTTTGCAGTCTGTCTGGAACCAATGTGAAGACGACCTGATTATATTTTGGTGTAATTTAAAGGAAAAAAATGGACCAAATTATGGCCCTTTGTGGACTAAGGCATTTTGGCATAGGCAACGCTTGTAAACAAAATATCTCAAAAACCGCACGTTTTCATCGAGTAAGTTTCAGTATTTGGAAATTATACTGCTGCTCTTGTACGCTAGGGTGCGTAAACAGTCTTGCAAACTACATTACTGCTTTTGAAAAGTCTCAGTAAAATTGAGACATTTATTTTGTATCTGTAATGTGTTCTTGATTAAAAAGGCAGCCTATGTTTCTTTATTGTCTTTTGTATGCTACTAAATTTCAAAAATATCTAGAAACAATACTGATAGATCATAAATGATGTTCCTAATCATCACAATAACAAGTCTGTGAAACGAAGACCCCTCTAAACCCCTCTTTATATAGGGAAAAGTGGGGTGTAAGGGGGTAAATATTATCTGCCTTATTTTTGATCAAAAACATAGATTGTGGGTACTTCTTAATTGAGGCGGTTCTAACGAGCACCCACAATCTATGTTGAAAGCAGAAATAAGAAATTTTTACCTTATATGTCATTTCTGACACCATGATGGACACGGATATGTTTTCCTATTAAATGACCAGGGATTACTTTAACTTCCTGACATAAGCAATCGAGTATCTTCGCTCTGATGGCTTGCTGTGTCACTGTATCCAACCGCCGACATCACGTTAACATGCCTATATAATTTTGACCCTCGTGAACCCCACTTTTATATAGTAAAACTTATTTCTCCTCTAAAATATAGATTGTGGGTACTCGTTAGAACCGCCTCAATCAGGCGGTTCTAACGTGTACACACAATCTATATTTTGAGCAGAAATAAGAAAAATATCACAATTTTTTATCTTAAAATTTTCCTTTTTTCGGCACTTACATTTACAATGTATTTGTAAAGGTGTGTTCGTAATGGGAGATGAAGAGAATAATTGAGCCGGGGCACAGCATTTCCTACAATTTACAATGTGCGCCTAGCGAAGAATCAGATCAGCCTGCGCATCCATATAGTCTTATCAGAGACTTCCCTTGTTGCATGAAGGAGCATTGGGTGCTTAGCTATCCTTAGAGGGCACAACGAAGACTCTGATCAGACTGCGCGGATGCGCAATCTGATCTGAGTCTTCGTTGGGCGCACATGCCTTATTGTAGGATTTGTCGTGCGCTGGCTCAATTGTTATAGCTGCAGGACATACATTTTGAGTACATGGTAGACCCTCATTTTGTCGATTGATGTTTAGCGCGACACTATATAAGTCATTTTGTAGACGTTGCTTCCAATTTTGTGGGACTTTTACCCGACATTGAGATGAAATGATATATCAAGCCCTGTCGCCCAATAAAACCAATAGGGATTACATGTATGGACGGTCTGACTCGAACCACCTTAGACCCTCTAAGCGGTTTACCAGTACTCATGTGAGGTAGGTTTCAGATCTGAGCGGAAGCACCATTTCTCTAAGCCCCGATGGGTGGTGGCCTGTTTATTTACTAGAGTGTACTGTTTGTCGATTTTACAAACGGCCGAAACAGAAATAATGGACATGGTACAACTTGAAACACCGTTTTTTTCTGAATAAATAGAACTTAATTATCGTTGCATAGACTTTCTAAACTTTTTGTCAGAGCCCAGTTGGTCAAAGCAGTGTTAGCTTAAGGGGAATGGGAACACCTGGCAGATTTTTCCGCCATTTTTCAAAGGGAGACAACTTTCGGGACTTCCTATTCGCTTATCTATAAGCCGTGTCCAAGCGAAAAAGGTGTCTTCACTTAAAGGAAAGAATTTGCTCCTCAGGAGCAAATTCAATCCTTTAAATGTTGACCCCTATTGACATGGGAGACAAAAGCGCTTTTGCAGAAGTAGCCTCCCCTGTAGGTGTTCCCATTCCACTTAATGTGCTCGTTGGTTGTCAAAACGTCCTAGCAAGTACACCCATCTAATATTCTCAGGTATTTTAGCTAGAAGAAAGTGAGTAGATTCTGCAACATTTTTTTTTTTCAGTAAAATATTAGCATATTTTCCATATTTAATTAACTAAGTTTGACGATACCTTAAAAGTCCGTCTGTCATTACTGACAATGACCAATCTTAATCATATTTGAGACATGTTTACTGTTTGTGTGCTCTAAGATGGCTGATGAGACCAATTCTAGCTCTAAACTGTCTGTTGCATATACAGAATCAGATGTTAGAGGAAGACAGCTTTGTTGGTGATTCCTTAGTTCTGGCTTTGCGCTGTGCGCGTTTCTGCTCAGTTTCACGGTTCCCCTTGCCCCGCATTCACTAGCACACCCTCTGGTGAGACTTCGTCACTTTGCTCTGTCCTGTGCAGTTTGTTCCCACGACTCAGTTGGAATGTTGAAGTCCATGAGGGAGGCTTGATCGGGCCCATCGGGATCTAACTGTTGGTTTTCGTTTGCTCCAGCATTTCAGTGGTTTCTTGCTGTCGAGTCCTCATCGTTGTCTCATCTCTATGGTTGTTTGATTTTTGTGTATTCGGAGATGTTGCACTGATGAGTTAAGATGTCTTCTTGCGGACTGAACAAATTATTTGTTTTAATCGCGACGGAAGTATAGGCGATGATTGCGGTCGATTTAGGCCCTCCAGTGGAATTCGTTTCACTGACCGTTCCATGGCGGTTCTTCTGTCGCGGTTTATTTTTGTTATGGTTTGTCTTTGGGTGTGTGTATCGCTTATATTTTTGTTTTGGATAGCCAATTGGCCATTTTATGGGAAAATGACTGTCCTTTTTGGCGTTTCCATTAGGGTCTAGTTATTACATGTTTGTGTTTCTTTCCCTTTGGTGTCTCTGATGGGAGCTGTGAGTTAATTGTATCGATTCCTGATCATTGCCTTCACTTCTGTTTTGAGGGTGTCCTTGTAGTGCTTCTTCTGACCGCCTTGGGAGCGTTTGCCCATTACTAGTTCTCCATAGATATTTTTCTTTGGCAAACGTTCCTCATTCACAAGAGTACGTACACTTTGCATCACTGTCCTGTTAACAGGGCGATACTTTAAGGGGAATGGGAACATCTGACAGATTTTCCCATCATTTTTTCAAAGGGAGACAGCTTTAGGAACTTCCTTTTCCCTTTTCTATAAGCTCTGTCCCACAGAAAAATGGAGTCAACCCTTAAAGGAAAAAAAATCCTTATTAAAACACTTTTGCAGGAGTTGCCTCCGCTGAAGGTGTACCCAGACATTATTAGTTATGAAATACAGTGAAATTCCACTTTTAAGACCACCTAAAATTAAGACTTAATATAGGGATCAGCCATGGTTTTTCATGCATTAACATTTGCCGGGTCCCGAGGAAGCTGTTTGAACATGAGGCCGCTAGGCCGAATGTTCAAATATCTTCCGAGGGAACCGGCAAATGTTAATGCAATGAAATAAACATGAATGATCGTTGTTCTTGCATAACTTAAGATTCCAACAGCAAATTTTGACGAAAACGCCCAAAAGCTACATATAAATTCCATATACACTCTTCAAATGCGACAGGCAAACCAAAATGGCGACCAGTCCAGAATGTTGTTTACAATGCCGTTGTTACGCAGTAGCCATCTGACGTCATCATAAAACCTAAAACGCTACGTTCAGGGCGATAACGTTACGTCGCTCAAAGCAAAGTAAACAAAGCAAGGCCAGTCTTGTGATATAAAAAGCTCAAAATCCATGTTCAAACAGCACGCGAATTTCATGATTTGAACATGGTTTTTGCTGTTTAAGCACGGCTTTCGATCCATTTTACAATGGCTTCAAACAGCCATGCGCATAGGTATTTATGCAAGAATATACGGATCAACCATGTTTTTTCATGCATTAGCATTTGCCGTGTCCCGAGGAAGCTGTTTGAACATGAGGCCGCCAGGCCGAATGTTCAAATATCTTCTGAGGGATCCGGCAAATGGTAATGCAATGAAATAACCATGGATGATCGTTGTTCTTGCATAACTTACGATTCCGACAGGGAATTTTGACGAAAACGCCCAGAAGTTCCATTTAAACTCCATATAAACTCTTCAAATGCGACCGGCGAACCAACATGGCGGCTAGTTCAGAATGTTTTTTACAATGACGTTGTTACGCAGTAACCAACTGACGTCATCACAGAACCCTAAAACGCTACGTTCAGAGCGATAACGTTACGTCGCTCAACGTAACGTAAACAAAGCAAGGCCCGTCTTGTGATATCAAAAGCTCAAAATCCATGTTCAAACAGCACGCGAATTTCATGATTTGAACATTAGCCGGGGACATATAACTCATTTTCGAAAATTTAATTAGTCGGCGGTTCGAAGGATAAACTTACCTGAAATGGATAGATCAAAGTCTAAACTTTCACATTCTGGGTGTTGTCGCATTTGTAAGTAGGGACAAGGTCTTCAAAACGAACCCTTTTGCTAACCACCCGAATTATGTGAATGAGTGAGTGTTTGAGTTTTACGTCCCACCAACAGCTAAGGTCATACGGAGACGGGACCTCGGTTTAAAGACTCATCCGAAAGTCTGGAGAAGCCCGGGATCGAACCTGCGACCCCTGGTTTACAAGGCGAGTAGCGTAACCACTCGACCACGGAGGCTTCTCCCGAATTATGTACAAAAATGTTCAAAACATTACAACGCTTTTTTTTTTCAAAACTTCAGGATATCCATGTCCCGTAATTTGGAATATATTGAGCAAGTGTTCACTGCAGTTTTAGCCATTTAATACCAAACCATATTCTTTTAAATAATGTCAGAAAATGAACCCTCAAAATGGTAAAAAATATGCATTGTTTTTTCTCAGAGGACATTACCATTGGATTTAAATGATTTTTTTTTTTTGCTGTCATATAAAGAGACTATATGTCTGTAATTGACAGAATAAAAATGGTGCGAATACGTTGAGTAATTATAAAAAAAAAATGCCCTTTAGTTAGCCTACCCCCATTACTTCATAATTCAATATTGCGTTTTTAAAGCTTTAATTCGTATAGTAATTGAATAAAAGTCTTACTGGTTGCAGTGCCGGGGAAGCTTGATATTAAATGCCAAAGGTGCACGGAATAAACATCCCGGTAAATAAACAGAGTGTATTAGCAATGTCATAAATACAGCGCTACGACTCGATGTAACGTAGTACAGTAACGGTCAAAACATTGAAACTATCGATTAAATCTAGGCTGTGTCATTAAAACTACGCTACAAACTGAAAAACAATTATAGGTGTGCACGTGAAAATCGGTGTTAGCATTTGAACATAAAGTTTGAAACAAAATTAGTTCTATTTAAAGTTTTGTAATCTGCTGAAGCAAGGTAGTTTCTGCAAAATAGAAGTGAAGGCAATGGTCAGGAATCAATACAATTAACCCACAGCTTCCATCAGAGACGCCAAAGGGAAAGAAACACAAACACGAAACAACCAGACCCCCAATTGAAAGCCCAATAACGGAAAGTCAAAAGGACAGTCACTCTCCCACAAATGGCCAATTGGCCATCCAAAACAAAACAACATAAGTCATACACACACTCATAGACAAGCCATGAAAAAAGAACGATAGAGGACTGCCCCGGAACGGCCAGCGAAACAACCCCACGTGGCCAAAATCATCGACCTTGCTTCCGTCGCGATTTAGGCAAATAATTTGTTCAGTCCGCATGAAGACCTGCTAACTCATCAGTGAAATATCTTCGTGAACACAAAAATCAAACAACTAGAGAGATGAAACAACGGTGAGGACAAGACAGCAAGAAACCAGTGAAATGCTGGAGCGAAAGAAACCCAACAGTTAGACTCCGATGGGCCCCGTAAACTCTATTTATGCCCCCCCCCCCCCAGTGGATTTCGTTTCACTGACCGTTCCAAGGCGGTTCTTCTGTCGTGGATTATTTTTGTTATGGTTTGTGTGTGAGTGTGTGTATCGCTTATATTCTTTGTTTTGGATGACCAATTGGTCAGTTTCTGCGAAAGTGACTGTCTTTTGGCTTTCCGCAATTGGCGTTTCCTTTAGGGTCTAGTTATTTAATGTTTGTGTTTCTTTCCCGTTGGTGTCTCTGATGGGAGCTGTGGGTTAATTGTATCGATTCCTGATCATTGCGTTCACTTATATGTTATCTCATTAAGGGCTTTTACATGTACCTTGGCGTGGTAAGGAGGCTTGTGTGCCATCATTTTATGAAACAATATGGAACAAACTAAAGCAGACCACCAATTGTACTCTATTTTAGACATAGAATGTGTTAGGGTTGGAGCATAGGCATTTACGAATTACTAGCAGTTCTCAATCTGTAGATGATAACTGCTTGTCCGACCTTATTTATTCTGATAATCAAACTGATATGAATATCTCTTTATATCAGACATTAGATTTATATTTTATGAATTTTATTTTATAAGCTGTAATGCTTAATATAGTTTCTAACCTTCAAATTAGTTTAATCATGATAATGACACTTAATTCAGGGAAAAGTAGAATTTTATATAGTAAAATGTAAATAATGTAAAAAAGGTATTATTTTTGGTGCATTGTTCCCAGTATTTCATTATCAAACTAATAACTAGAGCGCGCAGTCGATGGCAAGCCATCGCAAATCCCCACGTTTTCTCCACAGTAGGTCAAAATTTGACCTTTTGACCCCTCCCCAGGGCCCCTGGGGGCGGGGACAAAAAAAATGTGCTCTTGCGCAAGCTATTCATGTAAGCAACTCGCATACCAAATTTGGTTGAATTCCGGCTAACGGTTTAGGAGGAGATAGCCGGACAGACAGACGGACAGACAGACAGACGGACGGACGGACGGAGGCGATAACAATATCCCCACTTTTTCGTTGAAAAACGTGGGGATAAAAAATATGTTCACAGCCTTTCTACAACATTTTATAACAACATTTATTCTTTTTCTACCCTAAAGGTACAATTGATTTACTGTTGTTATGACTTTTGCGATAATTGGTATTTATATGGTACTGAGTTATCTCCCTTTATTGCAATGACTTGTCCCCGCTTTAAGATGCGACAACACCCTGAATCTAAACAAGTAAACATTACTCTTTGATATAGAGGTATTTGTATCCTTTCGAATCGATGGCTAATTAAAAAATATTTCTAGAGCGTTTCTGAGATAAATGTCCCCGGCTACATGGTTTTTGCTGCTTGAGCACGGCTTTCGGTCCAATTGACAATGTCTTCAAAAAGCCATGCGCATAGATTTCTGCAAGAATCTGCTTTTAAAAGCTTGTTGAGACGGTTTCAGTTATTCTTTCTTTGTGTTTTTACACCCAGTGGCTCCTGGTGACAGACCACCTTTGGGACCACTTAGACCACTTTTGAACAGTCCCAAAGGTGGTCTTATTGTAGGAATTTAACTGTACTTGGCTTATTTCAGAAGCTGTCTTTTACAGGTTACCGGTTTCGACCTGAAGCATTGTTCCTCCTTCTCATCGTAATGATGTCTGGGTGGTTACTAACTAATATACTGCAAGAACGAAGCATGGATTTCGTCCTGGAAGCTAGAGCAAGTGATTTGGAGAACAGATTTGTTAACGAACACGATTACACTCTGCTTCACGATGAAGAACACCTTTGTGATTCTGGCATCTTCTTGCTGATAACTGTGCTAAGTTCTCCAAGGAACTTTGAAATACGACAGACAATCAGAAATACTTACGGAACTGTAAAAGATTACAAAGGTTCATCTGTACGTCTTATCTTTCTTCTCGGCATGGGTTACGAGGAAAGTAAGGAAAACCTAAACCCGGATGTTCAACATGAAAGTAAAGAATATCATGATATTATAAAGGGAAATTTCATTGATCATTATGACAACTTGACATACAAGACCGTGATGGGTCTTCACTGGGTAAATAATCAGTGTAGAAAAGCACGTTTTATTCTTAAGATTGACGATGATGTCATCGTGAATATCTATAAGTTAATACATTTTCTTCAGGAAATCGATGCCAGAAGTTTGCATACATCTGATCTTCTGTATTGTCATTTAGTAGGGAAAGCCTTGGCAAAACGATTTCAGTCATCAAAATTTTCCATCGGCTCCAGTGAATACGGTTACATGTTTTACCCACCGTATTGTGCAGGTCCCGGTTATCTGTTTTCGAGTGGAGTAAGTGCATCTTTATATCAAGCTACTAAGTTTGTGCCATTCCTCAAACATGAAGATGTTTACATGGGTTTTTGTGCGAAAGTAGCCGGAATAATTATTACTGATAGTTATTTTGGCTACAACGTGGATACAGACAAAAGCTGGTTCAGCTGGCCTTTGGACTGGATAATATTTAAACATTCAGAAAGAAATACTGACCAGTGGTATCTTATATGGAATAATTTTTCACGTGCAAATCAACACTCTTTAATTTATTTTCAGCGTTTAGAAATTTGTTTTAATGTCATTTTAGTTTGTGTTTTATGCATATCAGTTTGTTTGGTTATACGTTATTGGATCTAGAGTGAGTGAATGAGTTTTAGTTTTACGTCCCACCAACAGCTAAGGTCATACGGAGACGGGACCTCGGTTTAAAGACTCATCCGAAAGTCTGGAGAAGCCCGGGATCGATCCTGCGATCCCTGGTTTACAAGGCGAGTAGCGTAACCACTGCAACACGGAGGCTTCTATATTGGATCTAGAAAGCATGAGTATAACAATAATGTTATTAATCAAGTAATTTCATATTGGTCAAGTTACAGGTCCGAGGTCTGCTGTATTGGCCTCGGCAGAAGGCCGAAGCCAATACAGCAGACCTCGGACTTGTAACTGGGGGCCGAAGCCAATACAGCAGACCTCGGACTTACGGAATTACTTGATTAATGACAATGTTATCAGATGACACCATTAAAACATGATTATTGATTTTTGACCTCAGTTTGTTAGTTTGTTTGTTTGCATTGGAGTTAAACGGCCCAGCCAACACTAAATTAGGTCATTTTTGAGCCGGTCAGTTTACCTAACCACACTTTTCCAGGGCAGGCTTATACGTAAGCGGTTAACCAGTACAATGCACATTCGCCAGAAACTGTCAACTGCCCTTCTTGAATCAGCGGGAAAGAGAGAATGACCGTAGAAAAGATTCAATCTCCACGAAAGAATGTTACCGACTCCGGTAGGTATCGAACCCGCGTCCTCCTAATCATCAGTCAGACACGTATCCGACGGAGCTACCGAGGCCGGCTAATTTGACCTCAGCGTTAATACGGATGACCTCCGAAAAATACAGGATAGTCAATTAATAAAATATTGCTCATTACTTGAACTATTGAACGTGGTGCTAGGTATAGTTCTCTGAAACTACAGGATGCTGGTATGCATTACATAAACACGCCTATATAGTTTTGACCCCCCCCCCCCGCACCCACTTGAACCCCATTTTCATATAGTAAAACTGGGTTTATAGGGGAAAACCATAATTTTCTTATTTCTGTTCTAAAATATAGATTGTGGGTACTCGTTAGAACCGCCTCGATGGGGCGGTTCTAACGTGTACCCACAAGTTATATTTTTAGCAGAAATAAGAAAAAAAATCACAATGTTTTATCTTAAATTGTTCACTTTTACAGTGGTAAAATTTACTATGTATTTGTATAGGCGTGTTTCCGTAATGGCTTGTGCTGTGAGCTGGACAAAAGACTTTACTTCTCAGTAGTTTTATGTTAGTTTCGTTGTACTATTTTGGAGTACAATACTCATTTCATGGACTTGTCTGACAAGACTCATTTCATAAACACTCATGTAAACCCAACTTTATATAGAAAAACAGGGATTGTCAGGGTATATACAGTCATTTTTAGATTTCTGCTCTAAGACATAGTACATAGGTTGTAGGGTACTCGTTAAAACCGCCTCTTTGAGGCCGTTCTAACACTGTATATGTTATTTTGGAGACGTTGCTTCCAATTTTGTGGGACTTTTTCCCGACATTGAGATGAAATGACATCTCTGGCCCTTTCACCCAATGAAACCAATAGGATTTATAAGCATGGATATAAGCAAGTCGGCCCGACTCTCACCGCTTTGCCTGGGCAAGCTTGAATCCTCTTAGCAGTTTACCAGTACTCGTGTGCGGTCGGTTTCAGCTCTGCGTGGAAGCATCATGCAGCCCATATATTTCTTCAAGCCCCGATGGGCGAGGGCCGGAATATGTATTGTAAATTGTACCTGTGTATGGAGAAATCCAGAAAGACATTAAGCGAAAGGACTGTATACTGAAGAACGATCAAATAGAGGGTTGCATGATCAGACAATACGGTATTTCAAAAAATATTTACTATCTTCTCTATTCGTTGAAAGCATTCAGAGTCTGTATCCTTCTTTCTATGAATGTTTTCATTGCTCTTAAAGGAACTCATTTTTGATTTTTATTTGCCTTCACTGCAGCTGGTGTTGTGCCGTGTGGCGGCCGTAAAACGTCTCCCCGTACATCAACCATAGTGCAGTTTATATTTTACTTTTGGTCCTTTGAGGTCAGCGTGAATATTCTGAGAAATTAGAAATCAATTAATGGTTTAGACTCGTATTCTAGACAGGTTTTTAATTATTTGGACCCCATTTTGGTTTGTATCAGTCTTTGGGTCGACTGCCTGTTCGGGGTTCGCAAATTGCAGTGTGTTTCCTCTGGCTTTCTTTGCCGGGTCGTTGCAGGGTCACTGGTGGGGCTTTGTTGGCCGAAACTACGTGGTGTGGCCCGTCTTCTTTCTTATGAATGTTTTCATTGCTCTTAAAGGAACTCATTTTTGATTTTTATTTACTGTCGAACTTCGATGGCTCGAACCCTTTGGCATCACGAAAACACGCCTACATAATTCTGACCCCCTTAACCCATCTTTTATATAGTAAAACTGGGGTTTACAAGGGTATACATTTTTTTTATTTCTGCTTCAAAACATAGACTGTGGTACTCATAGAGGCGGTTCTAACGTGTACCCTCAATCTATGTTTTGAGCAGAAATATGAAAAATATTGGATTTTTTCTTCTGAAAATTTTCTATTTTTGGTGGTAAAATTTTCAATATATTTGAATAGGCGTGTTTTCGTAATGCGTAATGGGGGCCATGAACATTAGTTCGAGACAGCGGTAGTTGGTTGCTATTAGTGTTGTACCAGGAGGCATAAAGGAGATAATTGTGAGATGCCTTTTCCATGTTCTATATTATATATGTATGTTGTGTGTACTCATTAGAATCGCCTCAACGAGGCGATTCTAATGAGTACAAACGGCATACATTTGCAAGATAAAAGAAGAAATTCTTTCAAAAGTATCCCCATTTCGTATTTTAGGAATTCCCAACGGGTTCGCCTCATCCATGATAAACGAGTAGTCAGTTTTCGAGCGACAGAAGCTCTTCTGTAATATTTGAACCAGGAAGTACTCTGTTCAAAGGTTCCTATGGATTCCTTCTATAATATGAAGAAAAAAAAGTTCAGAGGACAACTTCAAAATAACTTTTGTGTTGTTGTTATTTATTCAGCCTTCAATGACTTTCATCAGGTGTAATTAACAATAAGAATCAACGCACTGACAGCACTAGTCCGTAACATGGTCCTGAACGGGGACTTAGACCGTTTCATTTAAATCTTAAATTCAAGTATTGTAAGCCCTGTAGACCCTGTTCTTTGTCTACACCATGAGCGTAGACATTATAGACATTTGGCATCAGGGGACAGTTAATCGCAGCACTTTTTTGTCCGCGTCACACCAAGTTTTTCAATCGTTATCGACAACTCCTGGAGAAAGCGATAACTTCTGTTTTGGTTTTAAATTGCTCCACACATGCATGAATGAATACCAAAGAAACACTTCTCTGTTTGCATAGGCTGACAGCAGCAGCATTTCACTTACCCCACCCACTAATTTTTACATACAAAAAATCATGACTCCACCTCACTTTGACAGATCCTGTGAATTTACTCCCAAAACACCAGTACTTGGCACCTGTTGAAATGTCATGTACACTCAGTCACATGCAAAGAAATAGACAGAAAAGTATACCATAACCAGTAAACTTTTTCAGGAATCCTCTTTGAAAAACAGCCACTTTTTAGTGCCAAAGTTACCTTCGTGAATTCAGATATGCCGCTGCACCTTGAACTTGCACAGCATCCAGACAGCCGGGGTTTAGTTTCGTATTCCATTTCATAAAAGTACAGATACTCAGCAAATAAGCCCACATTGGCAAAAAATATCCACATATCACAATTTCTATGAGCAACCATGCCATTATTGACCCTCCTACTATAATATTTTGAATAATATTTTGAAAAACGTCCACCCTCAAATGCGAAACTGTCCCCTGATGCCTTTGCTTTAACAGGGAAGTACAGCCATTAGTTACCCACAATGCACGTTGACCTTTATACGTAATGCAACAACAAGTATGAGCTTCCACAAGAAGGAAAAAAACCGGCCCATAACAAGTATAAGCTTTCACACAAAAGATGCCCACAGGCAGAGCTCTGGCAAGAATTGCTATGTCATTTGTACAAGTCCATATTTGCTGTCATATCTGTACAGGCTAATACAAACTATACATCTACAACTCTCGAACACCAAGGACCACTGCATATTTTATAAGCTCACCAGGAGCCTTCAGCTAAATGTTTTGGTTAATCTTCTATATTGTCTACTTAACTTCTCAAACAGTTTTACGCTTTCCATTTGATAATCTGTTACAAATATATTGAAGATGCACATGTGCTTCTTTAAAGAAAAAAGTACTTTTTGGCAAAATTACAGCATTTGCAACTTTGACATTTCAGACATTATACTTCAGTCGGCAGAATCCTGGGTGCAGACTGGCAAATAGAATATTGCCAAAGACAATTAATTGTTTAAAACACATTTCTGGGATATAACTCTAGACAGTCACATTTAATATGTGCTAAGAGTAGACCTAGCTTTGTGTAAAAGCTATACTTTTAATGTGTAGACCCTGCTATTAAAGAGGGATCAGTCAGGTAACTGATATACTGAGTTAATATAAAACTTAAACTAATACTTGAACGTGTTGTGGTTTTATGCTATAATCCAAATACTTCTGAATATGAAAAAGGGGGTCATCATGGTCCTGGATCGCTCACCTGATCCTTATTGACAGTGACCCAAGAAAAATTTCTGTGAAAGTATTTCAACTATTTAGGAGTAGAAGTCATTTTAAGGGTTGTATGTTTATTTAGTTCTGGTGACTCCCATGTTCAGTGGAGCGAAATGATTTGAGCAACTTTGTTATAGGGTCTCCCATGCATGGAACATTCCTTCGAAATTCATAAGTCCCCTTTGACAATACAGAACTAACTTACGAGTATACAGGTCAAGATCAAGGTCACAAGTATAAAATTCGGTATGAATGGGAAACCCTTGTCACAAGAAACCTATATGCCAAATATGAAAGGCTCTATCTCAAAAAGTTCAAAAGTTATGATAAAGTAGATCACGGGTTAAAGTCAAGGTCATAGATCAGAACTTTTGTATGAGTGAGAAGTCCTTGTTACAAGAAACATACATGCCAAATATGAAGGCTGAATCACAAACAGTTCAAAAGTTATGATAAAATAGGTCACCGATCAATGTCACGGGTCAAAATGTTTTGTATATGTAGGAAGCCCTTGTCACAAGGAACCACATGTTAAATATGAAGGCTCTAACTCAAATGGTTCAAAAGTTATGATAAAGCAGGCCACAGTTCAAAATTTTTGAATGGGTGGAAATCCCTTGTCATACGGAACCTATATGCTAAATGATAATGTATGTCACTGGTCAAGGTCACAGGTAAACATTTTTTGCATGATTGGGAAGCCCTTTTCACAAGGAACCTACATGCCAAATATGAAACATAGAAGTGAATGCAATGATCAAGAAATATGAAGGCTCTATCTCAAACGGTTCAAAAGTTATGACCAAATTGCCCTCAGACCTACTTTTTGAGCTGACACGACCTATATTCGAACTCGACTGAGATATTGTTAAGATGATCATCCTGAGCAAGTTTGATTATGATTGCACCAAAACTGTGGCCTCTAGAGTGTCAACAAGGTTTTTCTATGATTTGACCTACTGACCTACTGTCTGACCTGACAATACCCATATTCGAACTTGATCGAGATATTGTCAAGATGGTTATTCTGAGCAAGTTTGATGATGATTTGACCAAAACTGTGGCCTTTCCTAAAGTGTTCACAAGGTTTTTGTATGATTTAATCTACTGACCGACATTCTGACCCGATAACCTATTTTGAAACCTGACCGAGATATTGTCGTGATAATCATGCTGAGCAAGTTAGATGATAATTGAACCGGAACTATGGCCTCTAGAGTCTTCACAAGGCTTTCTTATTATTTGACCTACTGACCTGCATTTTGACCCCAACATGACCCATATTCGAACTTAACCCAGATATTGTCAAGATGATCTGATGATGATTGGACCAAAACTGTGGCATCTAGAGTGTTCACAAGGTTTTTCTTTGATTTGACCTACTGACCTACTTTTTCACCCGACATGACCCATATTCGAACTTTTCCGAGATACTGTCAAGATAATCATTCTGGGCAAGTTGGTTGATGACTGGTCCAAAACTGTGGCCTCTAGAGTGAGCACAAGGTTTTCCTATGATTTTACCTACTGACCTACTTTCTAACCCGACATGACCCATATTCGAACTTGACCGAGATATTGTCAAGATAATTATTCTGAGCAAGATTGATGATGTTCAGGCCAAAACTGTGGCCTCTAGAGTGTTCACAAGGTTTTCTATGATTTGACCTACTGACCTACTTTTTGATCCGACATGACCCATATTGGAATCTGACCGAGATAGTATCAAGATGATCAATTCTGTGCAAGTTTGATGATGATTGGGCCAAAATCTGCGGCCTCTAGAGTGGTCACAAGGTTTTTCTATGATTTGACCTACTGACATACTTTCTGACCAGACATGACCCATATTCGAACCAGACTGTAATATTGTCCAAGATAATCGTTTTGAGCAAGGTAGATGATGTTCACGTAGTGACGAGGTGAGCTTTTGGGATCAATTTTTTCCGCCTTGCGTGCGTCCATAAACTTTTTCTTCAAACGACATCTCCTCCTAAACCACTGATCAGATTTTGACCAAACTTCACAGGAATGATCTTTAGGTGGTCCTTTATCAAAGTTGTTCAAATGGTTCCGGTCCATTGCATATCTAGGTCACATGAGCTAATTTTTTTTTTACTGAAAAATTAAAAAAACTTCTCTGATAGCGCATGGTCCAGGTCTTTCATATTTGGTATGAAGCTTCATCTAGTGGACCTCTACCAAGATTGTTCAAATTATAGCCCTTAGGCCAAAAAAATGCCCCCGCCCCGGGGCCCTTTAGTTTTACATAGGCTTCTAGTATGTTTCCTCTGGCTTTCTTTGCCGGATCATATCAGGGTCACTGATGAGGCTTTATTAGCCGAAACTACGTAGTATGACCCATCTCTTTCTTATGAATGTTTTCATTGCCCTTAAAGGAACTCATTTTTGATTTTTATTTGCCTTCACTGCAGCTGGTGTTGTGCCGTGTGGCGGCCGTAAAACGTCTCCCCGTACATCAACCATAGTGCAGTTTATATTTTACTTTTGGTCCTTTGAGATCAGCGTGAATATTCTGAGAAATTGGAAATAAATTATTGGTTTAGACTCATAGTCTAGACAGGTTTTTAATTATTTGGACCCAATTTTGATTTATATCAGTCTTTGAATCGACAGCCTATTCGAAATTCGCAAAATTGCAGTATGTTTCCTCTGGCTTTCTTTGCCGGATCATATCAGGGTCACTGATGTCTCCCTGCCCTACATCATAGTGTAGATTATATTTTCTTGTCCTTTGGGATCATTGATTCCATTGTGGAATTTTGAAAAAATCTGAGGGTCACTGATGAGGCCTAATTGGCCGAAACTAGCTAGTCTGACCCATCTCTTTCTTATGAATGTTTTCATGTCTCTTAAAGGAACTCATTTTTGATTTTTATTTGCCTTCACTGCAGCTGGTGTTGTGCCGTGTGGCGGCCGTAAAACGTCTCCCCGTACATCAACCATAGTGCAGTTTATATTTTACTTTTGGTCCTTTGAGATCAGCGTGAATATTCTGAAAAATTGGAAATAAATTATTGGTTTAGACTCATAGTCTAGACAGGTTTTTAATTATTTGGACCCCATTTTGATTTATATCAGTCTTTGAATCGACAGCCTATTCGAAATTCGCAAAATTGCAGTATGTTTCCTCTGGCTTTCTTTGCCGGATCATATCAGGGTCACTGATGAGGCTTTATTAGCCGAAACTACGTAGTAAGACCCATCTCTTTCTTATGAATGTTTTCATTGCTCTTAAAGGAACTCATTTTTGATTTTTATTTCTATAGGGAAAATCTTTAAAATATCTTTTCTGATACCGCATGGTCCAGGTCTTTTATATTTGGTATGCAGGTTCATCTAATGGACCTCTACCAAGATTGTTCAAATTATAGCCCAGGAGCCAAAAATGCCCCCGCCCCGGGGCCCTTTGGTTTTACATAGACTTCTATAGGGAAAATCTTAAAAAATCTTCTTCTCCGAAACCGAAAGGCCCAGGTCTTTGATATTTGGTATGAAGCTTCATCTATTGGACCTCTACAAAGATTGCTCAAATTATAGCCCTGGGGTCAAAAATTCCCCCTCCCCGAGGCCCTTTGGTTTTACATAGACTTATATAGTGAAAATCTTTAAAATTCTTCTTCTCTGAAACCGAAAGGCCCAGGTCTTTGATATTTGGTATGAAGCTTCATTTATTGGACCTCTACCAAGATTGTTCAAATTATAGCCCTTGGGGGGGGGATCAAAAATGCCCCCGCCCTGAGGCCCATTTGGTTTTACATAGACTTATATAGTGAAAATCTTTAAAGTTCTTCCTCTCTGAAACCGCAAGTCCCAGGTCTTTGATAAAAGGTGTGAAGCTTCATCTAGCGGACCTCTATCAAGTTTGTTCACATTATAGCCCTAGGACCAAAAATGACCCCGTCCAGGGGCCCTTTGATTTTACAAAGGCTTATGTAGAGAAAATCTTTAAAAAAAAACTTCTTCTCTGAAACTGCAAGGCCCAGGTCTCTGATATTTGGTGTGTAGCTTCGTCTAGAGGACCTCTACCAAGATTGTTCAAATTATAGCCCTTGGTCAAAAATGCCCACGACCCGGGGCCACTTTGGTTTTACATTGACTTATATAGGGAAAATCTTTAAAAATCGGCTTCTTTTACAGTGCAAGTTCCAGGTCTTTGATATTTGATATGAAGCTTCATGTAGTGGACCTCTATCAAAATTGTTCAAATAATAGCCATGGGGCCAAATATGACCCATCCTGGGGCCCACTTATTTTACATAGTCTTATATTGGGAAAACCTTTGAAAATCTTCTTGTCTGAAACGAGGAGGCCTAGGTCTTTGGTATTTGGTATGAAGCTTTGCTTTGTGGATTTCTACCAAGACTGTTCAAATTATAGCCCTGGAGCCAAAAATAGTCCTGCCCTAGGGCCTGTAGGTTTTATATATAGGGAAAACCTTAAAAATTCTTCTTGTCTGAAACCAGAAGTCTCCGGTCTTTGATATTTGGTATAAAGCTTCACCTTTTAGACCACTACCACGATTATAACCCTGGGGCCAATAATGGCTCTTCTTGGGGCCCACTTGTTACCCTATGGATAAGACCCAGTGCCATCATGGTTTTGACCTACTGACCTACTTTTTGACCCGACATGACACATATTTAAACTTGACCAGGATGTTGTCAAGATGACCATTCTGAATAAGTTTGATGATGGTTGACCCAAAGCTGTTACAAGAAAAGTTTACGCACGCACGACGCACGTCGCACGACATCTCACGGTCACAAAACCTCACCATGACCTTCGGTCAGGTGAACTAAAAATAATGCTAAGCGTGTTAACCCTAAACTGCATCTGAAAATGCCGTCTGCTTATGTCGTCTGCTGAATCTTCTTGCAAACTTTTCGGAAATATATTTTCATACAGGCAAATAGTGTGGACCCAGATCAAACTGGTCCTAGAGGAGCAGTCTGATCTGGGTCCATACCATTTGCAAAAAATGACTTTTAAATTAACCGACAGACGACAAAGCAGTCGACAATTGCCGAGATTGGCATGTTATGGTTTAACAAATCCATGATATACCACGACTAGATTTTCCAAGCCATCAAGTATGCATGGTCTAATGAGTAATCATTTTCCTGCTAACGTGACAGCCCCTACCTTCGCATACAGTGTAGATCCATGCTTATCCATCTGATTAGGATCTACACTGTCATTAAGTTTGTGAATTTGAATAAATATAAAAATTGCATGAAGTCAGTTGATCGGTTGAAAGTCACAGCATCCCGATGCGTGTGTCTGAATTAATTTATTCAGCGGGATAAGGGTTAAGATGCCTTTCTCTCGCGTTTTAACCCTTTTTGTACCAAATGGAATCTTCCTCCTTAAATATAGCAGGGGTCCATTTCAAAAATTAGGGGTGTCAGGTTGTGTTTTCTTCAAAAACTATTTGGAAAATAGCTGAACATGCCCTGATCTGACGCCACGTTCTGTGGCGTCTTATCTGGGTCTGCACGGTTTGCCAAGGTACTCCTTTAGGGGTTTCTGGTACTGAAGGTGTTAAATCAAGATTCGAACTCTCCTGGGAGAGAAAGTCTTGATATCTGTTGGACTATCTGTTTATCAAATCAAATCGCCTCCCTGAATGGTTTAGTGATGACATAATTGAAGCCCGAGAATTAAGGGACATAAATAAGTGGCTTAAAAACTGGTCTATTTTTTTTTTACGGCATAGCCGTTATGGTTTTGCTTTTGTCCTACATTTTTCGTTACTCCATTGGTCAATAAAACCACATGTCCAAGGAGATGACCATTTCATTGGTCAATGATTTGCATAAATAAATCTACTCAAAAATACCACAGTTTACCGAAGTTTTAACCTGGGAGATGTTTCATTTTTTATGTGAGACATGAATGAAAAATATATACAGTTTCGGCTTGCTCACCGTCTTGTCCTTTGATGACCATACGTCATATGTATAATTGGGATTCTAGTGAATTCTGTAACTGCTGCGGTGAATAGCTATTTTTACCTAATTTCACGTGGTTGGTCTATATAGCGAAAGGAACCATTACGCGAAAGGAAGGTTCCTTTCGCGAAAGGAAGAATTTTCTGCGAAAGGAATTGTTTGTTTGATTTGAGGTATAACGTCCCCATCAACACTGTGTATGTCATTTTGGAGACGTTGCTTCCAAGTTTGTGGGACTTTTACCCGACATTGAGATGAAAGACACCTCAAGCCCTGTTGCCCAATGAAACCAATAAAGAGATATAGCATGACAAAAACAAGTAATAATCGCATTACAAATTGACAGATGTTTAATTTACAATATATGCTAAATAAAAGTTGCAGTGTATCATTTGTCTTCAGCATACTTTATCTCCTCCATTTTAACACAAAATGGACATTTTCGAATATCATTAATGTTATATAATTTCTGAAAAGGAATAAGTGTAATTTGAGTTTTAGTTAGGTGCACATAAGATCAAGTTTCCGTCCGTTTGTCTGCTCGTCCGTTTGTTCGTCCGTCTATGCGTTTACGTTCACCATAGCGACAACCCTACATGTTAACCCTAGAATTTGTGTTCAAAAACAGTGAATGATAACGTTTTCTTATTTGTTGTGCATATACTTGAGATCATATGCTCTTGAAATGAGGTCATGTTTTTAACCTTGACCTTTTACATTGACCTTAGCTCAAACAGGCGGGACACCGCCCTCTGCAAAGCTATTTTTCCTCGCGTGACATCTGAATTGTTTGAATACAGTAAGCCATTTCATAGCTAGACAATTGTTGCTGTCACTATTGTAGCTCATATTGCACGACCCGCAGAAAAAGCGACCGACTGAAGTCGGTTGATTTTCTAAGAGTGCCCTAAAATCACCGTGTCATTCTGTCAGTCTGTCTGTCCGTCCGTAACCCGTTTGTGAAAATTGGTGATAGTGACTTAACCGCTTAGAATATTTAAACAATTTTTGGCATACTGATAGATATCAATGAGATCTAACCAATGAACTTGCGAAATATTACATTCCATTTAGTATAGCCTCGCCGAGGCGAAAAATGTGAAAATTTTCGAACTGCTTCTCCTCGGAAACTGTGGGGCCAATTGAAGTCAAATTTCATATGGAGGCTCTATGGGATGGGGGAAACCAAAATTTGCTAATGGGGTCCAGGTCACATGACCAAAATGGCCACCAAGCCATATACGGTCTGTCTGTCTGTCCGTCCGTAACCCGTTTGTGAAAATTGGTGATAGTGACTTAACCGCTTGGAATATTTAAACAATTTTTGGCATACTGATAGATATCAATGAGATCTAACCAATGAACTTGCGAAATATGACATTCCATTTAGTATAGCCTCGCCGAGGCGAAAAATGTGAAAATTCTCGAACTGCTTCTCCTCGGAAACCGTTGGGCCGATTTAGGTCAAATTTCATATGGAGCCTCTATGGGATGGGGGAAACCAAAATTTTCTCATGGGGTCCAGGTCACATGACCAAAATGGCCGCCAAGCCATATATAGTAAAAACCCTTCAAAATAGTCTTCTCCAGAACCACTGGGCAGATTTCCACGAAACTTGATATATAGCATCTGGGACGTAGGCCCATCATAAATTGCTAAAATGTGACCCTGGGTTGACCTTGACCTTCTTTGTGCCTAGGTCAAACTTTGACACATATGCTTTTGTATTGGAAAAGTGAGAATTCATTTTTTCCTGCAAACGATTCAGAAAACAGTACTAAAGTATAAGATATATCTTTGCTCCTTACGATAAGGCGCATTTATTGGGGGAACCGTTTTAGGTCCAGGTCACATGACCAAAATGGCCACCATACCCATATATGGTAACACTCATAAAGCTAAAAGCATCCAGCGGGTCGTGCACTTCAGCTGAAGCACTGGTTTCTAAACAACCTTCCAATTAAATCTACGCCGCATATCTTTTTTAAAGATATTTCTTGTTTTAATTACCGCAACAAGACTAAAGACCTTTAACGTCGCGCCAAAAAGCAATATTTCTCGAGATCAATTTCGGACTTAAAAGACACGAGAACTATATGGAAGCGACTAAGAAATGTTACCGCTCAGTCGTGTTCGTCATAAAAATAACTTATCCGACGAGCTCTTGGTTGATGGGCAACAAGGACATCGCTTTTAAGCTCAATAATTATTTTGCATCAATCAGCGAATTGATAAATGATAAAGACACATCCTCATCCCCTCTCGATCTTACTAAATTAAACACATTTATTAGTTCCAGAATTCCAAATAATATCTTCTTCATTGCCCCTTACATAACTGTTGATAGTGTGTCTGAGTCTATAAAAGCACTAAATTCTACAAAGGCTACTGGTCTTGATGGTATCGGCCCAAAAATACTAAAACTTGCGATTTCTGTCTTATCACCTTCAATAACTGTTTAAAGTACACGTTCTTCGAACTTTTTTCTCTTAATCGAACTATTCTCTCTTAATTCTTTTGTACTGAACGACTAGAGTTTGGGGGCGAAACGACTAAGGACCTAAAGGTGTGTGTGTGGGGGGGGGGGGGGGCAACCAGAGGAAAAACGTCTTGAGTCAGAATCGGAATTTGTTACTGGTGACACATCAAATGACATTCATACACCAGGACCTGTGATGTGGGAAGTGTGTCCCTAGCTCTCCTCAAAGAGGTAAACTTAGCGTCCTCGGCACCTTCAGCTGTCGAAATAATTGAATCGGGAAGGGCATTCCAGTTTCTAATGGTTCGGGGAAAGAATCATAAATGTCATTTCTTGCCGTAAGGGTCTGAAACGCCAATGGATGGTGATTTCTACAGTGGCTAGCTTGGGAAACAAGGCCATCGGTTGGAATGCTGGCAGCACCCTATAGACCTTTGTATATTAGTACGAGCCTACTGTCTTTTCTCCTTTTCTTGAAAGACTCCCATCTTAATTTTCTTAGTATTCCATTCATGCTCCTAGTTTTAAAGCAGTAATTACTTTTTACAGAGCTAGCAGCTCTATTCTGAACTTTTTCAATTTCTCCATTTAGAACCACTCCACTGGGGTCCCAGATTCCACTACCATATTCCAAAATTGGGCGAACAAGTCCTTTATATGCTGCCTCTTTTACACCCTGGGACACTGATGAAGATTTCGCCCCAGGAAACCAAGCATTCTATTTGCCTTAACACACATATTGCTAATATATGCGTTACATCTCAATTTGTGTGTGATTGTCACACCAAGGTATTAATGAGCCAGCGCACGACAAAATCTACAATAAGTCCTGTGCGACCAGCCAAGACTCAGATCAGCCTGCGCATCCGCACAGTCCGATCAAAGTCTTAACTGTTCGCCTGAGCCTTCTTTAGCCTCTGGGCTATCCATAGGGCAACAAGAGAATGCTCCTACCAGGCTGAGCTGACGAGCCGGCTGAACTGAGTATTCGACCATAGCTTGGGTCTTATTGTACGTTTTATCATGCGCCGGCTCATTTTTACCACTTTCCGACTTTTTCGCCTGTGCATGAATCTTATTCTTTCTGCTAATGTTTCTTCTTATATATGTTGTGATCCAGGGAATCGATGATACAGACCTAACAGTTTTTGAGGAAATATGATTTTCGGTCGAATTATGAATGAAAGAAGTTATCAAATCAAAGTTCTCCTGGACATACTGAGCATCTGAATGACCATTAAATATGTTCTAGAAAGGGTTATCCTTTGGAAGCAAGGAATATTTCTCCTTTGCAAATATCAGAACATCCTTCCTCATAGTTTCATAGTCACCTTTCTGATACGGGTACACCTTCCTTCCTTTTGGGGGCGAAACGTCTTACCCCTTACGTCGTTGTCGTGTGTATTATCCTCCGCCTTAAGAAGCACCTCTTGGATTCACAAGAGTAAAATGTTGTTAAGAATTGTAAAAGTTTATGAACAGTCAGAACACGTAGAGTTAAAACTTCTGTGCTAAAACTGTTTATATACATTAGTGTCTGGTTATATACATTAGTGTCTGGCCAATGCAGACAACCATCATTCCCGTGCTTTATCTAACCAAAGTTTGTGCATGTGTACTCGTATCTTGTAGAAACAGTTTCTTGATAGTCTCTCTATCTCCTCCTCCAGTGGTTTAATAGCCGGTAATGTTTTCGTAACCATCTCAGCAATATTAGTGTTTGTAATATAACTGACCAGTCATTAAAATGGGTTGTCCATGTGTCCCGATTAGTGTTTCGAGCAATAATGCGCATAGTAGATGTACGTATAGCATAAAATGCTGGGCAATGAGCCAGCATATGCAGCAGGTCTTCATCCTCAAGATAACAATGGGGCACACAGCATTCATTCGAACCGTTACTAAATGATTGTCCATTCTTCTGTAGAATGTAAGTCCCTGTCAGGATTCTGGCTTTCACCACTCCTTTCAAGGCGTCGGATACTGAAGAGTCTATATTTCTCCATACCAGATGTGTTGTACCAATACGTAGGTTGTTCGCGGATAAGTACTTCAAAGTTTTCTTGGTTTTGATTTCGCGCACTGAGGTTCTAGACCAGTATGAGTTAACGTGTTTGGCACAGAGCTGTTTCCATTGAATTTTACTGATTTCGCTGCATACAAGCACTAATTCTTTAAAACTGTTATTTTTACTTGTTATAACACTGTGTAGCAAGCTTAATTGTCTTCTATGGAGTTCTGCTTCCAATGGCAAAGCGCCGATGAGCATATAGACTGCTGCCGTAGCTGTTCGTTGAGGTAAGGACTGTATGCTGCGTAGTGTCTGGATATGATACCTTGATAGCTGGTCGATCTGTCCCCTTGTCAGGCACAATTTGTCAAGACCGCAGAGCAAACGCGGCAGAACCTAGGTTTTGTAGATGCAGTATGATATCTTTTGACTTAATCCGTTTGACCCATGTGAACCAGTATTCATTAAGGAATATGTGGTTCTTCGAGCTAAGCTAATTCTTTCATTAACATTCAAAGAGTTCCTTTTTGCCAGCTCTAGTAATACCAAGGTGCGTGGTATTTTCGAGGGTGTGATTTTATTTTCTCCAAGTGTCCATTTAAATTCTTCATCCAAATTATGGACAGAGATGTCCACGACACTTGTTTTTGTAGGATGAATATTGCATCTTTTTCGTTTGGAATAGTTCAGTGCTTCATATAGCATAATTTGAAGTTCGTCAGGAGTAAATGCTAATAAGGCTACATCGTCCGCACAAGTTGGGCACCCAATGTAAACTGAGCCAATACGAAGTCCTAACCTTTTTGCTTTCAAGATTTTTAGAAGCTCGTCAATGTAGATATTGTATAGTTTTGTTGACAGGATTCCACTCTGGTGAACACCTTGATTTATAGGAAAACTGTTGCTTATACCGCTAGCCCATTTTACTCTTGAGGTTAGATCATGGTACAGGTCCTTGATCACCAACTAAGAAGTTTCATGGATATTTTTCTGATAAATACGTTCTATAAAAGGGTTATCCTTTGGAAGCAAGGAATACACCACAGAACTGAAATATATGGAGTGTACATGTTTTCAGGGCAAGACTAGCTAGTTTCGGCCAATTAGGCCTCATCAGTGACCCTCAGATATTTTCAAAATTCCACAATGGAATCAATGATCCCAAAGGAAAAGAAAATATAATCTGCACTATGATGTAGGTCAGGGAGACGTTTTACCGCCGCCAAAACTTCCCACACATCAGCTGTAGTGAAGCGAAATACGTTCTATAAAAGGGTTCGTTCAGAAGGATAGCGTGATGAACAACATCAAACGCTTTTTGACTGTCCAACTAGCGATGAATAAGTGAATACCTTTGTCTTGAGACTCAGCTTTTGCTTCACTAACAAGAAGGCTGACCATAGCGGGAGAAAGTCCTTCAGTAAATCCGAACTGGAGATCTGACGGTTAGAGTTTAAGCTTGGCAAGCAGTGAGTTTTCAAATGGTTTACCAAATATTGCTGTAACTGTTATACCTCTGTAATTTTCAAGAACCTTTGAGTCTTTACCTTTTTTGAGAACTGGAGTTATACGACCAATCTTAAATCCACTAGGTATACTTTTTGTTTCCAGCATAAAATTAAATATCATAGTCACTGTGAATTAGAATCAGAATCATAATTGTTACTTGTGACACGTCAAATGACATTCATCCACCATGGCCTGTGATATGAGAAGTTAGTCCCTAGCTCTAACCAAAGAGGTAAACTTAGCTACACAATCATCAGCACCTTCAGCTGTCGAAATATTCGAATCGGGAAGGGCATTCCAATCTCTAATGGTTCGGGGGAAGAACGATTCTTTATAAATGTCAGTTCTTGCAGTAATGGTCTGAAACGTCATTGAAAGGTGCTTTCTACAGTGCCTAGCTGGGGGAACAAGGTCAACTGTTGGAATGTTGGCAGCACCCTTTAGACCTTTGTATAAGAGTATGAGCCTATTGTCTCTTATCCTTTTCTTGAGAGACTCCCAACTTAATTTTCCTTGAATTCCAGTCATGCTCCCAGTTTCAAAGCAATAATTGCTTGTTACAAATCTAGCAGCTCTATTCTGAACGTTTTCATTTTCTTCATTAAGGACCACTCCACTTGGGTCCCAAATACAACTACCATATTCCAAGATTGGGCGAACAAGTCCCCTATATGCTGTCTCTTTCACGTGCTGGGGACACTGATGAAGATTTCATCAAGATGTGGGTACAATATGTTGCTTCCCTGCTTTAAAGTGCTAAGCAGCGATACCATACTCTTCTAGAGATTTCCCATTATGTAATTAGTCTATAGCATTTTCAATTTCAGATAGATTAAACATATATTATTGTATTCTTTTAAACAATGGGATTGGACACAAGTTATACAACATTAGATTGTCCTCTCCCTAAACATTTAGAAATTAATTTTAAATGGCACAGTGGTAGATATGAAACAGTTTAAAGTAACTTAACACATGTTTTTGTTATATATGTCACGAACGATTACGGCCCGTTTGGGGTTTCAGATTTCGCTGAATGATAGCTGACTACAAGTCTCTGATAATCCACCGTGTATCTGGTCAACACGTATATTACAGAGTTTTAGAAACACATTATCGTAGCCGTTGTCTTTTGGAACTGCTAAATCTCCATAGTATTTCGCGAAACATTTTCGTTGACTGTCTGCGTCGTAATGTTTGACACCATTCAGGGGTATAATTGTGGATTCTGCTTCCTTGCGAGATCGACTCCTGCGTATTAAGCGGTAAAATATGTCTGTAGAAGGATTTTCCATTACAGCATTATAAAAAATAGCAGTGAAGGCAATGATCAGGAATCGATACAATCAACCCACAGCTCCCATCAGAGACACAAAAGGGAAAGAAGCACAAACATGAAACAACAGACCTAATGGAAACATCAACAGCGAAAAGCCAAAAGTACAGTTACTTTCCACCAAAAAGGCCAATAGCTATCCAAAATAGAATAATATAAGCATCACAGACACCCAAAGACATACCATAACAAAAATAAACCGCGATAGAAGAACTTTATTGCAAATTCAAGCTCTTGTGCCACCACTGATCTCTCCAAATTATTAACTTCATGTTTTACTGCCATCAAAAACATGTGATAAAATATTGCGACAAAGTCTTCGAAAGATCAGGTAGAAATCTGTTTTGGTCTATAAAAATTTCTAATAAAGTTTTAAATAAATTGAAATCCAGGCGTTTTCGTGCTTCAAGTATGTCTACTTATGTGGCGGCCGTAAAACGTTTCCTCGTACATCAACCATAGTGCAGTTTATATTTTACTTTTGGTCCTTTGAGATCATCGTGAATATTCTGAGAAATCAGGAATAAATTATTGATTTAGACTCATTCTAGACAGGTTTTTAATTATTTGGACCCCATTTTGATTTATATCAGTCTTTGAATCGACTGCCTATTCGAAATTCGCAAAATTGCAGTATGTTTCCTCTGGCTTTCTTTGCCGGTTCATTACAGGGTCACTGATGAGGCTTTATTAGCCGAAACTACGTAGTATGACCCATCTTCTTTCTTATGAATGTTTTCATTGCTCTTAAAGGAACTCATTTTTGATTTTTATTCACCCTTTACACTACACTTCCTCACAACCTTATAAAAGAAAACTTAATGATTTAATTGAATGGACATTTCATAGGGAAGACTCCCTGTATCTTGCATGCAATGTAAGAAATTCCTTTTACACTTCTGAAGAGCATAAAAATTATACTTTATGGTCATGTCAGAAATGCTCTTATTTTTCCAATCCTCAGGGATTGCTTATGCAATTGCTTTTCACTGTTCCATCAATTGACATCCTTTAGATACCTGTTGAAGGTCATTATTAAACCGATGTTCGTTCTTCGTTGTATAACAACTGCTTGTTTGACATCCCTGTACTTTAAGTAGACTAGGATGTTTTGTTGGCTTTTGTTGTACCTTCTTTCTATTCGAAGGAATCTTCTTCAGTAATTTTATATGCTGTTTTATTTATTTATTTAATAACCGGTATGAACAGCGCTTTAGTTTTGACGGTATCACAACCTTATTAACCAAAATGAGTATTACAAATACATTTAAAATATCAATATCACCCCTTAGGTTACACTCTGCTTCTTCTGTACGGATTCCCCATTCTATTAAGAACTTTAATACTATGTTGCCTTCGGTATTGGTTAGACCCTTAAATTTGTCTTCTGTAACTTCAGTTAATCTCAAAGGAGCAGGCAATACCAATGTTTTTGGGAGTAGTCTTCGTATAAGATTATCTCCTCTCAAATCGCCCATCCTTCGAAAATATACTAATCCGTGGAAAAGAAGTGGAATGTATCCTAGTATTTCTAAGTGCAATGCCAAGAGGTGCAGATGTTGTTCGCATTTAAGCACTGCGTCTACCGTTACTTCGTCTGTAAACGGTAGACGCTTCTCTGTAGTTAACATAGTAGAAGTAAAACAAAGATCAGGAATTGATACAATTAACTTACTCCACCCATAAAAGACACCAAAGGGAAAGAAATACAAACATTAAGCGACCAGACCATAATGGAAACCTCAACAAAGGAAGGCCATAAGGACAGTTACTTTCCCACAAAATGGCCATATGGCCATCCAAAACCAAAAGACACAAGTGATACACACAGTAAGTAACAAACAACAACATAAATAAATCGCCACAGAAGAGCCGCCCTGGAACGGCCAGTGGAAGATTTCCACTGGGTCTGCTTTGACATGACAGTCTACAGATTTAATTTATCTAATTACTTGACGTGCTGCAAACTGTAATATGCAGTACGTCGGTCAAACTAACCGCATGCTTAAAACTAGATTGAACGAGCATTATCGTAGAATGAGTAAATAAAAATCAAAAATGAGTTCCTTTAAGAGCAATGAAAACATTCATAAGAAAGAAGATGGGTCATACTACGTAGTTTCGGCTAATAAAGCCTCATCAGTGACCCTGTAATGATCCGGCAAAGAAAGCCAGAGGAAACATACTGCAATTTTGCGAATTTCGAATTGGCAGTCGATTCAAAGAATGATATAAATCAAAATGGGGTCCAAATCATTAAAAACCTGTCTAGAATATGAGTCTAAACCGATAAATTATTTCTGATTACTCAGAATATTCACGCTGATCTCAAAGGACCAAAAGTAAAATATAAACTGCACTATGGTTGATGTACGGGGAGACGTTTTACGGCCGCCACACGGCACAACACCAGCTGCAGTGAAGGCAAATAAAAATCAAAAATGAGTTCCTTTAAGAGCAATGAAAACATTCATAAGAAAGAAGATGGGTCATACTACGTAGTTTCGGCTAATAAAGCCTCATCAGTGACCCTGTAATGATCCGGCAAAGAAAGCCAGAGGAAACATACTGCAATTTTGCGAATTTCGAATTGGCAGTCGATTCAAATAAAAATCAAAAATGAGTTCCTTTAAGAGCAATGAAAACATTCATAAGAAAGAAGATGGGTCATACTACGTAGTTTCGGCTAATAAAGCCTCATCAGTGACCCTGTAATGATCCGGCAAAGAAAGCCAGAGGAAACATACTGCAATTTTGCGACTTTCGAATAGGCAGTCGATTCAAAGACTGATATAAATCAAAATGGGGTCCAAATCATTAAAAACCTGTCTAGAATATGAGTCTAAACCGATAAATTATTTCTGATTACTCAGAATATTCACGCTGATCTCAAAGGACCAAAAGTAAAATATAAACTGCACTATGGTTGATGTACGGGGAGACGTTTTACGGCCGCCACACGGCACAACACCAGCTGCAGTGAAGGCAAAGAAAACTGACACTTTCTTGTACCGTCACTTTCGACGTACAGGTCATTCTGTAAATAACATTGTTATACAACCAGTGGAAAAACTTTATTACGATGTAAATTCTACATCTAGATTCAAAATAATCAAAAGACATGAAGCTGAACTGAAATGGATTAAATTTTTACAGACCCCTTTTCCACTGGGATTTAATGACAACATTTATCATGAGGGTAATATTTCCAGAATGCCGGACTTTGATATTTTCTCACTCCTGGAATGTCGAAAACGCAGAACTAGATCTCACGGCACCAGGAAAAATGGTAACTTTAAACGTAAATCACGTGCGTTTAAACGAAACAATACTAGACTGAAGTGACTGTCAATTATATTATTAAATCATGGACGCCACTCTATGCTTTCATTTTTAAGTTCATTACCCGTTTCTGTTTTACGTCTTCTGGACACCGAGGCGAATAAATTCTACGATAGTTCTCATCAGTTATATGATGCGGCTCTCTTAACTAGAGGCTATACTCAGCATACTCTCCGTCCTTACATTGATTCTGAAATTAATCATAAACGCCATTTCTTCAAAATATCCTTCATTAATAAGGGTATGGATTTTATAGATTTGCCCAGTATCTTCCGTGAGAGATCGGTACTTTCTTCCATTCCTGCTTATTTTCAAAATACTGAAACACCTATAATTTGCTATAAATATAACAAACCTGTTAGATCTATCATTTTTAATTTCAATAAACTTGTTTCAGATCTAGATATTGATACTAATACTCTTGATTCATGTGATTGTAAAAACTCAAAGTATTGCTATCCTGCTGCTGGTCATGTAATTACAGGCAATTTGAAAATTATTCCTGATTCTAGGATAAGGAATATAATTTCTAAAGGACCGAAATATCGGTTTCCTTCTAAAATTGATTTCAGTAAATGTAGAGATGAAATCGCTGCTTCATTGAATGAATTCGGTAATCGATGGTGTAAGCGAGAGTATGTTGAGCATAAAAAGTAGAAGTAAAACAAAGATCAGGAATTGATACAATTAACTTACTCCACCCATAAAAGACACCAAAGGGAAAGAAATACAAACATTAAGCGACCAGACCATAATGGAAACCTAAACAAAGGAAGGCCATAAGGACAGTTACTTTCCCACAAAATGGCCATATGGCCATCCGAAATTAAAAGACACAAGTGATACACACAGTAAGTAACAATCAACAACATAAATAAATCGCCACAGAAGAGCCGCCTTGGAACGGTCAGTGGAAGATTTCCACTTGGGGGCTTAAATCGATTTTACGTGGCCACAATCCTCCCCTATAAAGCCCTTAAGGACTGGAAACTTAGCATTTTAAAACTAGTGAATAAACGCATTTCTTTCTATTCTCAAAATACTAACTTATTACCTCCTAAGCCCAAGACGTCTTTACGTCATCTTAAACTAGGTATTCAAGAATTTCATAAGAAGGTGGTACTAAGGCCTATGAACTTCAGCCTTTAGCTGAAGAGAGAGCTATAGTAGATACACATGTTTGTCTTTCAGCCACCAAGTTTGCTGTGTGTGTTAACGAAGGCAAAGACAAGCTTCCTACGCTATACTGGTTACCAAAACTTCATAAAAAAAAACCTTACAAAGCACGGTTTATTGCAAATTCTAGCTCTTGCACTACCACTGAACTTTCTAAATTATTAACTTCCTGTCTTACTGCTATTAAAATGCATGTAATTAAATATTGTGATTAAGTCTTTGAGAGATCAGGAAGAAATCTGTTTTGGTCTATAAAAAATTCGAATGAGGTTTTAAATAAATTGAAATCTAGACATTTTCGTGCTTCTAGTCTGTCTACCTACGATTTTTCCACTCTTTACACTACACTTCCTCATAATCTTATAAAAGAAAAGCTTAATGATTTAATTGAATGGGCTTTTCACAGAGAAGATTCTCTCTATCTTGCATGTAATGTCAGAAATGCATTTTTCACTTCTAAAGAGCATAAGAATTATACACTTTGGTCATGTCAGAAAGTGTGTGATGCCCTCACCTTTCTACTTGACAATATTTATATTAGATTCGGTACTAAGTTATTTAGACAAATTGTGGGTATTCCGATGGGTACTAATTGCGCACCTCTTGTGGCTGATCTGTTCTTGTATTGTTATGAAAAAGACTTCATTTTGTCGCTTTCCATTGATAACCAATCTGAAATTATTGAAGCTTTTAGCTCTACTTCTAGATATTTAGATGATTTATTAAATATTGATAATACCTATTTTGATGGTTTGATCAGTCAGATTTACCCCCTAGAACTTCAGTTAAATAAAGCAAATTCTTCTGATACCGAGGCCCCGTTTTTGGATTTACATCTATCTATTGTAGATGGATTTGTTTCGTGCAAAATTTATGATAAACGCGATGACTTTGATTTTGAGATTGTAAATTTTCCTTTTTTGGATGGTGATGTCCCTCGTGCGCCATCCTATGGCGTTTATATTTCGCAATTAATTCGATTTGCTAGAGTGTGTAGTCATGTAACTGACTTCAACACTCGTAATAAATTATTAACGGCTAAACTCCTTAATCAGGGTTATCGGTACCATAAACTACGCAAAGCCTTTTCAAAATTGTATAGACGCCATTCTGATTTAATTTCAAAATTCAATATTGAACTTAAATCTCTTCTGCAACAAGGTCTTTCGGAACCCGAATTTTATGGTGACTTAGTATATAAATTCAGAAAAATATATAACCGCAATGACTTCCGCACCCAATTTCGTAAAATCATTCTTCGATATAAAAAGATTGGGTACAACATGGATATTATACGACAGACTGCATGCATGGTAGTTAACCCAATCACGGTTGGCAACTTTGCTTCCCTGTTTAATTGCACGCCGGTGGGTCAGGCCTCAGATTCTATGACGGCTCCAACGTAAAGGCTTATTGAGAATTAGAGAGATAATGCTGGTTGGTGCCTGCTGCTCTGTCTCTTGTCGGGCTCATCGGAGTCTAACTGTTGGTTTTCTTTTGCTCCAGCATTTCAGTGGTTTCTTGCTGTCGAGTCCTCACCGTTGTCTCACCTCTGTGGTTCTTTGATTTTTGTGTTCACGGAGATGTTGCACTGATGAGTTAGGAGGCCTTCATGCTGACTGAACAAATTATTTGTCTAAATCGCGACGGAAGTAAGGGCGAGGATTGTGGCCACGTAAAATTGATTTAAGCCCCCCAGTGGAAATCTTCCACTGACCGTTCCAAGGCGGCTCTTCTATGGCGATTTATTTATGTTGTTGTTTGTTACTTACTGTGTGTATCACTTGTGTCTTTTAATTTTGGATGGCCATATGGCCATTTTGTGGGAAAGAAACTGTCCTTATGGCCTTCCTTTGTTTAGGTTTCCATTATGGTCTGGTCGCTTAATGTTTGTATTTCTTTCCCTTTGGTGTCTTTTATGGGTGGAGTGGGTTAATTGTATCAATTCCTGATCTTTGTTTTACTTCTATTCTACTTGACAATATTTACATAAGATTTGGTACTAAGTTATTTAGACAAGTTGTGGGTATTCCGCTGGGTACTTGAGATACTTCATTATGTCCCTTTCTGCTGAAAACCAGTCTGAAATCATTGAAGCTTTTAGCTCCACTTCTAGATATTTGGATGATTTATTAAATATTGATAATACCTATTTCGATGGTTTGATCAGTCAAATTTAACCCCTAGAACTTCAGTTGAAAAAAAAGCAAATTCTTCTGATACCGAGGCCCGTTTTTGGATTTACATCTATCTATTGCAGATGGGTTTGTCTCTTGCAAAATTTATGATAAACGCGATAATTTTGATTTTGAGATTGTAAATTTTCCTTTTTTGGATGGTGATGTTCCTCGTGCGCCATCCTATGGCGTTTATATTTCGCAATTAATTCGATTTGCTAGAGTGTGTAGTCATCTAACTTACTCCAACACTCTTTATAAATTGTTAACTACTAAACTTCTTAATCAGGGTTATCGGTACCATAAACTACGAAAACCCTTTTCAAAATTTTATAGACACCATTCTGATTTAATTTCAAAATTCAATATTGAACTTAAATCTCTTCTGCAACAAGGTCTATCGGAATCCGAATTTTATGGTGACTGAGTATATAAATTCAGAAAAAAAAACGCAATGACTTCCGCAACCAATTTCGTAAAATCATTCTTCGATATAAAAATATTGGGTACAACTTAAATGTTATACGACAGACTGCATGCATGGCAGTTAACCCAATCACGGTTGACAACTTTGCTGCCCTCTTTAATTGCACGCCGGTGGGTCAGGCCTCAGATTCTATGACGGCTCCAACGTAAAGGCTTATGTTGGTTGGTACCTGATGCTCTGTCTCTGGTCGGGCCCATCGGAGTCTAACTGTTGGTTTTCTTTTGCTCCAGCATTTCAGTGGTTTCTTGCTGTCGAGTCCTCACCGTTGTTTCATCTCCATCGCATGCGCGAACTGCTTAACTTGAAACAAAAATAGCTCTCAGTCGACAATAGATTTCCCAAGTAAGACACGCTCACAACAAATCTCACTCCTCCGAATAACGGACTGATAAGTCTTTGACCTGTATGCGCAAAATCAGCCGAATCTGGAGTTCATAATTTTTTGTGCCATTTTTCCCAAGACGGGTATCACAATACGGCGACGGCGGGTGGTGCTGTTAATAGGGCGTCTGATCCGTCAGTTTAAGTTCTCTGCCTTAAAGGCATTTATTCTTGTAAGGTAGGACACATGTGCACCGTGTGCTCATAATTGTTTTATTCTGTGATATACTCTCTGTAGCAGATCAAAGGCAGCCCCTAATATGGTGATTAGAAGCTCTTTTTGAATCCCTGACTGAGGCACTTAAGGGAAAATCAATAAGGTACACTCTAGACAACAGTTAGTAAACTATGGATTTTCCCCAAGAGGCACCTTACCTGTTGAAGACGAGGACTTTCCTTCAGTCAGCACTGAGGGCTATATAATATTATGTAATGCAATGATGGTCCTCAATAAACGAGAATAAATGCCTTTAATTTAAAGGCTTAAAAAAGACGATTCTCATTAACCGTCTTTGTTTTTTCACCATGTCGCATCAGAATATTGAGGGTCCAAAGTCACCGGAAGTTCGAAAGGTTTTCTTCCTTATTTTTCTGACAAAATATCGTCCCAAACGGCGGAAGTAGATTGCGAAAAATATCATAGCAACAGCTCTTGGTGACGCCCTACTGCTCGCTTCTTGGGACCCTTAATCAAGGTTTTTCTGTGCCTTCACTGTCGGGAAATTGTCTTGTCGATTAACCGTGATGCAATCTACGGTGTTTAGTATGACCGACAGTTATATTATTTTTTGACCATCATAAAACTCACAAAAAAGCTTTCTTTTTATTTTTTCTGCTCTCTTATCAATTGTTTTGAAATTTTTATGTTATATTTTGTCCCAAAACAAGTCTCGTCTTTACGTTGACAGACAAACACGTGACGTCAGAAGTCCACATGCTGTTGCGACACTTTCGTGTAAAATAAAAATAAACTTGTACAAAGATTGTAAACATGTCCTCGGAGAACAATGGTGCTCCCGATTCTTGGGATCAAGACACAAACGAAGGCCAAATCAATGGCACTCAAAAAAATTTACCAGAACTGAACGTAAATGCTCCTGTTTTTGTCCCAGGACAGAATCCTTTTGCCCAGTCATTCGTGCCTTCCGGTGGAAGGATGGATGCAGGGGATTCAGGTATCTTCGAGTTTGTCGTACATAATAAGTGTGAAAAGTCAGCCCTTATATTCTGTATATTCAACACCCGTACATGTTTGGAAACCACACCTGTACCTGACAAGATTATTGGTTGGCCTTGCAGGGCCATATGCATGAAACGCGGTATTCTACGTATCTTGTGCCAGCTTTTTGTCACTCGGTAGCTAATTTAGGCCACGTATGCATAAGATCGAATTTGTTACTGCTTTTTGAGTTGAAAATTTGTCGCACATCAGTAGGCGTGTCTGATACATGAGTGTTGGTTTGATTTGAGGTTTAACGTCACGTCAACACTGTACAGGTCATTTTTAGCTGTTGCTTCAATTTTGTCGGACTTTTACTCAACATTGAGATGAAATGACATCTCGAGCCCTGTTGCCCAATGAAACAAGTAGGGTTTATAGACATGGATGGTCTGACTTGCACTGCTTTGCCTGGGCAGGCTTGGATTGTCTATTGTAGATGGGTTTGTTTCGTGCAAAATTTATGATAAACGCGATGACTTTGATTTTGAGATTGTAAATTTTCCTTTTTTGGATGGTGATGTTCCTCGTGCGCCATCCTATGGCGTTTATATTTTGCAATTAATTCGATTTGCTAGAGTGTGTAGTCATGTAACTGACTTCAACACTCGTAATAAATAATTAACGGCTAAACTCCTTAATCAGGATTATCGGTACCATAAACTACGCAAAGCCTTTTCAAAATTTTATAGACGCCATTCTGATTTAATTTCAAAATTCAATATTGGACTTAAATCTCTTCTGCAACAAGGTCTATCGCAACCCAAATTTTATGGTGACTTAGTATATAAATTCAGAAAAATATATAACCGCAATGACTTCAGCACCCAAATTCGTAAAATCATTCTTCGATATAAAAAAATTGGGTACAACATGGATGTTATACGACAGACTGCATGCATGGTAGTTAACCCAATCACGGTTGGCAACTTTGCTTCCCTCTTTAATTGCACGCCGGTGGGTCAGGCCTCAGATTCTATGACGGCTCCAACGTAAAGGCTTATTGAGAATTAGAGAGATCTAATTCAAGGTAATGTTGGTTGGTGCCTGATGCTCTGTCTCTGGTCGGGCCCATCGGAGTCTAACTGTTGGTTTTCTTTTGCTCCAGCATTTCAGTGGTTTCTTGCTGTCAAGTCCTCACCGTTGTCTCACCTCTGTGGTTCTTTGATTTTTTGTGTTCATGGAGATGTTGCACTGATGAGTTAGGAGGCCTTCATGCAGACTGAACAAATTATTTGTCTAAATTGCGACGGAAGTAAGGGCGAGGATTGTGGCCACGTAAAATTGATTTAAGCCCCCCAGTGGAAATCTTTCCACTGGTGTTCCAAGGCGGTTCTTCTGTGGCGATTTATTTATGTTGTTGTTTGTTACTTACTGTGTGTATCACTTGTGTCTTTTTATTTTCGACGGTCATATGGCCATTTTGTGGGAAAGTAACTGTCCTTATGGCCTTCCTTTGTTTAGGTTTCCATTATGGTCTGGTCGCTTGGTGTTAGTGTTTCTTTCCCTTTGGTGTCTTTGATGGGTGGAGTAAGTTGATTGTATGAATTCCTGATCTTTGTCTTACTTCTACTTTGGATCCTCTAAGCAGTTAACCAGTCAGTTTCACTTCACCTCAGCGTGAAAGTATCATGCAACCCATCTTTCTTCAAGCCTTTATGGGCAGGTGCCAATGACTGGAGTGTATGTAATGTTTAATCCTTGTGAGGGTTGTTACAGTGTAGCGGCTAGACTTCAGAATTTGTCCACCACTGTTTACTGACTTAAGTATGTTAGAAGGTTACTGATGGTAAGGTGAGGAGCAGGTCACTCATGGTTAGTCGGGTAATTAATATGAAGTAGCAGACAGATTCTTAAGTCTCTCTGCTATGTAAAAATGTCATGTTAATTGTTCACAATCTAATGGATTATAATTAATTTACTGATTGATGTAATTAAGAATCATCAATAGATTAACAGATAGATAAACAGCGAAGATGATATTAATGACAACTGTTCAGTGTCAGGTATTTTTGCGACTGCAAAATCATATATTTTATCACTTGGCAAAAGATTGTTCTGAGATTTATTGGCCACAAAAAATATATTCAATTCTTCAAAATGCAAATATTTTAACAAATACAGGAAGTCAGACTCCGATATCCATGCAGCCTTTCATACATTAGAAATGAACGAGGTAGAAGAAGACTGGCCCACCCTTGCCAGCCCCACTTTCTAGGAGAGTGTGGGGTTTAATGGATCTACGTTATTTTCCAAATTTCTGCTCCAAAACATAGATTGTGGGTGCTCATTAGAACAAGGTCATTGAAATGGTTCTTTTGAGTACCCACAATCCCATGTTTGAATGTACATTTATCAGAAATAAAATAGAGACTGTTTGGGAGCTTTGAAAGTATTCACACAGGTGTTCAGACTAAAAGAAATTTTGTCTTTGTTTTATGTGAGATCAAATCCAGGAGGCCAATGTTCGTAAGTGGGACTCCAAGTTTTTAAGCCGAGACTCCAAAGTTTTTAAGCTAGGACTCCAACTTTTCACAAGGAAGGATTCCTGGACTCCTGTTTTCAAAATCCTAGTGAGAGCTCTGATGCTTAGTTGCTCAAAAAGATGCAGTAGAACATTGGTGATCAAAAAGACATGTTTATAATCCGACCAAGATGGCAGCATTCTTTTCTGGAGATGGATTCTATGTTAATTGTAGCATGTGCTGGTATTATCTACTTGTACTATGTCAGTCATATTATTTGGCCTCAGTAAGTTCACAAAGTCAAGCAAGGTGCTCTCCCATACCTGTATTGACAGCGATCTCTTTTGCTTAACTTACTAAGCTTACCACTCTATACCCATGCCATGAAAAGAGCCGTCCCCTACAGCAAGGCTGTGCTCCCACAGAAAAGCTGTAGAAGTGGTATATATCAATAACCCTTACATTTCTGCCTCTAATCTCATGACTTCGTCTTAAGTCACACATGCCTCACCACGCATAACAAAAGGCAGAACCTATGCAACTCACCGAGGACACTGTTAATGAATACCCACAACAAAATTAACCACAGAATTCACAAAAATTATCCTTAAATTATCACCAAATACCCAACTAATCTGTTTAATTCATCCTGAATCATTCTCCTTAAAGCTGTTAAGTGTATCTGGAGCTATGACATCATGAAGTACACCTCAAATGTGCTTCATCAATCATTTAAAACTTGACAGAATAATATATTCCACAGGATCTCCTGTAAAGATTAAATAATTGTAACTTCAAGTTTTAACCCTTTACCACTCAGGGATTTTGTGAATTTCGCTGATTTTCACAGTGTTGCACCTGACAGCAACTTCAACTAGCCATTGTTTCATAATGGATGGTCTGTTTTACACCAAACTCGGTATGAATGTTCATTGGACAGTAGCCTTTCAAATGCAACCTTTCATGACTTGATCATTGTTGTCATGGTAAAGAGGGGGCATCTCAAAGTTGACAAAAAGTGTTTTCACATGAATTTTTGACCACATTTTAATCTTCACACAGCTGTCAAGGCAACACAATTAAGGTGTTTAGCACTGGCCATTTTCACTGTTTGCAGCATGTTTTATCAGCATCAATTTTCAGGCATTTTTGACCCCAGACACCCTCAGATATAAATTTCAGCTGCCGGTTGGGCCATACACCCAAAAATTTTCGGGATGTGAGGGGGGCACTGCCCCCCTTCAATCCCCCCCCCCCAGAATATTTTTAGTGGGGAGGCGCGCGAAAAAACAGGTCACTTTTTTGCCCAACAAATCCTAAAGCAAACATAACTATCCAGGGGTAGAAATGCAGATTTTAGGTGCTTCTGGGGCTTAAAATGGGGGGGGGGGGGCGGGTGGGGGTGCAGACACGTAAAAACACGTATCTGAGTGGTAAAGGGTTAAATGAAATCTGGGAACATACTGAATTTTAGCCTAAAATGCATTAATTATATCTGAAATATTGTTTCTTGCAATAAAATGATGAAAAAACATTATTTTGGTCATTTGGGATTTTCTTCATTAACCCTTTACCACTCAAGGATTTTGTGAATTTCGCTGATTTTCACAGTGTTGCACCTGACAGCAACTTCAACTAGCCATTGTTTCATAATGGATGGTCTGTTTTACACCAAACTTGGTATGAATGTTCATTGGACAGTAGCCTTTTAAATGCAACCTTTCATGACTTGATCATTGTTGTCATGGTAAAGAGGGGGCATCTCAAAGTTGGCAAAAAGTGTGTTTTCACATGAATTTTTGACCACATTTTAATCTTCATACAGCTGTCAAGGCAACAATTAAGGTGTTTGGCACTGGCCATTTTCACTGTTTGCAGCATGTTTTATCAGCATCAATTTTCAGGCATTTTTGACCCCAGACACCCTCAGATATAAATTTCAGCTGCCGGTTGGGCCATACACCCAAAAATTTTTGGGATGTGAGGGGGGCACTGCCCCCCTTCAATCCCCCCCCCCCCCAGAATATTTTTAGTGGGGAGGCGCGCGAAAAAACAGGTCACTTTTTTGCCCAACAAATCCTAAAGCAAACATAACTATCCAGGGGAAGAAATGCAGATTTTATGTGCTTCTGGGGCTTAAAATGGGGGGGGGGGTGCAGACACGTAAAAACGCGTATCTGAGTGGTAAAGGGTTAAATGAAATCTGGGAACATACTGAATTTTAGCCTAAAATGCATTAAATATATCTGAAATATTGTTTCTTGCAATAAAATGATGAAAAAACATTATTTTGGTCATTTGGGATTTTCTTCATTAACCCTTTACCACTCAGGGATTTTGTGAATTTCGCTGATTTTCACAGTGTTGCACCTGACAGCAACTTCAACTAGCCATTGTTTCATAATGGATAGTCTGTTTTACACCAAACTCGGTATGAATGTTCATTGGACAGTAGCCTTTCAAATGCAACCTTTCATGACTTGATCATTGTTGTCATGGTAAAGAGGAGGCATCTCAGAGTTGGCAAAAAGTGTGTTTTCACATGAATTTTTGACCACATTTTAATCTTCACACAGCTGTCAAGGCAACAATTAAGGTGTTTGGCACTGGCCATTTTCACTGTTTGCAGCATGTTTTATCAGCATCAATTTTCAGGCATTTTTGACCCCAGACACCCTCAGATATAAATTTCAGCTGCCGGTTGGGCCATACACCCAAAAATTTTCGGGATGTGAGGGCCTTGCCCCTTCAATCCCCCCCCCCCCCCCAGAATATTTTCAGTGGGGAGGCGCGCGAAAAAACAGGTCACTTTTTTGCCCAACAAATCCTAAAGCAAACATAACTATCCAGGGGTAGAAATGCAGATTTTATGTGCTTCTGGGGCTTAAAATGGGGGGGGGGTGCAGACACGTAAAAACACGTATCTGAGTGGTAAAGGGTTAAGAAACTAATCCTTCCCATGCTGAACCTGGATATATATTTTTGTCAGGCCTGCTTTAAGCATGGTGCAATAAAGGAGTCAAAATTTCTGTCCATTAGTCTATATGTTTGCCAAGCCATCAACATTTGAGACCACCCAATGTTCACCTAATGTTCAAGTCCATTTCTTAAGAACTATAAGAGCTTCATTTATGATAATTCATAAAGATTTGCATCTAGGGATGATAATTCAAATGCAAGCATCCATATTTTACCTTGATCTACATTTCATGGTTCATTGACTTTGTAATTTTAATGCAAGCATCCATATTTGACCGTGACCTACATTTCATGGTTCAGTGACTTTGTGGATTATTGCAACAACCTTAGCATTCACCCTACAGGGCTGGAATTCCATTCATTTGCTCAATTCACCATATTTGCATTATTTGCTGGCTCCCAGCTGGCACATTGTCAATATCGGAAAAACAGGTAACCAGACCCCCCTGACCTTTCAAGGTCAGGGGGGTCTGGTTACCTGTTTTTCCAACATTGATAACCTTCAGACTAGGAACCAGCAGATAATGCAAATAAGGTGAATGAGGAGTAAAAATTGTGAAGGTTGAGTAAAAGTTTTTTCCAATCCCAGTGAGACTTACAAAATCTACATGCCTTTGGTCATGCAGGAGGAGTGAAATTTTGAAAAATCCTATTGTTCAAGTTTCTCAAGAACTATTAGACCTTCATTAATGATACTTGGTACCAAGTTGTATCTAGGGATGACAAGTTTCCGTATTTGACCTTGAACTTTATTTCATGGTTCAGTGACCTTGCATCCTCACAGGGACAATCTTGCCTTTGGCTGAATTCTTGTTTTAAAAACAGCATAGATCCTGATCAGCTGGCTTCTTGGAAGCAAGCTGATCAGGATCTGTACTGTTTTCTGTGCTGCTTCTAATTGAAATCATGCAACACAAATGGCTGAAAATTGTGGAAGAGTGTAGCTTTTGTGTAAAGTTTTGAAATTTTGAAGAATTTTCAAGCCCTGACTACTTAAAGTAGTTAGGGCTTGAAAATTCTTCAAAATTTCACTCATCCTGCTTGACCAAGGGCATGTGGAGTTTGGTAACTTTCCTAGGGACTGGACAAAATTTTTATTCGTCCTATAAAATTTTTACTTGGCATTGGGAGCGGATGAGTGTAATTTTACAGCCCTGTTAATGCCAATTTCTGGGTATGGTTGGGTGAGGCGACTTAAGTCATCATACATAAAATTTGCATCTTCCAGCCACAGGCATGCAGGTGATACTGGCATGCCTATAGGCAATGCCTGCTCTCCTGGCAGTGGGAAAGGGTAGAGGGGATCTCTTCATTCTCATTTTCTTCAATTTATTTCTTCTTTCTCTTTAATATTCTCTACTGGTTTGTCCGTCTCTCTGCTCCCTTTGCCTGGGATGCAACAAACTGACTCATTCATTCATTACACAACAAAGCTCCAAGGCTGTGAAAAGAATAAAATATTGGTCATGGAATGAAATATGGAACTGATAATTTGAATTGAGGTTTGATTCTATGTCATTGTGAAGAGGTTGCTTCCAATTTTGTGGGTCTTTTACCCAACATGAGATGAAATGACATCTCAAGACCTGCTGCCAAAAAAAACAAACAGAGTTTATATGCATGGATGGTTCAACTCGTGCCATATTACCTGGGCAGGCTTAGACTTAAGCTGTTTAATGGTACTCATATGGTCAGTTGCAGCTCTGTGTGGAAGCAACATGCAGCCCAATCTAGTTCTCCAAGCCCAGTGAGCGGGGACCCAGTATATGGAATAAAATGATGGAATTCATTGCACTGGTTTCTGTAGAAGGCATGCATTTAGAAGTAGCAATATGCCATAGATTCAGTATCTGGGTCCAGTGTGAAATTAATTCCAAAAATTAAATGTCAATGTTTCTGATCTGATTATAGGAAGCCAAGATTCTAATGATGTGTCACCTGACCAGCCACCTCAACCAGATGCTCTGCAAACAGATGAAAAGACAAATGGTGGAGATGAAGGTATATATATACTAGGGAAATTCATAGTTGCAAATCTAACCTTACCATGCTGAACCCAGATATTTACGTTTTGAAAACAGAATAGATCCAGATCAGCTGGTTTCTTGGAACCCAGCTGATCAGGATCGTTACTGTTTTTAATTCTGCTTCGGAATCCATGATAAAATTGCAGTCATGCAACAAAAATGGGTGAAAACAGGGAGAAGTAAAGTAGGTTGAAATATTCAACGTAGGTTATTAAAAGTCACTCGCCAAACTAAATTTTCACTCATTCAGATCCTAAGAGCATTCATTGTACTTCAAGAATTAAGAAAGTCTGCACCAGACCCAGCTGATTTAACTGGAAACTGATGTTTTAATTTGTTTGAAACAGATGAGAAAGAAAATGCATTCTTCATCCTTTTAAATGCACACAGTTAGCATAGTAATTCCCCTCACAAGCTAGTGCTCACAAGCTTTAGCAAGTTACTCTCAATTATCACTTGCCTATTCCACTGCCATTCAAAGAATGGTGGGAAGGACATATAACGTCAGAGGTGTAAAATTTCCCTCAAACTTACTCGCCCTTATCGTCTTATCTTTTTATTTAGATGCTAAAAATGAAGAAAATGTAAGGTCAGTTTTGAAAACCTTACTCGCCCTGCCTTAAATCTTACTTGCAAATGCGAGCGGGCGAGTGGAATTTTACACCCCTGAACGTTATCCCTCTACATCTGTTGCCATCCACGTCAAATATGGCACTAGCAATTTTCATAGCCCAGACTGGGCTAACATTTGAAACAGGTGAAAAACGTGTCCCTTGCACAGATTTCTAACTGTTACTGATAGGTTGTGTTACGAATATACTTGAATAATGGCCAGGCTGTTCAACTCCAGCCAAACAGCCAAAAGATAAGTTGCCAGTCTGATGACAGGTCTTTGTTTTCCTCAAAACAGCCTCCACTCTGAGAGAATGGAGGTAAACTAGAAATGTACCCCCACCTGTGATGAAAACCTTAAATGTGCCCCCACCTGGTAGTTGTGACACTGGTGAAAACCTAAAATGCAAATTGCTAACACCATCTTGGCAAGAACCTAAATGCTACCCAACAGGCACATGACATAATGGTAAGGTCACATCAACGTCGGTGCAACGTCATGACATTTATGCAACGTCACATCTCTGTTGGTACAACGTCGTGACACCGACATTGATTTGACGTTGCCCTAGCGATGTGTGCCTGCTGGGTAATTGCGAAAGTCATCTCGGCAAGAAGCTAAACGCTACCCAGCAGGCACATGACGTAATGGTAACGTCAATCAACGTCGGTGCAACATCATGATGTTTATGCAATGTCACATCTATGTTGGTGCAACGTTGTGACGTTGCGCCGACATTGATTTGACCTTGTCCTAGCGATGTGTGCCTGCTGGGTTATTGCTAACGTCATCTCGACAGGAACAGACAGAGTAAACGCATTGGGAATATTTGATTTTTTCAGTGTAAGATCGATTTTTATTTCACCGAATGAACACAGAAAGAAGTATTTTCACCAGTGGCAAGCCACTCGTGAAAATACTTCCTTTGGTTTTCATGAGTGAAATAAAAACTGATCTTACACTGAAAAAAAATCAAATTTTCTGTTTCTTTGATGCTTTAAATTGTAATTTGTAATGCAGTTTTAGAGCGTCGGCCATCAACACAGAAAACAAACATTTTCCAGTTTGCTTTTGCGTCGATTTAGAGGTGTTCAGCGTGTTAACTGGGTATAATATTGGGTGTAAACTGAAAACGTCTTGGAATGTAACTTAATCAAATGGTTACCTTGAAATTTGCATTTAAATAATGTCTGCAGTTGTTAAGCTTAACTGGCGTCGAGTTCATTGTTTACGTTGCGTAGGTGCAAAAATTGGCGTTACCATCGTCGGAATGACATAAAAATGTGAGTGACATAATTGCTGTCACACATTAATAACTTACGCTTATTGACTTTCCACAAACAGAAAATATATGTTTTTACGATGATACATCGAATTCACAAACAGTGAAAAGAAAAATCGTATTTTCACTGTTTGAAACAGTGACAATATTGATTTCGATTTCACTGAGAAATCTCTGTATTTCATTGAAAAGCATGTAAGAAAATATGCCCCTTCCAGCATTCTTTGGCGAGAAAATAATTTTGTCATGGGGTTTATATGTATCCTCCCTAAGACCCGAGAATACATAGCCCCAGATAAGGCTGCGTTACAATGATTTTTGTCCTCATTTCTTGTTAGAAACACATAGGTTTTTGTTAGAATTGTCGCTACCCACAATATACATTTTTATGGAGATTATAAGAAAATATGTCCTGAAATTATCCTAGTTTTGCCTGCTTATCTGAAGCTAAAGCCTAACAGTGCTCTAGATAAGCTTTTGGTACAATGAATATTTTACTCCCTGCTTTTATGTTTAATGCTTAAATGCCCATTTGTAATGCTTAACTGTGAAAGAACCAAACATAAGTGAAGCATCCAAAATTCGATTTTTTAGGCGGGGTGGGTCAGAGAAAAGAAAGATTGGCATTTCATGTGAATTGTCTGCTAAGCAGACAATTCAAATGAAATGCCAAGCTTTCTTTTTCTCTGAAAAACACAAACAAAACCCAGAATATATGCATAAATTTGCCATCTGTGTAGTGTTAACTTCAATCTGATCTAATATACTGCTACTGCTTACAAAAGAATGAATGTGAAGGTAATTGCTTTATGATAAAAGATGTAAAGTTTGCTGAATTTTTTCCCCCCTAAATTTGATTTCAATGCTGAAATCCAAAATTTCATTGAGTATTTTACCCCTCAAATTAAATTTCAATGCTGATTTTCAAAAATTCAATGCTGAACTGCCCTTTACTCCCTCTTATCTAGGGCTCTGGCCTAACATTGGTACTTAATAAGTAAGCGGTACTTACAACACTTATCCGGATTGGATACAACTGCATTACAAGTCCACGGGAAGCAATTGTTTTCAGAAGCAATAGTTTGTCTTCTTATGAAAGGGGTCTAACCCAAATGTAAAGGACCTGCTGCTGAAGAGTCCCCTTTTCAGAAAAGGAAGTGGATGACTAGATGTGTAACAAAATGTTTGTGTAAAATATGCTAGGTGTTTTTGTTTCCTTCCCTAAGAGTGTACCATTCATATTTCAGGTGGAGGGAAATCAGAAGTTGGTAAGTAAGAAGGTCAAAATTAATATGGTATACCAGCACACCCAGCCCCCACCCATTGGGGCTTGAAGAAGTATATGGGCTGCATGATGCTTCCATGCAGAGCTGAAACCGACCCGCACGCGAGTCTTGGCAAACCACTTAGAGGATCTAAGCCTGCCCAGGCAAAGCGGTGCGCGTCGGCCCATCCATGCTTAAAAAACATATTGGTTGGGTGGCAGGGCTTGAGTTGTCATTTCATCTCAATGTTGGGTAAAAGTCCCACAAAATTGGAGGCAACGTCTCCAAAATGACCTCTACAGTGTTGATGGGGACGTTAAACCTCAAATTTAACAAACAAATACCAGCACACAACTTCTTCTTAACTAATTTTTGGATCCACACAAGGGTCTGTGTTTAATAGCTAAAAAACTGGTAATATTGTATAGATTGTATAGATCCAGCTCATTACGAAAACAATGCCTATACAAATGTATTGGAAATTTTACCACCAAAGCAAGTCAAAACATTTCAGGTAAAAATTCTGATTTTTTTTCATACTTCTGCTCAAAACAGAATGTTATAGAAGTGATAAAGTTTGGCATTCAGTAACAACATTGTTGACCTTTAAAAATCAGCATTTGGTTCAGGCAGTGTTTTATAAAAACATTTTCTTGTTTTTGTTGTTGCGCTTGTTTTAAGAATGGCTCGATATAGGTAACAAGTTTTCCATTCATTCCTCTATCCATTTGTCAATCCATCAGCATTTGTGTCAACCCAAAGCATCAACCTGTTTCCCCAAGAACTACAACAATCAAAGGCGGGGCATTGCCCTGAACCTAAAAAAAAAATGTTTTCAATAGAGCATGCTAGAAGCCGGTTAAGCTCACACTGAAAATAGATTCCCTTTGTCTTGCTGAATAAATCAATTTTGTCACACCCATTTCTGAGTATCAACCAATCAAATTACTAGATGTAATATAGTCTTTCAAATTCACAAACTGAATGACAAACACTGTAGATCCTTATCAGATGGCGTATTCAGGAGCCATCTGATTTTAATCCACACTGTTTGGAAAGGTATGTATATCTTGTTGAGCAGGACAATAGTTAATCCTTGTCTTGCTAAATATTTTAATCTGCCACGCCCACTACTGATAATCAGCCAATCAGATTACTTGATTCAAATTATTGCAACAAATTCAAAATCTGAATGACAAACAATGTAGATCCCGATCAGATGGCTTCTTCAGAAGGCATCTGATCTGGATCTACATTGTTTCAAAGATAAGACATATCCGGGCTCAGCATGGCAAGGGTTAAAATTTTCATTGACAGCTGATGATTGGTTGGAAGAGGACGAGGAGGAGGGAGAAGAGGAGGAAGAAGATAGTGGTGAAGGGTCAGAAATGAAAGCATCTGTGAAGAAGAAAGTGTCAAAACCAAAGGAGAAGAAACAAGTACAAAAGAAAGCTCATATGAATATTATATTTATTGGTCATGTTGGTAAGTGTTGTAAGTCAGGTACTTGAACTCTTGACAGATAAGCTTGATATTTTTTGATAATTGAAGGATGGTTTCTTTCACACCTGCTTGTAGCAGGGTGCGACATAGGACGGCGTCCGCTTTCCGTTCGACTGTTCCGTCTGTTAACATTTATGTCGAAATTCTATGTCAAAGTTTGTATGAAAATCGACTACAAAGCTGATCAACCATCAAACCCTGCATGAAACATCTCCCTGATCTTCTGACTTGTTAGGCACCTTGATCTGGTGACCTTGACATATATTTTGCATTCCAGTGACTTTGTGACCATTCTGTCGAAGTTTGACATTTACATCAAAGTTAGTAATGTAATCAACTGCAAGACTAAACAGCCATCAAACTTTGCATGAAACACCTTCTGAGCTCCTGACTAGGAAGGCGCCTTGACCTGGTGACCTTGGCCTATATTTTACGCTCCAGTGACTTTGACACAATTTTCGTTGATGTTCCAGATCTCCTCAAATAAAAGGCCATCAGCCATCAAATCTCGCATAGTGCTTCTAGATGTACTGGCTCTGCAGGTACCTTGACCCAGTGACCTTGACCTATATTGTATGCTCCAGTGACTTTGACAATTTATGTCAATGTTCCAGATCTCCTCAAATAAAAGGCCTACAACCACCAAACATTGCATAGTGTGTCTCCTACATTTACTGACTCTGTACGGTCTGTATACAACCACCAAACCTTCAATAGATCTTCTCCGTGATGTAATGATGTGGGAGGTACCTTGACCTGGTGACCATGACCTATATCTTTTGGGCCAGTGACTTTGACACATTTTACGTCAACTGCTATAAAGAAGAAATTAACTTAGTTAATAACTACATATATGTTATGATTGTGATTCCTGTGACATTTGCCCCCAACAGGTGCAACGCCACCTTCAGACTCTGCAGAATTCTTGTCTTTATTTCACCGTGGTGGGTATTCTTTAGAACCACTTCACTGGCAGTTCTAATGAATACCCACAAAATAGGTTTTTATTGAAAACTGTCGTCAATTATCACAAAATACCTTAACTGTTGGTATGCAGGATATATCTGTCACATTTTCTGACATATTTACAAGGAAGATAACTTTGTGAGGTACCTTGATGAAATTTTGAAGACAGAGAGAACACGAAAGGATGTCTATTCCAAGGAACCATACTCTGACCCTTTTAAGTCTTGAATTAACTGCTCTTGTATATATAGCTCCTTTCAATACGGAACAAGCAGATGAATCTTCATAGATATATTGAGCTCTAAAGTAACTATAAAGTAGGCAGGAACTGCATCTCTGGCTATTCTACTTTTTAGTTATCTGCCTTTATCATTTATCATGTGTCTGAAAATAGTTTTTTGGCCTGTATTTCTATAGTATATGGAACAGCATAATGAAGCTTTACAGAGCGAATGAGTGCGTGTTTGAGTTTTACATCTCACAGTCAACAACAGCTTGGTTTACAGAAGCCCAGGATCGATCCTGCGACCCCTGGTTTACAAGGCTAGTAGCATAACCACTACACCACAGAGGCTTCAAAGCTTTACAGCTGTACAGGTATGCAAGGTTGCTTATTGTGGCCAAGGACATCATTAAGTTCTTGAGTTATCTGGCTTTTATGTTTCTAAGAAATGGTTTGTTTTTGCCTGTAGTTTCTGTACCAGAGATATAGAAAATTATTGTCACAGATTTATCAAGGTTTTTGGATACCAGCTGTCATATGGGCCGCGTCAAGCGATTTTGGTACTTATCGCCTATGCGAGCAGCGAAGGTTCAGGCGAGCCTGCGCATCCGCGCAGTCTCGCCAGAACCTTCGCTGCTCGCTCATACAAGCAGTGAATCAAAAGGAATATCCCTGGCCCCTCTGAATGGCTGGGCATGCGCAGTTAAAATTTGTCATGACGGAATGCTCGAAGACCCAAATTCGCTTGGCGGGGCTCATATAATGATATTTCCAAGGTTGTCTGCTCTAGAAACACCTGTTATTGGCCTGCAGTGGTGGGGTATCATGCATTGTAGCAACGCTTTATTATCAGTCAGAAGCGCATCCGACTGAGCTACTGAGGCTGGCATATACGAAATATGTTCAAAACTTTGCAAAAAGAGCAGATGAAAGGAGCATACAACATTTTAGGATGCAGTTGTCTCAGCAGCTTAAGGGTTTAGCAGGGTTTGAAATTAACAGTTGCAAGTAGCAAATTAATTTTGCGACCTGAAAATTCAGTTTGCTACCTGATCAAACAATTGACAGCAAAATGCCAGCCTTGGTAGTTGGTATCTCTGTCGGATGCACGTTTGACTGGTGATCAGGACTTGGGTTTGGTACCTTCCGAAGTCAGCAACATTCTTTCATGGAGATGGATCTTGAAATCTTTTCTACTTCCGCTGATTCAAGGAAGGCAGTTGCCAGTTTCTGGCGAAAGAATGTACACATACTGGTTAACCGCTCATATAGAAGTCTGCCCAGGAAAAGTGTGGTTAGATAAACTGACTGGTTTGTAATGACCTAAAAAGTGTTGACTGGACTGATAAACAGCAAAAATCAAACAAAACCTGGTATAGTGCTCCAAACATTGCTAACTTAGAATGTTGTAATTTTCTATATATTTCATTGAAAATAAGGCTTGACATTACATGTGTATTTTCTTTCCAATGTGATTCACATGTAATGTCAAGCCTTTTCACAGAAAATAATAATAAAAAAAAAACAGTAGGAAATGCTGTCCGCTAAACCTGCTTGAAGGGTTAATCTATAGAGAGGAGGGCTCCACTGAAATGACAGTTTACTGCCAAGTACCGTATTTGCCCTAAGTATTGAACACCAGCTCCTTATCATACTTGTTCTAAAATTTGAGTGAGTGTTTGAGTTTTACGTCTCACCAACAGCTAAGCTCATACAGAAACGGGACCCTTGTTTAAAGACTCATCCGAAAGTCGAAAAGCCCGGGATCGATCCTCAGACCCCTGGTTTACAAGTCCAGTTGCATAATCACTTCACCACAGAGGCTTCTCTAAAATTTGAACAAGTACAATTTACTATCCGATGAGTGGCAAACATGAGTCTTTAATGACATGACAGAGGTTTAGATGGCTTTCATTCTTCATGGTTGTAACTTCCAGCAGATTTGTTTGTTTGATTTGAGGTTTAATGTCCCCGTCAACACTGTAAAGGTCATTTTGGAGACATTGCTTCCAATTTTGTGGGACTTTTACCAGACACTAATTTGAAATGACATCTCAAGCCCTGCCGCCCGATGAAACCAGTAGGGTTTATAAGTATGGACAGGCCGACTCGCAACACTTTTCCTGGGCAGGTTTAGATCCTCTAAGCGGTTTGCCAGTACTCGTGTGCAGGTCGGTTTCAGCTCTGCATGGAAGCATCATGCAGCCCATATATTTCTTCAAGCCCCGATGGGCGGGGGCCGCCGCCAGCAGATTGTCTGTCTCTAATTTGGAAAACTTGGACTCCGACATTTTAAAACATGTAAAATATCCTTTTTTCAGATGCTGGGAAATCAACCATTGGAGGACAGATATTGTAAGTACCTTCAAATTCTTGTTGCGGTTCCAGCCAGAAATGTCATTACGAAAACACGCCTATACAAATACATTGTCACCTTTATCGCCGAAAAAATGAAATTTTTAAGATGAAAAATTGTGATATTTTTCTTATTTCTGCTCAAAATATGGATTGTGGGTGCTCGTTAGAACCGCCTCATTGAGGCGGTTCTAACGGGTACCCACAATCTATATTTAGGAGCATAAATGAGGAAAATAAGGTTTACCCCTGTAAACCCCAGTTTTACTATATAAAAGTGGGGTTCAAGGGGGTCAAAATTATATAGGTTTGTTTTCGTGATGCAGATTATTTACATTAATAGAAGCAATTCCAACATTTTAGACTTTTAGCATTAACAGGTTTGAAATAAATATGTTCTGTACAAAGGGTTGTCCTTTGGAAGCAAGGAGTACACCGCAAAACTGAAGTCTGGAGTGTATATGTTTTCCTGTCAGAGCAAGGCCTGGTAGTTTTGGCCAATAAGGCCTCGTCAGTGGCCCTAAGATATATTCTAAATCCCACAATGGAATCATATTCTAAATCCCACAATGGAATCATATTCTAAATCCCACAATGGAATCATATTCTAAATCCCACAATGGAATCATTGATCCAAAAGGACTAGATGCCAAGAAAAACTGCATCTAAAAATATCCTCATTTTCTGTCCTCTGTTGCTCTTATTATCAATTTTCGAACATATTTTTGTATACAGTAAAACCGTGTGGGCCCTGATCAGACAGCTCTTACAGGAACAGTCTGATCTGGATCCACACTGTTTGCAACAATTACTTTTTAAGTCTAACCAGCAAACAACAAAGCAGAAGACATTTGTTTTGATTGGTGTCTTTGGTGTTAATCTATGCAGGAGGATCTATTGACAATTTTTTATATTTCATGAGTTGATGAGCCAAATTGAATACGTATGTATTTTATAATAAATGGATATATTTGGCTGAAAAAACATGTGAGCAGCTTTTGCGAATGGAATTTGCAAAAGCTGCTCAAATTATTTTCAGCAAAAATAATGTATATGCAATAGTGATTGATCAAAGTTTTAATAGCAGATCAACTGTCAGTGTCATCTGTTTTGAACAGTTGGTCCCAGATGTAACCATTCTGCTTTATCAAGATAAGATGTCATTTCTTCTTGGCCAGGCTGGCTGAAGAATACCTTTGATGAAGTGCGCTCCTGTCCATAGGTACTTGGAGAAATCGACTTTGCTGAAACCGACCAAACTTTAGTACTGGTAAACCGCTTAGAAGGTCTAATCCTGCACACAAAAAGTGACGTGAGTTGGACTGCTCCTTAAATCTAAGTCCTTTCTTTGACAGCTTGAGCTGTCATTTCATCTCAATGTCGGGTGCAAGTCCCACAAAATCGGAAGCAACATCTCCAGTGACCTAAAATGTGTTGACACGGACGTAAAACCTTAACCCTTGTCATGCTAATCCCGGATGTGCCTTATCTTTGAAACAATGTAGATCCAGATCAGATGGCTTCTGACGAAGCCATCTGATCAGGATCTACATTGTTTGCCATTCAGATTGTGAATTTGTTGCAATAATTTGCATCAAGTAATCTGATTGGTTGATAATCGGTAGTGGGTGTGGCATATATAAATATTCAGCAGGACAAGGGTTAAAACAAATAAGCAGGAACTTTGATGGAACACACCACTTTGATGAAGTACACCTTAAATAAAATTCCATAAGTCGCTACACTGCTTCATGCTTTAAATAAGTAGATGTCTCCGATGATATACATGTATTTGGCTTTAAAGTTAATATTTTGAGAAATTTGTACAGTGAATATTACTGAATAACAATGACAACAGCTTATTTTGTAATCAAAGTTCTGTTTTGTGTCTTAAGTGATCCTTCAAATTTGGGATGGACGAGGGGAAACAACTCTTTCAGTGTTATTTTTTCTCCTGTATCAGTAGGTTTCTACTCTTGAAGAGAAGAGGAGCAAATACTTTGTTTTAACCCGTATTCTGCTGAAGACAACAATAACCAATACTACCTTTGCATAAAGTGTAGATCCAGATCAGATGGCTTCTGTAGAGGCTTCCGAAGCAGCCATCTGATCATAATCTTCACTGTTTGTTGCTCAGATTGGGAATTTTGAAATGGGTGTGGCAAATTAATATATTCAACAGGATTAGGATTAAATGTATACATGCAGCCATTTCATTTTGTTTTAGGTAAGCAAACAGGAAGTGACCAAAAAAAAATTTCTATGTAAAAAAATAAAAATGGAGGAAATATCTTTCTCCTGTGTTCATTCTTATTAGTGCCAGATATCTAGATCTGTGTTGGCTGTCAACCCCCTATTGCTGGAATGTGAACAGTGAAATTGACAAGACTATCAGTATGTCTTTGTCATTACACTTTGTAGTATGGACAATTTTAATGTAATTTTGTTTTGCTGTAGGTATTTAACAGGAATGGTAGACAAGAGAACATTGGAGAAATACGAGAGAGAAGCAAAAGAGAAGAACAGAGAAACATGGTAGGTAAAGTATTAATACATTTTGTCGCATCTGCATTAAGCATGGCACAATATAAGTCTGATTTTCCATCCGTTTGTTCATACGTCCGTCCAGCCATACTGGTAAACCGCATAAAAGGTCTAAGCCTGCCCAGGCAAAGTGATGCAAGTTGGACCATCCATGCCTATAAATTCTATTGGTTTCATTCGGCGGCAGGGATTGAGATGTCATTTCATCTCAGTGCAGGGTAAAAGTCCCACAAAATTGGAAGCAATGTCTCCAAAATACCTAAATAGTGTTGATGGGGATGTTAAACCTCAAATCAAACAAACAAGCTATCAACCATTGCGACCACCCTTTCTTTCACCCAAATGTTACAGTCCATTTCTAGGAAACTATAGATGACTTTAGGCACTTTCACTTCCTGGCAACGGCAGTCCGATTTTCGAGCATGCGCAGTTTGTGTAGGGCAAAAAGTCTCAAGTGCAAAGTGAAACTACACTGTATTTTTGTATATATTGCTTGAAAAATGAGTAACTTTGCCAAAACAATTATCGCCATAAACACAACAACGGTGCTAAAACAAATTAAAGAAACTGTGGAAAAGCATTTTCCATACATGTATTTACTTGTGCCGGATGTATCGTCAAATGATACATATTTTTTATGGCACAAAATAGCCAACTGTTGAGTTCGGTTATGTTTATGTGGATAATGTCATTTGCTGGGTTTGTAAACTGTGCGTCCGGATCACGCCATTAATTGAGCCGCCCCGCCCACTCCCACGCCATCCCCGCCGGTGTTATGAGACACACACCCTATGTATGCTAAAAATAGAGAGGCATACCCTGTGCAGGCTCAAGATTAGAAGTACTAATGCTACAGATTGAAAAAAAAAGTGATTGCTTGTGCATTCTACACCTGCATTTAATGCCCGATTGTGAATATAGCAGTCAAGAGCAGAGAGAGAGAGAGACAAAAGAGATTGCCATAATCTGTGCATAATTGGTTTAAATATTGGATAAGTGATGCGCATAAGGAAATCCATTTTCAAAGGACATGAAACCAAAAAAGAATGAGGCAGGTATCTTGCCTCACCTTTACTTCTTGTAAAAGATGAACTTATGTATACAGGATAAGGTTTGACAGACGGAATTACCTAACTGCACCACATATGAGAAAATGTTTGGAGAGATGTCCCAGCCAGCACCAAACTGTGGGCCAGCATCAAACCGACAGCAATACATCGTTGCCACCTCGTATCTCTGTCGGCCCGACGCTGAACCGACATTCTATGCAGGCTGGGGTAGTACAAGGTGGGATGCTTCCATCAAGTACAAAACAGCAAGCCGACAGCGATACGACGTGTTAACAGCGTATCGTTGTCAGCCTGACGTTAGCCCGACATTCTATCTTACAGCTCCACATATGAGAAAATGTTTGGTGAGATGTCCCAGCCAGCACCAAACTGTGTGCCAACGTCAAACCGACAGCGATACGACGTTGCTACCTCGTATCTCTGTCGGCCCGATGCTGAACCGACATTCTATGCAGGCTGGGATAGTACAAGATGGGCTGCTCCCAGCCAGCACAAAACAGCGGGCAAACATCGGACCGGCAGCGATACGACGTTACTATGTCGTATCGCTGTCGGCCCGACGCTGGCCCGACATTCTTTGGTGGCTAAGCTATGACATGGGGAATCTCAGAAAGAAATTTAATAATCGAACATGACAGGATGAGGTTCTGAGATGGTTGGTTTAATAAGACTTATTATGAAATGTGCACTGCACCCTCTGTCGTGGTATTGAGGCTCCTATAATCCGTCTGATCTAGAATGTTCATGTGGATAAATTATGTGGATTATGATTTGTGATAAATTATGATAAACAGTGGATAAATTATGACAGATTGTAGTTTTTATAAACAAATGAAGTCGGACCAGCATGACTAGGGACACTGTCTTTAACAATAGTTTAGTGCTTTCTGCCCTACGTAATTTGCGCATGCGCGAGAACACTGCAGTATGGGATCGCTTTTCCTTAGCAACCGATGGCGTCGTAAAGTCTTCTATAAGAACTTCACTTATGATACTTGTTACAAACTTGCATCCAGGAATGGCAACTGTAATGCAAGCATCCATATCTGGCCTTTACCTATATTTCATTGACTTTGTAAATTATTACAGCCACCCTAACTTTCACCTAAATGTAACAGTCCATTTCTGGAGAACTGTATTCATGATACTTGGTATAAACTTGCATCTTTGGATGGCAACTGTAATGCAAGCATCCATATTTGACCTTGACCTTAATTTTATGGTTAACTAACTTCATGAATTATTGGGACCACCCTAACTTTCACCCTAATGTAAGGAGTCTCAAGAACTATAACAGCTTCATTCATGATACTTGGTACAAATGGCAACTAATGCAAGCATCCATTCCATGGTTCACTGACTTTGTGAATTATTGCCACCACCCTATATAAGAATCCAATTTTCAAGAACAATAAGAGCTTCATTCATGATATCTGGTACAAGCTTGCATCTAGATGTGACAGCTTTTATGCAGGCATCCATGTTTGACCTTGACCTACATTTCATGGTTCAGTGACTTTGCACCCCCATAGGCACGACATAGCCTTTGGCCGAATTCTTGTTTTCTTACCTTCTAGAGAAAATAAGCCTTGACATCACATTTAAATCCTCTGCCCAGAATATAAGGCTTGACATCACAAAAAACCTGCTATGTGAGTGCTTGTAAAATGCTTCAAAATAGGTTTCTGGAGAGACGAGGAAAACTTATTTATCATTGTTACATCCCCTTATCTACTGCAATGATATAACACTAATTCTTGATACTATCATATCAAGATAATAAAAGGTCAGGAAGCATACCGGAGATGGGCATCTGCTGTTGTTTCGTTTTAAAGACCATGGCTATGTACCGTAAAAATCCTACAAATTCGGACACATTAAGGACTTGCTGTAATTCTCCTAAAATTTTGACAAATTTGCTTTAAGATCAAGCAAGGAGTCCAAAAGGTATAGACAGAATAGCAAACAGTGCAGATCCTGATCAGACTGGAGCAGTCTGATCTGGATCTGCACTGTTTGCTTTGGCCTATCTGTCGCAACACTCCGAATCAATACAGTATCTCGGCTGCTAACCAGAGTGGGCTTAAACAGGCTTGATATTTCATACAAAGAATCAAGCATTTTCTCTTAAAAAATAAGGTGGACCGCAATGCCCTAATGGTTAAGATCACTGTCTGAACACGAGGCCTATCACTGCTGTGGGTTCAAGTCTTCCTTTAGTCACATGAAATGCTGGTGATTATTCTCTGGGTACTCCAGTTTTTGCTTGTTGATCTTTCAAGACTATGGTGTCCAACTGATACCTGCCTACAGTTGGGCAAGGCCTGCTTTCCTTGCAGCAAGTTGGGTGGGGGTGAGGGGGGCATTTCTTTTATTATTTCATTTTCTCCACTTTTATTCCCCATTACGTCCACTCTACTGTCTCTACCATCCCTTTCCCCCAAAATAGGAGAAGATAGAAAATGATTTTCAAGAGTTAAACTCCCAACACCATCCAGTTTTCACCAATCTGTCGAATGATTGGCTTGAATTGTGAAATATTTTAGAAAGACCGTAAAGTTTGCTTAACTATTATCATGCTGTTCATGACAACCCCTATCTTTGGAAACAGTGTAGATCCAGATCAGATGCTTCTGAAGAAGCCATCTGATCAGGATCTACTGTTAGACATAAGTTTATGACTTTGTTAGAATAAATTACATCAAGTAATCTGATTGGTTCAGAGTCAGAAGTGGGTGTGGTTAAAATGAATATTCAGCAAGAGAAGGGTTAAAAATAGTTCAAAACCAGTGCTTCAGCTGAAGTGCACGACCCGCCGGATGCTTTTAGCTTTATGAGTGTTACCATATATGGGTATGACGGCAATTTTGGTCATGTGACCTGGACATAAAACGGTTCCCCCAATAAATGCGCCTTATCGTAAGGAGCAAAAATGTATCTTATACTTTAGTACTGTATTCTGAATCGTTTGCAGGATAAAATCCAACACAAAAGCATTTGTGTCAAAGTTTGACCTAGGCACAAAGAAGGTCAAGGTCAACCCAGGGTCACCATTTTAGCAATTTATGATGGGCCTTAGTTCCAGATGCTATTTATCAAGTTTCGTGGAAATCTGCACAGTGGTTCTGGAGAAGACTATTTTTGAAGGGTTTTTACCAAATATTGCTTGGCGGCCATTTTGGTCATGTGACCTGGACCCCATGAGGAAATTTTGGTTTCCCCCATCCCGTAGAGGCTCCATATGAAATTTGACTTCAATCGGCCCAACGATTTCCGAGGAGAAGCAGTTCGAAAATTTTCACATTTTTCGCCTCGGCGAGGCTGTACTAAATGGAATGTAATATTTCGCAAGTTCATTGATAAGATCTCATTGATATTTATCAGTATGCCAAAAATTGTTTAAATATTCCAAGCGGTTAAGTCACTATCACCAATTTTTACAAACGGGTTACGGACGGACAGATAGACAGACCATATATGGCTTGGCGGCCATTTTGGTCATGCGTCCTGGACCCCATGAGCAATTTTTGGTTTCCCCCATCCCATAGAGGCTCCATATGAAATTTGATTTCAATCGGCCCAACGGTTTCCGAGGAGAAGCAGTTCAAAAATTTTCACATTTTTCGCCTCGGCGAAGCTATACTAAATGGAATGTAATATTTCGCAAGTTCATTGGTTAGATCTCATTGATATCTATCAGTATGCCAAAAATTGTTTAAATATTCCAAGCGGTTAAGTCACTATCACCAATTTTCACAAACGGGTTACGGACGGACAGACAGACAAACCATATATGGCTTGGCGGCCATTTTGGTCATGTGACCTTGACCCCATGAGCAGATTTTGGTTTCCCCCATCCCATAGAGGCTCCATATGAAATTTGACTTCAATCGGCCCAACGGTTTCCGAGGAGAAGCAGTTCAAAAATGTTCGAAAAATTTCACATTTTTCGCCTCGGCGAGGCTATACTAAATGGAATGTAATATTTCGTAAGTTCATTGGTTAGATCTCATTGATATCTATCAGTATGCCAAAAATTGTTTAAATATTCCAAGCGGTTAAGTCACTATCACCAATTTTCACAAACGGGTTACGGACGGACCCAAAGAAGGTCAAGGTCAACCCAGGGTCACCATTTTAGCAATTTATGATAGGCCTACATCCCAGATGCTATTTATCAAGTTTCGTGGAAATTTGCCCAGTGGTTCTGGAGAAGACTATTTTTGGAGGGTTTTTACCATATATGGCTTGGCGGCCATTTTGGTCATGTGACCTGGACCCCATGAGCAAATTTTGGTTTCCCTATCCCATAGAGGCTCCAAATGAAATTTGACTTCAATCGGCCCAACGGTTTCCGAGGAGAAGCAGTTCGAAAATTTTCACATTTTTTGCCTCGGCGAGGCTTTACTAAATGGAATGTAATATTTCGCAAGTTCATTGGTTAGATCTTGTTGATATCTATCAGTATGCCAAAAATTGTTTAAATATTCCAAGCGGTTAAGTCACTATCACCAATTTTCACAAACGGGTTACGGACGGACAGACAGACAAACCATATATGGCTTCGCGGCCATTTAGGTCATGTGACCTTGACCCCATGAGCAAATTTTGGTTTCCCCCATCCCATAGAGGCTCCATATGAAATTTGACTTCAATCGGCCCAACGGTTTCTGAGGAGAAGCAGTTCAAAAATGTTCGAAAATTTTCACATTTTTTGCCTCGGCGAGGCTATACTAAATGGAATGTAATATTTCATAAGTTCATTGGTTAGATCTGATTGATATCTATCAGTATGCCAAAAATTGTTTAAATATTCCAAGCGGTTAAGTCACTATCACCAATTTTCACAAACGGGTTACGGACGGACAGACAGAATGACAGACTGACAGAATTACAGAATGACAGAATGACACGGTGATTTTAGGGCATTCTTAGAAAAAACCGACTTCAGTCGGTTGCTTTTTCTGCGGGTCGTGCAATGCCATCTGCTAAAGTGGTGACAGGCACTATTGATGTTAATGGAAGTTATGGCACTTAGGCCTTGTATTTATTATAATAATAATATTATTATTATTATTATTATGCTCCCCGAAGAATTTCGGGTGAGCATATAGTCGCCGCTTCGTCCGTGCGTCCGTGAGTCCGTGCGTCCGTGAGTCCGTGCGTCTGTGCGTCCGTGCGTCCGTCCCGCTCTTGTCAGCGCGAATTCTCAGAAACTACTGGGCGGATTTCAATGAAACTTCATGGGACTATTAAGTATCGAAGGTGGATGCGCATATCACCTGCGTGTTTTGGTTCGATGATTTTTCCAACAGTTATGGCCCTTTGATGAATTCTGCATGAATATATAGGGTACTGTTCATGTCCACGCGAATTCTCAGCAACTACTTGCAGAAATTCAACGAAACTTCAATGGAACCTTAAGCAGCAATAGAGGATGCGCATATTATCCGTGCTATCTGGTTAGCTGATTCGTCACAGAGTTATGGTACTTTGTTTAAAGCTGCAGTGGTAGGTCACTGTGGCTATTTTTAGAAAAAACTTTGTCATCACTCTGGTGCCTACATTTATGGATGGATTTTAATATAACTTCACACAAATGTTGGGTATGATAATATCTTGAGCATGTTCGACTTTCAGGGTCCTGGGCTCAAGGTCAAGGTCACTGCAGCTATTTTTAGAAAAAAACTTTGTCATAGCTCTAGCGGTGTCATTTGCTGATGGATTTTAATATAACTTCACACAAATGTTGGGTGTGATAATATCTCAAGCAAGTTTGACTTTCAGGGTCATGGGGTCAAGGTCAAGGTCACTGTGGCTATTTTTAGAAAAACTTTGTTTTTGCTCTAGTGCCTACATTTATTGATGGATTTTAATATAATTTCACACAAATGTTAAGTATGATAATATCTCGAGCAAATTCAAATTTCAGGGTCCTGGGCTCAAGGTCAAGGTCACTGTAGCTATTTTTAGAAAAAAAAATTGTCATCGCTCTAGCGTTGTCATTTGCTGATGGATTTTAATAGAACTTCACACAAATGTTGGGTATAATAATATCTCGAGCAAGTTCAACTTTCAGGATTCTGGGGTCAAGGTAAAGGTCACTGTGGTTATTTTTAGAAAAAAAACTTTGTCATCGCTCTAGTGCCTACATTTATTGATGGATTTTAATATAATTTCACACAAATGTTGAGTATCATAATATCTCGAGCAAGTTCAACTTTCAGTGTCCTGGGCTCAAGGTCAAGGTCACTGTGGCTATTTTTAGAAAAAAACTTTGTCATTGCTCTAGCGTCGTCATTTGCTGATGGATTTTAATATAACTTTACACAAATGTTGGGTATAATTATATCTCGAGCAAGTTCAACTTTCAGGATCCTGGGGTCAAGGTCAAGGTCACTGTGGTTATTTTTAGAAAAAAACTTTGTCATCGCTCTAATGCCTACATTTATTGATTGATTTTAATATAACTTCACACAAATGTTGGGTATGTAAATATCACAAGCAAGTTTGACTTTCAGGGTCCTGGGGTCAAGGTCAAGGTCACTGCGGCTATTTTTAGAAAAACTTTGTCATCACTCTAGCATCTACATTTGCTGATGGATTTTAATATAATTTTCGAACCCGTCTGATATTTCATATGCATGTAAAGGCACCCAATACCGAACCATACCTGGGGACAGTCCTATGAGGATTGCCTCTGTGTACGAGAGTAAGTTTTCAATAAGTTGTATTAAACAGTTCTTCCTTTCATTTTTTCGGACTTTTGTGTTGCTGATATTTGTATGACAGTGCCATCAGGCAAGCTAATCTGTCCACTGACAGGTTTTGTTATACTCCATTTTGAAGTACAGTGAGTATACACAGTATACTGCTCTTTAACTCGGATAATGTTTCCTGTTCCGACTATTGCACGTTCGGGGAGCATCCATCGGTTTCACCGATATTCTTGTTTTTTTTTTTTTGCAGGTATTTATCATGGGCATTAGACACCAACCTGGAAGAGAGAGAAAAAGGAAAAACAGTCGAAGTGGGTCGAGCATATTTTGAAACAGAAAACAAACATTTCACAATATTAGACGCACCTGGTCATAAAAGTTTTGTACCAAACATGATTGGTGGTGCTTCACAAGCAGATATTGCTGTATTGGTAAGTTAGCCCTTAAGATACCAATCACAACAATTCCCATCTGCTTTTTTGTCAGATGGTCAATTTAAAGTCATTGTTGCAAATAGTGTGGACCCAGATCAGACTGCTCCTGTAGGAGCAGTCTGATCAGGGTCCACACTGTTTGCTGGATTGCAGAAATATGTTGAAAATACAGCAGCATAATAAACAGACAACATTTTCAGATGCATTTTTTCATGGGTGACTCAAGGGATAGTCAGTTTCTGGCAAAAGAATGTACACTGTACTGGTTAGCCATTACATATAAGCCTGCCCAGGAAAAGTGTGGATTTTGTCCAATGAAGTTAGATTGTATTTATAGATTAAACACAGATTATTTACATGTTGAACAGGCCGGCCTTGTTGGCTCAGTCGGATGCGCGTCTGACTGGTGATCAGGAGGACGCGGGTTCAACTCCCGCCAAGGTTGGCAACATTCTTTCGTGGAGATTGATCATGAAATCTTTTCTATGGTCATTCTCTCCCTTCCCCTGATTCAAGAAGGGCAGTTGTCAGTTTCTGGCGAAAAAATGTGCACTGTACTGGTTAACCGCTAACGTATAAGCCTGCCCAGGAAAGTGTTGATAGGTAAACTGACCGGCTCAAAAATGACCTAAATAGTGTTTACTGGGCCGTTAAACTTCAATACAAACAAAACAAATATGTTGAACAGCTGAGGTATGGGTCATAATGACAGGAAATAGAAGAAAAATAATAGAAGACAGTAAAAATTGAAAGATGGAAATCTGGCCCAGAGGAGCAGCTGAACATGTGCAATGCAATAGATTAACCCATATGACCCCGTATCTTGGTACATACCTATGCATGTAGTGTGGATCAAAATGAGCCATCTCATCGGGATCTACACTGCTTGCCATCCTGTTAATAAATTAAGGGGTGTCAGGTTGTGGTTTCTTCAAAATTTACTTGGAAAATGGCTTAACTTTTCACAAACAGGTGTAGGCCCTGATCAGACGCTGCATTCAGCGGCATCTGATCTGGGCTTGCACTCTTGGCCAATTACCAGTTTTGGGGTTTCTGGTACAAAATGGGTCAATGATTATCGACAACACTTCAATTTCATATGGGCCTCGTCAAGCGACTCATGATCGAGAGGTTGTGCGTTCGAATCCGGCCACCGCTATCGAGGTGTGTCCTTGGGCAAGACACGTAATGACACTGCCCCACTCCACCCAGGTGTAAATGGGTAGCAGTGGTGTAAAAGCCACTGTCTCTCTCTCGCGCGCGCGTGAAAACACCCGGAATGAGTGTTCGAGAGCGATTCAATAAGCTTGAAGCTTTCATCGCAATCGAACTAAAATAAATTAGTATAAACTAAACTAAGCGATTTTGGTACTTATCGCCTATGCGAGCAGCGAAGGTTCAGGCGAGCCTGCGCATCCGCGCAGTCTCGCCAGAACCTTCGCTGCTCGCTCATACAAGCAGTGAATCAAGAGGAACCTTCAGACAGAAAGCCATATCCCAGGCCCCTCTGAATGGCTGGGCATGCGCAGTTAAAATTTGTCATGTCGGAATGCTGGAAGACACAAATTCGCTTGGCGGGGCTCATATTTCTAATATGGCACAGCTGAGAAATTTTGTTTGTTTGCAGGTAATATCTGCAAGAAAAGGAGAATTTGAAACTGGCTATGAAAGAGGAGGACAGACAAGAGAACATGCTATGTTAGTGAAAACAGCTGGAGTAAGAAAGCTGATTGTTGTGATAAACAAAATGGATGACCCCACAGTAGAATGGTCAGAAAAAAGGTTAGTACCAGTGTATCTACTTAGGGAAACAAGGTTCCTAAACTTAACCAACTGCATTTGTACAATAATAAATTAGAATATTTACATTACCCCAAAAAAAAATCCTGTTGTTTACGTTGATCATACTTAAATGAATGCTTTTGTTTGTTTGTTTGAATTGAGGTTTAACATCCCCGCCAACACTGTATAGGTCATTTTGGAGACGTTGCTTCCAATTTTGTGGGACTTTTACCCATCATTGAGATGAAATGATATCTCAAGCCATTGAAACCAAAATGGTTTATAAGCATGGACGGTCCGACTCGCACCGCTTAGGTCCAGTCTCAGTATGACCATAGTTGTTGGTGGAACTAAAATGTGTGGGCACACACATGCACAGGTGGATTAAGTTGACCCTTTCCATGATAATAGAAATTTGTCCAGTTTTATTCTGACAGTATGACCATTGTGTTTGACCTTGATGTCACAGTCACAGAAATGTATGCTTGACAGTAAAGCATGTTGACATAGTAGCAGGCAAGCTGCCATATTCAGCAACAGATCTTGCTTATTTATATTAAAGTGAAATCAAATGAAAGAGTGCGATTGCTATTGAATTGTTATAAACAAGCCGACGTTTTTCTTGATTCTATTTTCAGATACAATGAATGTAAAGACAAACTAGTACCATATCTGAAGAAATGTGGGTTTAATCCGAAAACAGATCTAGTTTTCCTGCCTGTCTCAGGTCTGACAGGAGCATTCTTAAAAAACATACCTCCAGAAAACATATGTCCATGGTATAGGTAAGTCTAGCAAACAATTAAGATAATTTTAGGAACTTCTCTTTTAGTTCTTTGTGAAAACTTGATGGTTGTAACAATACTCATTTGGAGATAAATGAGACCTAAGGGTATAATCAGATGATAAATGGGCTTTATCAGTGTCTCCAAAGTGAACTAAATAGTCTTGTCAGCGATGTAAACCGCAACACAAATTAACCCTTATCTTGCTGTTCACGACAACCCCTATATTTGCAAACAGTGTAGATCCAGATCAGATGGCTTCTGAAGAAGCCATCTGATCAGGATCTACACTGTTTGGCATTCAGTTTATGAATTTGTAGCAATAAATCACATCAAGTAATTTGATTGGTTGATAGACAGAAATGGGTGTGGCTTAAATGAATATTCAGCAAGATAAGGGTTTAAAAAAACAAAAAACAGTTTGTTATCCTGTTAATGATTCTGACTAAACCCCTATTTTACAAGATTGGATGTTTCGAAGTTCAAAGATACAAGCATTCAAGGAAGAAAGTGTTGTAGCCTCATTGGATTCAGATGTTAAATCATTCCCAACAGAGAAAAGATGGGCATCCTTGGCCTAGTGGATAAGAGCGCTGACTCTTAATCATTAGGTCTCTCACGGCTGTGGGTTCTAGCCTCGTTCGGGTCACATGTGAGACGCCAAGTTCTGCAACAGAAAGTCAGGTGGTTTTTCTCCAGGTACTCCAGTTTTTGCCCACCTCTGATTAACAATCTGCTTGATATGAGTGAAATGATCTTGAAAGGGCCGTAAAACCAAAACCAACAGAGCAAAAGACAGCCAGCTCTTAGCTCCAGTTAAGGAGCAAGGTTGTAAAATTTGTTTGCAAGTCAGTCGCTCTACCAACATAAATTGTCTTTTTTTGGTGCTAAAATGAAGAAAAGCAATGGGAAACTAGGACAGTTTTACTTGCCCAAAATTCACTCACCAATGCAAGCAGGCGAGTGCATTTTTACAGCCCTGAGGAGGAGTAATGGAGATAGTTAAGGGATAATTTTAATTTCCTGTTCGAAATACAAGTACTGGGGCCAGTTGCTCAAAACTAAGAACGTCATTAGTTAACACATGGCAAATATGCTAATATTTTTACTGAAAAAATACCAAGATTTTAGATATTGTACTTGCTAGAACAGTTAATAATATGACCACTAGCAAGCTAGTTAATATAACAAGGCTTTGAGCAGCTGGGGCCAGTTGTTCAAAGCATCGTTAGCTTAACGAGCTCGTTAGTGGTCATATTGTTAACTCTTCTAGCAAGTACAATATCGTAAATTTTGGTATTTTTGCTGAAAAAATGTGAGCAGCTTTTGCATTCGCAAAAGCTGCTCACATTTTTTCAGCAAAAATTTTGGCATATTTGCCATATTTAATGATCAAAGTTTTAACGATACGTTAACTAATGACATTGTTAGTTTTGAACAACTGGCCCCTGATGTTTTTTTTTTAAGGAGAATCTCAATTACGTGAATCAATATTTGTTTTGTCTTCCTAGAAATTTTGCACATTGCTTATTTTCTATTTTCAGGGGACCATCATTAATAGATTATTTTGATACTTTACCACCTTGTAGTCGTGCTTTAGACAAACCTCTTAGAATGCCAGTTGTAGATAGATATAAGGTATGTATATAGAATACCTATTAAGACCACCTTTGGTACTGTTTTAAAGTGGTCTTAAGACCACTTTTGAACAGTTACAATGGTGGTCTATTACTAGTCCAAGATACTGGGTGAAGAAAACACAAAGAAAAACTGAAACTTTTGAATATGTTTTAAAAGAAGAATTTTTCTTAAATTTAGCTGGTCTTAAAGTGGAATTCCATTGTATATAGAATTTTAGAAGCCAAGGTAACAAAACAGGATGAAACATTGAGTTGTTCTACATAAAACAGTTTAAAAACACTTTGTATATGTTAATATACGGAGTCAAAAAAGTTCCTATACATAAAATTGCCCCTGTTACCATAGTTACTACAATTGTAAAACACACAAAATTATATTTGTTTTAGTTAGAGGACCCCTTTTACCATGTAAAAGCCCAAACTGTTTTTGTTTTTGTAAACTTGCCAGCCTAGTCTATTGTTTAAAACACCAAAAGGGTAACTGTGACAATTTTGCAGAATAAATCATTACAAAGGCCAAAATTTAACACCATTAAAATTACACTTAGCACAAGATTTCTTAACTTTGATACATGTAACCTTTTATTAGCTACCCTATGTGTCTATTCACAAAAGGTTTGTAACTTTAGTTCCATTTGTTAAGAGAAACAGACCTTCACGTACAGGCCTCCGACCGGCCCCGATAGCTCAGTTGGTAGAGTGTCCGCTCTGGGGAACGGGAGGTCACGGGTTCGATCCCGGGCCGCGACATACCAAGTTGTTAAAAATGGTACTAGCTGCTCCTCGCTTGGCATTCAGATTTACGGGGAAGAGCTAGGACTGGTCGACCCAGTGTCAGGATAATGTGAGTGGGTGTGGTATCATGTAATGTGTCTGGGACATGATACTTCAGTGAGGCAGTACTATAAAAGTGAGCATTGAGCTCCCTGTCACAACCAGACACCGTCGTGATATGACTGAAAAATTGTTGAAAGCGACGTTAAACCCCAATTCACACACACCACACATACAGGCCTCCGATTCTTTGAAGTTGTGTGCATGATGCTGCTTTCAATTGAAACTCCATAGAAAATCGAAATTGGTAGTGCTACATGCCACATGAATTTTCTACATTGTTTTCCATCATGGTTAACAGCAATGATGGCAACAAAGCGCTCTTTAAAGGAATTGCAAAAATTGAATGACAGGTATAGGAATAGCAACAGTTCGAAAATTGCTAGATTTTTAATTGAAAGGGAGATAATCTGAGAATTTCACAATTTAAACCCTTGATTGTAGTGCAATATCATGAGATATTGTAAAAGTAAAGTGAGTTTCGATGATCAATCAGAGCTCTCACTAGGATTTTGAAAACAGGATTCCAGGAATCCTTCCTTATAAAAAGTTGGATTCACAGGTATAATGTTGGATTCACAGGTAAAAAGTTGGATTCCCACATAGAAAGTTGACAAAATTTCTTATTATCAGGCTGCACATCCATATGAATAACTGACGTGTGGATTGTGGGTACTAGTTAGAACTATTTCACTGATGTGTCTAAGAAGCAGCCACCCCCCCCCCCCCCCCCCCCCTCCAAAAAAAAAAAAGCATGCAGCTGCTCCGATTTATTCTCACACTTCTAGCCAAATCATAAAAATCATGTTGTGTTAGGATAACAGCAGATATAATGTAAACCCAGATCAGAAAAAAAAGCATTCTAATAAGCCATGTTTGTGCTTTCAAATTCGGACGTACATGTACGGGACACTAGCTCATAATTTTGTGAACAACTACGTAGGATAAGCACTAACTAAGTCTGACTACCTGTAATTGTTAAAATGGTTGTATTTTGAAGAATTATTTTGAAGAATTACAGATATTTATGTCACCAGTAAACATCGAAACACTCTTTGACTGAGCGATATAAAGTATGATAGTGTAGTCGCCAAAATACATGACATTGGTAATTCGTCAATTATATCGTCTTCGCCGTAACTCTGGTTTAACTAAACGTGATATTTTACCGACTAACCTTAGATATTTAGCATGTAGCAACAGCAAGTGGTCACCTACATAATTCCTGCCAATCATGCCCCTGGGTTTCAAATGGGCCACACCATGGGGCCCCTTTGCTCCCATAGACTCATTATGGAAAAAGCTTCAAAAATCTTCTTCTCTGAACCACAGGGCCCAGAGCTTAGATATTTAGCATGTAGTGAGGGCAAGTGGTCACCTACATAATTCCTGCCCATCATGCCCCTGGGGTCCAAACAGGTGAGCGATATAGGGCCATCGGGCCCTCTTGTTAACATGTACCTGCAAAAATACCTGTCAATATGTGGCACGTGTGCTTTCAACACAAAAAGCGGCGCCACATTTGATCTTTTACTGGTATTGCGTAAGCGACCTAAATTAGCTTCTGATTTTACTGCTTCAGTAATTTTGGACGTGTGTCGCAATAAAAACATGCGTACATAAGAATTGGCGATAGGGAATGTTACGCGTACAACGGCAAAAAGTTGGCGTAAAATACGCAGAATCCTGCGTTTCCAGGAGCTCTGGATCAATGGTCATGATCTTTCATCTCGGACATAAAATGATCATCTGTGCATGCGCAATGCCAAATTCCTTGCAAAACCTTTCTAGGCACATATTGCAAGACAACTTGAGCAGAATAGTATAGGCAAATGCAAATGAATGCATTTTGTAGCAAAATGTCCAATTCGCATGTTTATAGCCACGTTTAGCTGAATGGCTGCCGGATAGCTGCTGGAATTTACCTGGCATATATTCATTTATAGTATGGTGGCCAGTGAGTGAGTGTTTGAGTTTTACATCCCACCAACAGCTAAGGTCATATGGAGACAGGACCTTGATTTAAAGACTCGTCCAAAAGTCTGGAGAAGCCCGGGATTGATCCTGCGACCCCTGGTTTACAAGATGAGTAGTGTAACAACTACACCACAGAGGCTTCTATGATGGCCTCAGAAATATTGACTAGTGAAATGGGTACAGCTGACATTGTGTGCCCTTTTATTCAAGGAAAACAACTTTGGTGACTTCCAAAGTTCCAATACACTCCTTCAGAGTTCTCTTATTGATGAGACAAAATATTTAGACCCCTCATGAGCAAATTGTTTCCTTTTAACCCATTTAGTACCAGAAACCCCAAAACAGGTACCCTGGCAAACAGTGCACGCCCAGATCAGACACCGCAGAATGCGGCGTCTGATCAGGGCCTACACTGTTTGCTAAAAGTTCAGCCATTTTCCTAACAGATTTTGAAGAAAACATGACCTGACACCCCAAAATTTTAAAATGGACTCCTGCTATATATGAGGAAGATTCCATTTGGTACAAAAGGGGTTAAGAGAAGCCCTTATTGATAAGGGAGATTGAAATATTTTGTAATGAGAAACCAAAAACATTTTCTATTTGAAACAGGCAAAATAATTTTTGGAATAAGTGCCATAACATGTATTTTATTTTATTTTTTCAGGATATGGGTACTATCTTATTAGGGAAGGTTGAATCTGGAATAGTTGCTAAGAATGATAATATTCTTCTCATGCCAAATAGAGTAAGTACTTTGATGCTGTGTTTAGTTTATAAAAAAATCAGGGGCTGTTTGTTCAAAGTATCATTAGCTTAACCTTTAACCTGCTGAATATTCAATTAAGCCACACTCATTTCTGACTTTGAACCAATCAGATTACTTGATGCAGCTTATTTCTACATATTCATAAACTGAATGTCAAACTGTGTAGATCCTGATCAGATGGCCATCTGATCTGGATCTACACTGTTTGCAAAGATAGGGCTTGTCGCCTACAGCAGGGTAAAGGTTAACAAACTCGGTTGTGGTTTCTAGCAAGTACAAAAGCTAAAATTCTCAAATTTTTATCTGCAAAAATATCAGTAAATTTGCCATATTAAATGATCAAAGTTTTTAACGATTTGTCAACTAATAATGTTAGTTTTGAACAACTTGCCGCAAAGCTCCAGATAATGATACCTCCAAAATAATCTGCATCCTGCATTCTAAATCTTAATCTAAATCTTATTCCTTGGTGGAGCATAATGGCATTTTATACCTTTCATGCCAATCGCTTTGGAAATCCCAAAACCACAAAAGGACAATACCAGCCAACCCTCTTTATACAGACAGTTGATATAACAATAAAACCTGTTTAAACGACCATTTCATTGGAACAAAACCTTATCCCATGATGACACAGAAATAGAGACATGTAAGAATGTTTTAACCCTTGACCTGCTGAATATTCATATATGCCACACCCACTACCGATTATCAGCCAATCAGATTACTTTATGCAAATCATTGCAACAAATTCATAAAATAGATGGCAAACAATGAAGATCCTGATCAGATGGCTTCTTCAGAAGCCATCTGATCTGGATCTGCATTGTTTGAAAGATCAGACATATCTGGGCTCAGCAGGACAAGGGTTAAGACTTCAAGAAAAGTATGTTGTGAAATTTGTTGGAATCACCTCTGCGAGGCGATTCTTATAAATGTCCACAATGTGTATCTTGAAGTAAGTAAGGTAAAAAGATCTATTTTTACCTATTATACTACCGTAATTCCCTGTGTATAACACGCACTCATCTATAACACGCACCTCAATTCTGAGTCCAAGATATGTGAAAAAAAAGATATTCCAGTCTAAAACACGCACATGCTTTTCCCCAGTATCACAGAATGCTTTTCTCAGACGCCATTTTGATTGAAAATGAAAGTACACAAATTTTGATTGGCTACTATCAAAATAGCCTGACTGGTTATAGGTATATTTCCCAGTAGTTATAGAATAGAATAGTGGTTACCGTAGTTTCTCTCTTGCAGCATAGGCAGTTCTCCTTTTACCCATAACGGTGGTGTGTGACAAGGTGACATTTTAAGTGTGCGGTTATTCATTTGTTATGAAAGATGACAATGCATTTCCCAGTTTTCTTTCACAAAGAAAGATAGAAACAGGTTTCTTTCCAAAGGTAAAATTGTGACAACATGCCTCCAAGGCAGGTGCTCAATAGCGTTATTGACAGAAATGAAAGGTATCTACAGGTAGATTGAGTAGTTTGACACCTCTGGTTATTCACACATACTCTATGCTAATCCCATAATTAACACCTTCTCAGCGTGAGTCAAACATCTCACTCAATTCAAGAAGCCCATTTTGCATTTACTGTTAATAAAACGGTGATTCATGCCTGACCTCAAGGAACCCGATGTCCTGTGCAATTTGGAACTTTGTTGACATACATTAACTAACATAATTAATACTATAAGTAACGGTATTATTATTATCCCCACGTTTTTCAACGAAAAGTGGGGATATTGGTTTAAACTTTATTTCTTTGTATAATACATACATTTTTAGCTCGTCTGTTTTTTGAAAAAAAACTTTCGAGCTATTGTCATCACTCCGGCGTCTGCGTTGTCGTCCTGCGTCCTGCGTCGTTCCAAAAAAACTTAACCTTGGCTATAACTTAAAAAATATTAGACCTAGCCTCATGAAACTTCATACACACACTCATCATCACAAGAGCTACATTTTGACCAAGGACCATAACAACATTGTTGATTTTGGCTGAATTATCTCCCCTTTTCCAATTTTTTTCAGAAACACATTTTTTGCTCTCATTTTAATACTATTCACAACAGAGCCTTCAAACTTCACATGAATGTTCCTTGGGACAAGACCTTTTCAGTGATACCACACTTTTTGATCTGTGACCTTGACCTTTGAACTTTGACCTATTTTTCGAAAATTTAACCGAAAACCTTAACCTTGACCATATTTCCAAAAGTATTTGGCCTACCTTCATGAAACTTCATACACATACTCACCATCACAAGAGCTACATTCCCTACAAGTTTTATAACTCCATCTTGCAATTTGATTGAATTATCTCCCCTTTTCTCTCCGTTTTTTAGCTCGTCTGTTTTTTGAAAAAAAACTTTCGAGCTATTGTCATCACTCCGGCGTCTGCGTTGTCGTCCTGCGTCCTGCGTCGTTCCAAAAAAACTTAACCTTGGCTATAACTTAAAAAATATTAGACCTAGCCTCATGAAACTTCATACACACACTCATCATCACAAGAGCTACATTTTGACCAAGGACCATAACAACATTGTTGATTTTGGCTGAATTATCTCCCCTTTTCCAATTTTTTTCAGAAACACATTTTTTGCTCTCATTTTAATACTATTCACAACAGAGCCTTCAAACTTCACATGAATGTTCCTTGGGACAAGACCTTTTCAGTGATACCACACTTTTTGATCTGTGACCTTGACCTTTGAACTTTGACCTATTTTTCGAAAATTTAACCGAAAACCTTAACCTTGACCATATTTCCAAAAGTATTTGGCCTACCTTCATGAAACTTCATACACATACTCACCATCACAAGAGCTACATTCCCTACAAGTTTTATAACTCCATCTTGCAATTTGATTGAATTATCTCCCCTTTTCTCTCCGTTTTTTTTAAATTGTTTTTGTCTCTTATTTCAATACTATTCACAACAGAGCCTTCCAACTTCACATGAATGTTCCTTGGGACAAGACCTTTTCAGTCATACCACGCTTTTTGACCTGTGACCTTGACCTTTGAACTTTGACCTATTTTTCGAAAAATTAACCAAAAAACTTTACCTTGACCATATTTCCAAAAGTATTTGGCCTACCTTCATGAAACTTCATACACATACTCACCATCACAAGAGCTACATTCCCTACAAGTTTTATGACTCCATCTTGCAATTTGATTTGACTTAGAACTTTTGTTTTCTAAAAGAAACTGCAGACAAGCGTTGGCACCCGCTTGCGGTGCTCTTGTTTTAAATTGTTTTTGTCTCTTATTTCAATACTATTCACAACAGAGCCTTCCAACTTCACATGAATGTTCCTTGGGACAAGACCTTTTCAGTCATACCACGCTTTTTGACCTGTGACCTTGACCTTTGAACTTTGACCTATTTTTCGAAAAATTAACCAAAAAACTTTACCTTGACCATATTTCCAAAAGTATTTGGCCTACCTTCATGAAACTTCATACACATACTCACCATCACAAGAGCTACATTCCCTACAAGTTTTATGACTCCATCTTGCAATTTGATTTGACTTAGAACTTTTGTTTTCTAAAAGAAACTGCAGACGAGCGTTGGCACCCGCTTGCGGTGCTCTTGTTTACACATATAATGTTGACAAAGAATACAAGTATCATACAAAGGGATTCAGAAAAAAGTCAAATGACTTATTCAAATCTGTATCCCTCGATTACAATATCAATGTACTAAGTATAGTTGTGATGGGGATATTGTTATCGCCTCCGTCCGTCCGTCTGTCTGTCTGTCCGGCTATCTCCTCCTTAACCGTTAGCCGGAATTCAACCAAATTTGGTATGCGAGTTGCTTACATGAATGGCTTGTGCAAGAGCACATTTTTTTTTTGTCCCCGCCCCCAGGGGCCCTGGGGAGGGGTCAAAAGGTCAAATTTTGACTACTGGGGAGAAAACGTGGGGATTTGCGATGGCTTGCCATCAACTGCGCGCTCTAGTTATTATTATTATTAGAAGTTTTCAAAGAATGCAGAATTTCTGTATTTCCAACCAACCACTGTTTTGTGACCAGTCTATTCAGATTCAGCAAATTAGTTCATTACGTAAATTTGGGTATAACTTTCCTGTCAAAATATGGAAAATATTGAAACAATTTTTGTGCTAATAAAAGGTAATATGGATGAAAGGTTGATGTCTGAGATAAGAATATTGATTGCATTTTTAATGGTATGAATGATTCAATGAATTAATATGTCAAACGAACTTTATGAGGGTCTCAAAGTGTCGCATTGTATTTGTAATGGGTTTTCGTGACCTGCCGACTTTTCGAGAAAAACAATGTCATTTTTCTATGCCATTGTATTACACGCAGGGGATTTTTTTCACAGTTTTCTGGGTGAAAAAAGTGCGCGGTGTACACAGGGAATTACGGTACTCCTTATTGGATTTCTGTACAGTGTTAGGGAACATATACTGAACCGAAAAAGAAACGCAACTCCAAATATAAATGCGAGTATTTGCAGAAATAATCATGTTTGCAGAAAATCGATTTAATGATGCAGTAATATAATCATTCCTGAATGTAACTTCCATAGAGAGGTCAATTTCCAGTGAGAATGTTTGGAACACAAATCCGTTTTGTCATAGAGGTAGTCATTTCACAAGTTCAAAACATAAGCAGTTAATAGCGAGTATGTCCTCCGTTTGCATTCTGTCCTGCACGCACACACCTGGTCATGGACAGGATTAAACGATTGCTCTCTGCCTGGGGAATAGCATTCCACTCCTGTATGAGCGCGAGACGCAAGGCTTGACGCGTTGTTGGCGGCTGGGGGCGGTTAAGTATGCGCCTATCCAAGACATCCTACAAATGTTCTATAGGAGAGAGATCTGGACTATACGGTGGCCAGTGCATCACGTGAACCTTGTTTTGCTGAAGAAACGCCATGCTGAGCCTTGCTACATGCGCCCGAGCATTATCTTGTTGAAACTTAACATTGTGCTGTCGTACATATGGAACAACTACCGGTCGTAAAACGACGTCAATGTAACGCTGAGCCGTCAAAAGATCCATCAATGAATACCAGGGCGTTCTATGACCATAAGATATGCTAGCCCACATCAACTCACCGCTCCAAATCAATCACATTCAACCAAACAGTTGTCACCATAACGCTCTCCATCACGCCTTTACACACGTTGACGGCCGTCAGCTCTGTGCAACAAGTACCTGGACTCGTCAGAAAACATTACGTTACGCCACTGACAAAGTGGAAACAGGTTTGGCCTATGTTGTGTGAGCCAGGCCACTCTCACCTGGCGTCGTCGTGGTGTTAATGGCATACCAACGTATGGACGACGAGGACGTAAGCCAAACTCCCAAAGGCGATTCCTGACAGTATCTGCACTTATTCGATTGTTGTGTGTTCCTGGTGTCACCTGAGACGTTTTGACGGCTGTACAGAACAGATTACGAAGGTGGGTTAGACGGATGTATCGGTCCTGTCGACGTGTCGTGACGTGTGGACGTCCACTTCTGGGCCTATCATTTATCGTTCCCGTTTGGAGTAGACGCTGGTACAAGCGAGTTATCGTCGATTTACTCACTTGGAAGTTTCTGGTGATGACAGCCTGAAATGCCCACGTAGAAGCATTTGGACCGCTACGTTACGTTGATCTTGGGTCAGACGTACCGTATTCCATAGAGAAATTTTACCGGACTTTTTAAACCTAAACTCCAGGTAACACAATATGCCAATATGATGAGGTTTCTGTATACATTTAATGTACTGCACGAGGAAATGTTGAAAACAACGAATTGCCAAGTGGAGGGTTAAACTGTACAGATATCGCCCAAATGTTTTCTGCATAAGAAAGTTTAAAAAGTAAGAAAGTAAATCGCAAAATGATTTTTCAGTCCACCTGATGGTTGCATGAAAATCTTTTGGGTTAAAAAGTTGTGTTTCTTTTTCGGTTCAGTATTTAATGTTATAATGACTGTCCATTGTAATGGGAAAACAGTTGTTGCCAATATAGCTCATGAAACTTGCAGATGAGAACCTATGCACAAAATAAAATCTGACAAATAGCAGCAGGTACTACTGTCTTTGCCCACCTCTGATTAAAGATTGGCTCAATGTTAGTGAATTAAGGGCTGTAAAACCAAAATAAAAAAAGCTAAACAAAATCCCCCAACTCCATCAGTTCAGTCTGATCTTAACCCTTGTCATGCTGAGACCGGATATGTCTTATCTTTCAAACAATGAAGATCCAGATCAGATGGCTTCTGTAGAAGCCATCTGATCCGGATCTTCATTGTTCATTCAGCTCATGAATTTGTTGCAATCACTTGCATCAAGTAATCTGATTGGTTGATAATCAGTAGTTGGTGTGGCATATATAAATATTCAGCAGGTTAATGAAACTTGTGGAAAACAAGGAAACAAATCTTGTAATTTTGAAATCTGGTCAGATAAGATAACCCTGTAAGTGCTGTAGAAAATTCTGGAGCAGACGGCAATCTTGTTATTTTTCACCAGAAATGAGGCTTTACATTTTTCAGATGATTCACATGTAATGTCAAGCCTTATTTACACTAAAAAAGAAGAAAAAATATGCCTTGACAATGGCGTCTTAATATACCTAGTGCTTGAAGGGTTCATTATACCCCCGGCATACGGAGTATGCCATGGGGGTATATAGTTTTCGTCTTTTCTGTGTGTGTGTGTGTGTAAACTTTTTTTTGTGTCAAAGATTTCTCAGGAACTACTATACCTAGAAACTTGAAATTTGGTACAAACAACATGCATAACTACTTGTATTGTGGGAAAGAAAATTGGGGCTGTGGGGCCAGGTTCTTTAGAGTTATTCCCCTTTGTTATATTTGCTACTGAGATGTGCATTTTGTGACTTACCTTAAATTTTGTGTCAAAGATTTCTCAAGATCTACTGTACCTAGAAGCTTGAAATTTGGTACAAGCAACATGCATAACTAGTTGTATTGTGGGAAAGAAAATTGGGGCTGTGGGGCCAGGTTCTTTAGAGTTATTCCCCTTTGTTATATTTGCTACTGAGATGTGTATTTTGTGAGTTACCTTAAATTTTGTGTCAAAGATTTCTCAGGAACTACTGTACCTAGAAACTTGAAATTTGGTACAAACAACATGCATAACTAGTTGTATTGTGGGAAAGAAAATTGGGGCTGTGGGGCCAGGTTCTTTAGAGTTATTCCCCTTTGTTATATTTTTTTTATAAAATTTTGTCAGCAAGATATCTCAAAAACTATTGGAGCTAGAGCCTTGAAAGTTGGTGAATAGATTGGTGGTGATGAGTAGATGAACTGATTAACTTTTGACAAAATTCCGAAAAATACTTTGTGAGTTATGGCCCTTTGTCATTTTGGTAATTTGTGCCATTGTACTGTATGGTAAAAGATTTTGTGTCAAAGATTTCTCAGGAACTACTGTACCTAGAAACTTGAAATTTGGTACAAACAACATGCATAACTAGTTGTATTGTGGGAAAGAAAATTGGGGCTGTGGGGCCAGGTTCTTTAGAGTTATTCCCCTTTGTTATATTTTTTTTATAAAATTTTGTCAGCAAGATATCTCAAAAACTATTGGAGCTAGAGCCTTGAAAGTTGGTGAATAGATTGGTGGTGATGAGTAGATGAACTGATTAACTTTTGACAAAATTCCGAAAAATACTTTGTGAGTTATGGCCCTTTGTCATTTTGGTAATTTGTGCCATTGTACTGTATGGTAAAAGTGATGCATAGCATAACTTTAGAACCGTGTATGCTAGGGTTTTGAAATTTCATATATGGATTCCTCATGGAAAATTAGCCGACACATATTTTTTTTCTCGTCCGGATTATGCTCCTTTCAAGAGTTATTGCCCTTTGAAATTTTTTTAATAAAATCTTGTCAGCAAGATATCTCAAAAACTATTGGAGCTAGAGCCTTGAAAGTTGGTGAATAGATTGGTGGTGATGAGTAGATGAACTGATTAACTTTTGACAATATTACGAAAAATACTTTGTGAGTTATGGCCCTTTGTCATTTTGGTAATTTGTGCCATTGATCTGTATGGTAAAAGTGATGCATAGCATAATTTTAGAACCGTGTATGCTAGGGTTTTGAAATTTCATATATGGATTCCTCATGGAAAATTAGCTGACGCGTATTTTTTTTCTCCTCCGGATTATGCCCCTTTCAAGAGTTATTGCCCTTTGAAATTTTTTTAATAGTGATGAGTAGATGAACTGATTAACTTTTGACAATATTACGAAAAATACTTTGTGAGTTATGGCCCTTTGTCATTTTGGTAATTTGTGCCATTGATCTGTATGGTAAAAGTGATGCATAGCATAATTTTAGAACCGTGTATGCTAGGGTTTTGAAATTTCATATATGGATTCCTCATGGAAAATTAGCTGACGCGTATTTTTTTTCTCCTCCGGATTATGCCCCTTTCAAGAGTTATTGCCCTTTGAAATTTTTTTAATAAAATCTTGTCCTTACTTTTGCAAGATTAATTCTGTGTTCATAATAGGTTTTTGTCAAACTTGATGGCTTTGAATTGCCAGAAAGTTACCGATGGCTTTGGCCGGGGGTATTATTGAGCATATGCTCACTTGATAGTCTAGTGTTTCTTTACTTCTCATTGATGGCGGGAGATGCTAGTATTGGACCATGCAAATGATAATTGGGCAGGAGCATGACAAAACATAAAAGAATCATAGCCCCGGATGAGGGGGGTATCCACATTATTTTTCTTATTTCTGCACAAAAACCTATGTTGTGAGTACCCATTAGAAGCGCCTCATCGAGGCGCTTCTGATGAGTACCCACAACTTATGCTGGTTTATAATATAAATAAGAAAAATATCAGTAGTTTTGAATGGAAAAGGCGCCTTATCTGGAACTATTAAGAATTGTGCAACCATTAATGGCTCACTCAACCTTCTTTCTTGCTGTCTGACATTCATCCAGTCTTATGAGAATGTTTGCTTGAGTCTTGTACAACCTCTAGGCTGTCCAAAGAAAGATAGACAAAGACTTGGGCCAGGTTTGGTTGGTGCACTTGTTGTTCTGTGTTTTGCTGCTCACAGATCTTCTAGGTCTTGGCATGCTCCAATTCACTGGTCAGATAACCTAACACAGAATTTTTATTATGCCCCCGCCATTCGAAGAATGGTGGAAAGGGCATATAGCGTTGCCCCTGTCCGTCCGTGCGTCCGAAACTTAAACGCAGTCAATAACTTCCTTATTTCTTGATGGATTTTATAATTACTCGGCATAAATGTTAACCATCATGAGACGATGTGTCACGTGCAAAACCCAGGTCCGTACCTCCAAGGTCAAGGTCATACTCAGAGGTCAAAGGTCAAAAAAGGGGTCCGAAACTTAAACACAGTCAATAACTTACTTGTTTCTGGATGGATTTTTAAACTACTTTAAAGAAATGTTAACCATCATGAGACGATGTGTCACGTGCAAACCCAGATCCGAACCTCCAAGGTCAAGGTCATACTTAGAGGTCAAAGGTAAAAAAAATGGTCTGAAACTTAAACGTAGCTAATAACTTTCTTATCTCTTGATGGATTTTGAAATTACTTGGCAGAAATGTTGGCCATCATGAGACAGTCTACCTCACACAAAACCAAGGTCCTTACCTCCAAGGTCAAGGTCATACTTAGAGGTCAAATGTGAAAAAAGGGCTCAAAACTTTAACACGGTCAATAACTTTCTATGGATTAATACGAACATAGAGATAGTTTCAGGCGGGGGCATCCGTGTCCTATGGACGCATTTCTAGTTTGTCATCAAACACTTTTTTACACAGTATAGCTAAGTATTCGAAAACATAAACTGTTTTATGTTGTTGAATACTTAGCTGTACTGTGTAAATAAATGTTTGATGACAAAAATTTCTGAATAAATAAATAAATAAATAACCTAACACACGACAGAAGTCTCCTTGATGTAGTGGTAAAGCTTCTTGGCTCATAAGCCAAGGGTCAAGGATTTGATCCCAGACTTTTTTTTAGATAAGTCTTTAAACCAAGGTCTTGTCTCCATGTGACCTTCATTGTTGGTGGGATGTAAAACTCAAACATAGACACAAGACACACACAACACAGACTTCCTTTTTGACGCCAGCAATATTATCACAAAGAGGTTTCGGTGAATATTACAGTAAAATTTCTATACTAAGACCACCTTTGGGACTGTTCAAAAGTGGTCTTAAAGACCACTTTTGAACAGCCCCAAAGGTGGTCTCTGATCAGAGGACATTGGTTAAAGAATTCACAAAGGAAGAATTACTGAAACCTAAATAAGCTTTTTAAAACAGATTTAGTCTTAATTTTAGGTGGTCTTAGTAGCAGAATTTTTTGGGGAATATACATAAAAATTCCTATATTCAAACCACCTTTGGGACTGTTCAGAAATGGTCTTTAAGACCACTTTTGAACAGCCCAAAAGGTGGTCTATCACTAGAAGGCACTTGGAGAAGAATAAGAAAGAGAATAACTGAAACCTTTTAATTATGATTTTAAATTTCGTTACACCTGCTTGAAGCATGGCCCTTTATAGAGACTGGTTTTCTGTTCGTCGTTCATTTGTTAACCCATTCAGTACGGTTCCAGAAACCCCTAAAGGGGTACCTTGGCAAACAGTAAACAGTGCAGGCCCAGATCAGACGCCGCAGAATGCATCGTCTGATCAGGGCCTACACTGCCATTTTCTAAATCAATTTTGAACCCCTATACTTTGAAATGGACTCCTGCTATATATAAGGTGGAAGATTACATTTGGTACAAAAAGGGTTAAAGCATGAACCCACATGTCCAAAGTTCATTTCTGAAGAACTGCAGTCCCAGGTGTGGGCAGAATTCTGAATAAAGGGATTAGTCTTGATTGTAGCTGGTCTAAACCCTTGTCCTGCTGAGCCCGGCTATGTCTTATCTTTCAAACATTGAAGATCCAGATCAGATGGCTTCTAAAGGAGCCTTGGGGCGACAGGGCTTGAGATGTCATTTCATCTCAATGTCGGGTAAAAGTCCCACAAAATTGGAAGCAACGTCTCCAAAATGACCTTTACAGTGTTGACGGGGACGTTAAACCTCAAATCAAACAAACAAATTCTAAAGGAGCCATCTGATCAGGATCTTCATTGTTTGTCATTCAGCTCATGAATTTGTTGCAATATTTGCATCAAGTAATCTGATTGGTTGATAATCAGTAGTGGGTGTGGCATATATAAATATTCAGCAGGTCAAGGGTTAATAGCAGTATTGCACTGTATTTCAGGTTCAAGTTAAAATTATGCAGTTATGGTCATACGATGAAGACGCAGATGAAGCTCATCCTGGAGAGAATGTAAAGATGAAAGTCTCAGGAGTAGAGGAAGAAGTATGCACCATAATGATCCTAAATATTGGGACAGACAGGCCTAAGCAAACAGTGCAGACCCAGATCAGACTGCTCCTGAAGGAGCAGTCTGATCAGGGTCTACACTGTTTGCCATTCGAAACAGTGCAGACCCAGATCAGACTTCAGACTGCTCCTGAAGAAGCAGTCTGATCAGGGTCTACACTGTTTGCCATTCCGTCTGCACCTTTTGGACTCGTTGCTGGATCATGAAATAAATTTGTTAAAATTTTAGGAGCATTACAGCAAGGCCTCAAGGTGTCCTAATTTTATGGGATTTTTACCGTATCATCTGCATCATGAGAAACGCTTTATAGAAAAGCATGAAAAAGACTACTTTCTTTTAAGCTTGTGGCCAGCAAACGCTCTGATCAGACTGCACAGTCTGATCAGAGCGTTTGCTGGCCACAGGAAGCTTTAGTATAACCCAGTTCAGGCCCGCCACGGTAGCTCAGTTGGATGCACAATTGACTGATCAGGCTTGTACAATTCATACCTGCCGGGGTTGGCAACATTGATGATGAAATCTTTTCTGTGCTCACTCTCTCCCTTCTACTGATTCAAGAATGGCAATTGTCAGTTCCCACAGAATAATGTGTATTATACTTGTTAACTCCCTGGCTTGGTAAACTTGACCATCTCAAAATGTCCTAAATAGTGTTGACTTGGCCATAAAACTCCAAACATACCTCTAGGGCAGTTTGGAATTTGTTACCATCTGACTATATTGCACAGTTGATCTGTGTTCTCATTAGTGAAATGACTGTGAAAATAGGTTTTCTTATGACAGGGCTCATATATCCTATATTTAAAGGGAATGGGTACACTTTCAGGGGAGGCAACTACTTCAAAAGTTTTTTTTGACTTTCATGTTAATAGGGGTCAACTCTTAAAGGAAAGAATTTGCTCCTGAGGAGGAAAGAAGGAGCAAATTCTTTCCTTTAACAGTAGACCCCTTTTTCAGCAAGACTGAGCATATAGAAAAGCAAACAAGAAGTCCCTAAAGTTGTCTCCCTTGGAAAAATGGCAGAAAAATGTGCCAGGTGTTTCCATTCCCCTTAAGACCCTACAAAAACAACAGAAAGCATAAACAATAGCTTCAATAGTGTATGTATTGAACTTTTCAGCTTTGCTGTATAAAGCTAGTCTCTTGTTTGTTCGGATGCACATTTGACTGTTGATCAAGAGGTCAGGGGTTTAATAACTGCCAGGTTGGCAGCATTCTTTCTCAGAGATTGATCATGAAATCTTCTCTTCAGTAATTCTCTCCCTTCTGCTGATCCAAGAAAAGCAATTGTCAGTTTATGGCAGAAGAATGTATAGTTCACTAGTTAATTGCTTATGTATAATCCTGCCCAGGAAAAAAATGTGGTAAGATAAACTGACTGGCTAGATATAACCGTAATAATGTTGAATGGGTCATTAAACTCCAAACAAACAATCGCTATTGGACAGCCCAAGAGGAGCTATTACACTACTGCCAGAGCCTGGCACATCAGTGCTCAGTAAGAGTGAGCTATGAGAGCAAGTCAATAAGTAACCATCCTATCCCATTTCCAGTTGACAGAGACAACCAAGATTTTCATGCCTTGTTTTAATACATGTTTTAGGTATGAGGACAAAATTGCCCCCTTATCGTGTCATTCACTCATAAGTTATTGAACTTCAAACATGGCTAGCAATGCAAAAGCAAGCTTTTCGTCAGAAGTTTAGTACCATGCTGTGATTTGGTCCTTTTGAAAGGGAAAACAGGTCAGGAAATACATTGCCAGTTGACCAGTTTTAAAGGGTCTTCTCACCATTGTATGCACAAGTTAAATTCTAGGTTGGGGAATTCAAATGTGGTAGAACGTCTTTAGAAGACGAAACCAGGTCTTGACGCCCAACAGATGCCACCAATTAAGAAATGTCTAGATAAGTATTAAGTAAAAAAATAGCGAATGCATTACACATATTACATGGTAGTGCTTCAACAATTTTACATGATTGCTTGGGTATGCGCAAGCTAACAGCCTGTTGGGTCCCAAAATCCCTTGGTGACAAGCAAATGGCAACCAGAGCATCAGTATGCAGCGCATAGTTTAAGCGGTTTAGGTCCAAGGAAGATGATTTTCTTTCACGTCTGGTGACCGTAGATGAGACATGAGTCCATTTTTATGAGCCAGAGAATAAAACTCAGCCAGTGGGTAGGGCCAGGGTCTCCAAGAACAAAGATGTTCAAAGTGCAACCCTGTGCTGGCGAGTTGATGGCAACTTTATTTTGGGACACATATTGGACTTTCTAGCAAAGAAAAGTACAATCACAGGTGTATATTATGCAAATTTGCTCTACAAAATGAGAACTGCAATCCGTGAAAAATGCCGAGGTAAAATCTCCAAAGGGATTCTGATCCAACAGGACAATGCAAGAGTCCACACTTTCAAATTGCAATGGATGCTGTTGAGTAGAATGGGTACAAGCTAAAACCACACCCCACATACTCTCAGGACTTAGGTCCTAGTGACTATTTTCTATTCCCAAACTTGGAAAAGGATGTCTGTGGATGTCATTTCCAGTCCAAGGAAGAAGTTGAGGAGTGGATCGGAGACAAGGACCCTGGCTTCTTCAATTCTGGGCTAATGGCACTGGAACAACGTTGGTCAAAGTGTATCATTCTAGAGGGTAATCACATCGAAAAAGAGGAGATTGGTCTCGCCCAGAAATAAAGGCTGTTTATTGACTCGCCCTCATAGTAATGTTAGTAGGCTGTTTATTGACTCGCCCTCATAGTAATGTTAGTTTTTGTGAACCTATGTTTTCAGATTAAGTTTATACTAAGCAGCTAATAAGATACTGCAAAGTTTTCTTCAGCAATACCCCCATCCTTAACCCAAAGACAATATAGACCCACCAATGCTGTCACTGCTTGGATTTTATCTGTTTCAGGATGTATCACCAGGTTTTGTTCTCTGTCCTTTAGACTCACCGTGTTCAACTGGAAGAACCTTTGATGCAAAGGTAATACATACTTCTAATGATATAATAGATAACTTGTTACTTGTCAAGCATGTACATCTACATATGCTACCGAGAAAATGCTTAACCCTTAAGATGTCAAGAGAAACTGCATCTGAAAATGTCTGCTGCATCTTCTGGCAAACTTTTCATACATATTTTTGTATACAGGCGAATAGTGGGACTCCAAGAGGAACTGTGATCTTTATTCACTCATAGAGGAGTATTCTGATCTGGATCCACAATTTTGCAACAATGACTTTTCAAGTAACCAGCTGACAACAAAGCAGATGACAATTGTTGTGATTGGCATCTGAAGGGTTAAAACTTTACTCTGAGTTTTGGGTCAATTGTATATCAATCAACCCAAAGTTTCGAACACTCAAGAAGTTTCCCACCCGCTATTGTCCACTTGTTTATTGCTGACCAAATACAAAATCAAGGTAGAGTTTATTGCCATGCTATTATTGTTGCTATAATGTCAAGTGCAGTTCAAAGAATGTTATTAGCTCACCTGAGCACGAAGTGCTCATGGTGAGCTATTGTGATCAGTCAATGTCCGTTGTGTGTCGTGCGGCGTCAACAATTTGCTTTAAATGCTAACTCCTCCTTAACCCTTGAGCCAATTTCAATAAAACTTCATAGGAATATTGCTGAGGTGACCATCTACTAAAATTGTTCCGCTCCGCTGAACAAGATGGCCGCTAGAGCTAGAAATAGAAAAATCTTTAAGCGACAACTTCTGTACCTTAAGGCCATTTTCATTCAAACTTTATAGGAATGCTGCTTAGGTGTCCCTCTACCAAAATAGCTTAAATGTTCCGCTCCAGTGAACAAAATGGCCGCCAGAGCTAAAAATAGAAAATTCTTTAAACGACAACTCCTGTATCCTTGGGTCAAATTAATTCAAACTTCATAGGAATGTTGCTTAGATGACCCTCTACTAAATTAGCTAAAAAGGTATTGCTCTGATGAGCAAAATGGCTGCCACAGCTAAAAATAGGAAAACGTAAATTTGCTTCAAACACAAACTCCTCCTCAACCCTTGGGCCAATTTGATTCAAACTTCACAGGAATGTTGCCCAAATGACTCCCTACCAAAATAGCTAAAATCGTTGTGCTCTGACAAACAAGATGGCCACCAGAGCTAAAAATAGAAAAAATCTTTAAACGACAATTGCTCCTGTTCCCTTGGGTCAATTGTATTCAAACTTCATAGGAATGTTGCTTAGGTGACCATCTACCAAAAAAGCAGCTGAAAGGTTCTGCTCTGATGAGCAAAATGGCCGCCATAGCTAAAAATAGAAAAACATCGTAAATTTGCCTCAAACACGAACTCCTCCTTTACCCTTGGGCCAATTTGATTCCAACGTCACAGGAATGTGATGTAGGTGACTCCCTAAAGAAATAGCTAAAATCATTCCGCTCTGACTAACAAGATGGCTGCCAGAGCTAAAAATAGAAAAATTCATCAAGCGACTACTCCTCCTTTACCCTTGGGCCAATTTCATTCAAACTTCATAGGAATGTTGCTTAGATGACCCACTACCAAAATAGCTAAAATGTTTAGCTTTGATGAGCAAAATGGCGGCCATAGCTAAAAGCAGAAAAATTTAAATAGCTAAAATTGTTCCGTTCTGACTAACAAGATGGCCACCAGACCTAAAAATAGAAAAATTCTTCAAACGACAATTCCTCCTTACCCCTTGGGCCAATTTGATTCAAACTTCACAGGAATATTATGTTGTGACCATCTGCCATATTAGCTAAAATGATCCCACTCCGATGAACAAAATGGCCACCAGAGCTAAAAATAGAAAAACATTGTAAATTTGCTTCAAACTTCACAGGAATATTGCCCAGATGACTCCCTACGAAAATAGTTAAAATCATTCCACTCTGATAAACAAGATAGCCACCAGGGCTAAAAATTGAAAAAATCTTCAAGCAACACTCCTCCTGTACCCTTGGGCCAATTACATTCAAACTTCATAGGAATGTTGCTTAGATGACTCTCTACCAAAATAGCTAAAATGGTCTCACTCCGATGAATAGTATGGCCACCAGAGCTAAAAATAGAAAAACATTGTAAATTTGCTTCAAATGCGAACTCTTCCTAAACCCTTGGGTCAATTTTATTCAAACTTCAAAGGAATGTTGCCTAGGTGACACCCTACCAAAAAAGCTGAGATCGTTCCACTCTAATGAACATGATGGCCATCAGAGCTAAAAATAGAATGTACTAGAGACAGTGACATTCAGGTGAGCGAATCAGGGCCCTCTTGTCTGTAAAATATGGACTGAGCTCATATGCTAGGACACTGGTAAACAGTGTAGACTCAGATTAGTTGCAGGGTTTACTTTTCTCTTAAAATACAGGACTTTGAGGGTTATACAAAACAAAGCCTCAGTACAGGACCATTTTCCCAGCCTAAAGTAATAGACAGCTGGCTCATAAGGGTTCAGTTGTTCAAAGCATTGTTAGCTTAACGAGCTCGTTAATAGTCAAATTGTTAACTGTTCTAGTAAAAGTAAAATATCTAATACTCTGGTATTTTTGCTGAAAAAAAATGTGAGCTGCTCTTTGCTGCTCATGTTTTTTCTGCAAAAAATAGTAGTATATTTGCCATACTTAACCCATTTTGTACCGGAAACCCCAAAACTTGTACACTGGCAAACAGTGCAGGCCCAGATCAGACGCCACGTTTTGCGCCGTCTGATCAGGGTCTACACTGTTTCCAAAAAGTTCAGCCATTTTCCGAATAGTTTTTAAGAAAACACAACCTGACACCCCTATATTTGAAATGGACTCCTGCCATATATAGGGTGGAAGATTCAATTTGGTACAAAAAGGGTTAATGATCAGTTTTTAGCTCACCTGTCACGTAGTGACAAGGTGAGCTTTTGTGATCACATTTTGTCCGTCGTCCGTGCGTGCGTGCGTCCGTGCGTCCGTAAACAATTTCTTGTCCGCACGATAGCATCTTCATTTATGATTTGATTTTAACCAGACTTGCACACAACTTGTACCACCATGAGATCTCAGTTCCTTTCTTGAACCAGCCATATCCCATCATGTGATACGGAGTTACGGCCCCTGAAAGGGCAAAATTTGCCTATTTTGATCTTGTCTGCATGATAGCTGTTTCATTTATGATTTGATTTTAACTAAACTTGCACACAATTTGTAACACCACAAAATTTTGGCTCCTTTCTTGAACCAGCCATATCCCATCATGGGTACCAGAGTTATGGCTCCTGAAAAGGCAAAAATTTCCTATTTTGGTATTGTCTGCACAATAGCTGTTTCATTTATCATTTGATTTTAACCAAACTTACACACAATTTGTACCACCACAAGATCTTGGTTCCTTTCTTGAACCAGGCATATCACATCAAGGGTACTAGAGTTATGGCCCCTGAAAGGGCAAAAATTGGCTGTTTTGGTCTTGTCTGCATGATAGCTGTTTTGTTTATGGTATAATTTTAACCAAATTTACACATAACCTGAAGCACTATAAGATCTTGGTTCCTTTGTTGAACCACCCATATCGCATCATCTGTTCCAGAGTTATGGCCCCTGAAAGGGCACAAATTGCCTATTTTGGTCTTATCTGCACAATAGCTGTTTCATTTATGATTTGATTGTAACCAAACTTGCATATAACTTAAACCGTCATAAGATCTTGGTTCCTTTGTTCAAGTTTGAATATGGGTCATGACCGGTCAAAATTGAGGTCAGTAGGTCAGATCATAAGAAAACCCTTGTGAACACTCTAGAGGCCAAAGTTTTGGTCCGATCGTCATCAAACTTGCGCAGAGTGATCATCTTGACAATATCTCGGTCAAGTTCGAATATGGGTTATGTCGGGTCAAAAAATAGGTCAGTAGGTCAAATCATAGAAAAACCTTGTGAACACTCTAGAGGCCACAGTGTTGGTCAGAATGTCATCAAACTTGCTCACAATGATCGTCTTAACAATATCTGGGTCAAGTTCAAATATGGGTCATGTCGGGTCACAAAGTAGGTCAGTAGGTCAAATCATAGAAAAACTTTGTGAATACACTAGAGGCCACAGTTTTGGTCCTATCATCATCAAACTTGCCCAGACTGATTATCTTGACAATATGTCGGTCAAGTTCGAATATAGGTCATTTCGGATCAAAACGTAAATCAGTAGGTCAAATCAGAGTAAAACCTTGTGAACACACTAGAGGCCACAGTTTTGGTCCGATCATCATCAGACTTGACAATGTCTCAGTCAAGTTCAAGTATCGGTGTTGTCTTGTCAAAAAGAAGGTCAGTAGGTCAAATCAGAAAAACCTTCTGAACACACTAGAGGCCACAGGTTTGGTCCAATCATCATCAAACTTGCTCAGAATGATCATCTTGATAATATCTTGGTCACTTTTGAATATGAGTCATGTCGGGTCACAAAGTAGGTCAGTAGGTAAAATCATAGAAAAGCTTGTGAATACACTAGAGGCCACAGTTTTGGTCCAATCATCATCAAACATGCCCAGAATGATTGACATGACAATGTCTTGGTGAAGTTCGAATATGGGACATGTTGGATCAAAAAGTAGGTCAGTAGGTCAAATCAGAGAAAAACCTTGTGAACACACTAGAGGCTACCGTTATGGTCCGATCATCATCAAACTTGCCCAGAATGATCAGTGTGACAATATCTCGGTCAAGTTTGAATATGGATCATACCAGGTCAAAAAGTAGGTCAGTAGGTCAAATCATAGAAAAACCTTGTGAACACACTAGAGGCCACAGTTTTAGTCTGATCACCATCAAACTTGCCCGGAATGATCATCTTGACAATATCTCAGTCAAGTTCAAATATGGGTCATGTTAGGTCAAAAAGTAGGTCAGTAGGTCAAATCATAGAAAAAAAAAACTCTAAACACACTAGAGGCTACAGGTTTGGTCCGACCATCATCGAACTTGCTCAAAATGATCATTTGACAATATCTCGGGTTAATTTTAAATACAGGTCATATCTGGTCAATATGCAGGTAAGTAGGTCAGATTGTTGAAAAACCTTGTAAACACACAAGAGGCCCCAGTTTTGGTCCAATCATCATCAAACTTGCTCAGAATGATCATCTTGACAATATCTGGGTAAATTTTGAATATGGGTCATGTCGGGTCAAAAAGTAGATCAGCAGGTAAAATCATAGAAAAACATTTAGAACACTCTTAGAGGCCACAGTTTTAGTCAAATCATCATAAAACTTGCTCAGAATGATCATCTGGACAATATCTCAGTTAAGTTCGAATGTGGGTCATGTCAAATCAAAAAGTAGATCAGTAGGTCATTTTGTTATAACTTTAAAACCGTTTGAGATAGAGCCTTCATATTTGGCATGTTGGTTCCTTCTGACAAGGGCTTCCCACTCATGTAATGATTTGACCTATGATCTTGACCTGTGATCTGCTTTATCATACCTTTTGAACCATATGAGATAGAGCCTTCATATTTGGCATGTATGTTCCTTGTGACAAGGTTTTCTCAACCATTCAAAACTTTTGACCCATGACCTTGACCTTTGACCTACTTTGTCATAACTTTTGAAGTATTTGAGATACAGCCTTCATATTTAGCATGTAGGTTCCTTGCGATAATGTTGCTTAGATGACCCTCTACCAAAAAGGCTAAAATGATCTCACTCTGATGAACAAAATTGTTTACCGGAGCTAAAAATAGAAAATATTGTAAATTTGATTCAAACGTAAACTCCACCTAAACCCTAAGGTCAATTTGACTCAAAGTTCACAGGAATGTTTCCTAGGTTATTCCCTACCAAATAAGCTGAAATCACTCTGTTGATGAACAAGATGGCCCCCAGAGCTTAAAATAGAATGTACTAGAGACAGTGGCACACAGGTGAGTGAACCAGGGCCCTCTTGTGATATAATTTTAACCAAATTTACACACAACTTGGAAGCACTATAGGATCTGGGTTCCTTTGTTGAACCACCCATATCCCATCATCTTTTCCAGAGTTATTGCCCCCTGAAAGGGGACAAATTGCCTACTTTTGTCTTATCTGCACAAAAGCCGTTTCATTTATGATTTGAAAACAGCAAACAGTTTAAACCACCATAAGATGTTGGTTCCTTTGTTCAAGTTTGAATATGGGTCATGTCCGGTCAAAAATGAGGTCAGTGGGTCAAATCATAAAAAACCCTTGTGAAGAGGCCACATTTTAAGTCCAATTGTCATAAAACTTACTCAGAATGATTGCCTTGATGAAATCTTGGCCAAGTTTGTCAGGTCAAAAAGTAGGTCAGTAGGTCAAATCATAGAAAAACTTCGTGAACACTCTGGTAGCAACATTTTCAGGCTAAACTTCATGAAACTTGCTCAAAACGATCACCTCGACAAAATCTCTGTCATGTTCGAATATGGGTCATGTCCGGTCAAAAATAAGGTCATAGGAAAACCTTGTGAACACTCTTAGAGGCCACATTTTAAGTCCATTTATCATGAAACTTGCTCAGAATGATTGCCTTGATGAAATCTGGGTTGAGTTCGAAAAAGGGTCCAGTCAAACAGTAGGTCAGTAGGTCAAATCATGCAAAAATCTTGTGAACACTGTAGTAGCCACATTTTGAGCCTGAACGTCTTGCTCAGGTTTGAATATGGGTCTAAGTTTGTATAAGTTTGTATAAACATGGACATTGACTGGATGTACCGTGTATAACAGAATAAGAGTCCGTGGATTATCACTCTTGGAGTTATGTCCCTTGGTAGTTTTTTAAAAATCAAAATGCTTTTTGCTTCACGTTTATAATTTTGTTCCTATTTCAATGAAACTTATACCACACTTTGTCTCTAAGATAAGGGAGGTGTAATGGTGGAATAATGGCCAAGGGTTTATAACTCTTGGATTTTTAAACATCAAAATTTTCCAGCTCTCATCTTATGCCTTGTAGTAGAACTATAGTCAGATTATCTGACAGCTCTAGTCATTCTTTTCAGTGATCTTTTTCTTCTTTTCAGGAGCTGGGTACACAGACCAGAAGATATATTTTCAACATTCTTTAAAATTCTGCACTTGCAGAATTGTACCCATTATTTGAAAATGATTGCATTTAACTAAATACACATCTTTCTGTCTTAATATTGATTACTAAGACATTATGATGTGGGTAAAACAGGTATTCCTGTACCGGGTAAGTGCCATTGGTAAAAGAGAAAATTTAATTTGTTTATTCTGTGAAAACAAAATAATTCTTTTTATTTTGTTTGTTGCAACATCTGAAACAATTTTGTATCAAAGTTCATACTAAAACTTATAAATATCATATGCTCACACAAAACACTTTTAAGGCAAAAATTATCAATGCACAAGTGGGTCTCTTCTTGGGATAATGCCTCCTTGCTGATCACGGTGTTTCCTTTGTATGATTGTAAATATGATTGTAAATTGTGACTATTCAGTTTTGTTTCTTCATAAAGCTACTATGTTTTTCTTTTCTTTTTTAGTATCGCCAAACAGATTTTCTATCTGAACATTCTGCTGTGAACAATTGTGTTTAACAATTATTTATATTCATAACTATTTTTACTGTACATTATAATTTTTGTGAGAATCAAATTTGTGTTGGATTGAGAAATAAGGATGCCACGTTTGAAGAAAAAGTCTTTGAATCAACGGAGAAAGGAAGACAGAGTTAGAAAGGAAAGAACAAGACCTGAAGAATCAGATGTGGAACCTCCTGGTGTGGCAGTACAGATGGGTGTTATTGGTTTATCAGATGGGGGCCTAGCCCACCCTTTCCTTTCATCTGTTTTAGATGAAGGGCCATCTGTGTCTATGGGTGTTATTGGTTTATCAGATGGGGGTCTATCCCAGCCCACAGAAAAACCATCTGTGTTCATTGAAGAGTCACCTGAAAACCTGTCTGATAATATGTCTGATAATATGTCTGATAATGTGTCTGATAATGTGTCTGATAATGTGTCTGAAAACATGTCTGAATACTTGTCTGAAAACTTCTATGAAAACAAGCCTGACAGTCTTTCCAGTTATTGTTGTGAACCTTTTGAAAATGTTTTAGAAAGTTCTTCAAATACCTGTATACATGAAACAATGAGGTCCCCTAATGTAAATATAAGAGAACAGAACTGTTTGATGGATTCTAATAAGCCATTGTATAGTGCCATTCCAGCAAGTGAACATGCTGAAACAATGCTATGGACTCCTTCTAATGGTCCATTTAATTCTGTCAAATTTGAACTGGGATCTTTTCACCAAGGTTCTGAAATATTTAGCAATGAGTCCAGAGGATGTCAATGCACTGCAAATGCACTTTGTTCATTAATATATGCAGCGTACTTGGACATTTCTTGTAGTACAGATTTAGACAACATTCTTTTAGCTGGAGATTGTCTGTATAATAAGATTATATATGAATTAAAGGCAAAAGGTAAATTCAGAAGTAAGTTGCTCAACTTTGATGAACTTCCAAGATTAGTTTCAATTTTAAACAAAGAAGTTGTTGTTAAAAAATCTGCTATTATGACAGGTCTTTGCACAGAACAGTTTGTCAATACCAGTTTACCTACTCTTCACCAAGCATTATACACTGCTTTACAATGTTCTTCAAATGTTTTACTAATGATAGGTTCAATTTGTTCTTCTGTGTTCAAGAAAGATTGCAAATATTTTATATTTGATTCACATTCCCATGGTTTCAATGGATTATCAGTTCCAGATGGAAAATCATTACTAGCTGCTTTCAGTTGTTTAGATGATCTAGTTAAATTTCTATATGCGTTGTATGAAAGTATGATGATTTCCATTTCCACACAGTTCGAAATTCTTCCTATAGACTTTGACTTATCTGATCTTGAGCATAACTCAGCATTTGATATTGAAAATAGAGCACAGTGTCATACTGACACTCCACATGACTATGCTTGGAAATCTGTAACTTACAAGAGAAAGATGTCTGAAAGCCATATGAGGAATGCACATGCAGGAGAAAACTTTTTTGATGATACAAGTAGTGAAAGTCATGCAACCCTTATTGGCAAATACTTCAAGGATCAAAAGCATAGACTTGAACAGAAGACTGGAAATAGCACAAAGGTAACTAAAAATCAAAAGATTAGGAACAATGAAAAAACAAATAAGAAAAAAATTACAGACAGAAAAGAATATATGAGAGCTTATATGCAGAAACTGAGGCAGTGCTCTAACTTCAAAATAAAAGACAAAGAGTATACACTTCAATCTAAGCAGAGTGCTAGACAATCAGAAGAATACCAAAAAAAGGATAGAGAATATACACTTCAATCTATGAAGAATGCTAGACAGTCTGCAGAATACAGAAAAAAGGATAGAGAATATACGCTTAAATCTAAGCAGAGTGCTAGACAAACTGAAGAATACCAAAAAAAGGATAGAGAATGTACGCTTAAATCTATGAAGAATGCTAGACAGTCTGAAGAATACAGAAAAAAGGATAGAGAATATACGCTTAAATCTATGCAGAGTGCTAGACAATCTGAAGAATACCAAAAAAAGGATAGAGAATATACGCTTAAATCTATGATGAATGCTAGACAGTCTGAAGAATACAGAAAAAAGGATAGACAATATACGCTTAAATCTATGAAGAGTGCTAGACAATCTGATGAATACCAAAAAAAGGATAGAGAATATACGCTTAAATCTATGAAGAATGCTAGACAGTCTGAAGAATACAGAAAAAAGGATAGAGAATATACGCTTAAATCTATGAAGAATGCTAGACAGTCTGAAGAATACCAAAAAAAGGACAGAGAATATACGCTTAAATCTATGCAGAGTGCTAGACAATCTGAAGAAAACAGGAGAAAAGACAAAGCTATGACAAAGGCATGTAAGAGAAGAGCTAGATTGATAGATGAATATAAAAGATGGGAAAGTGAAAAGAAACGAGAATATCGAAAAAGCCATGAATTCAAACAGAAAGACATTCAAATACAAAATCGGTCAAAGAGGAAGGCAAGGTCAGATCCATATATATTAGAACAAGAAAGGGTTGCAAAACAACAATGGAGATTAAATGAAAGAAACAAAAAAGGTGAAAACATTACAGACTGTAAAAGAAAAGCTGCCAAGCGTAAAGATCCATCCTTTTCACAGGCTGAAAAGTTAACTGCAAAGCATAGAAAATGTGGTAGTGATATTGATGCTTGTATTGAAAAGTTTCACAAGAATATTTCAGTTGGACCTCTCTATATATGTAGTTGTTGTCACCAGACATGGTTTGCAGAGACTGTATCAAAAGCTGAAACATTTTTATGTAAAGACAAGGAAAAATACTTAACAGGTGTAAAATCTGTCAAGGAAGAAGAATGGATTTGTTGTACATGCAAAGACAATATTAAGTTTGGTAAAGTCCCAAGATTGTCTGTGTTAAACGGAATGAAGTGGCCACTAAAACCTAAAGAATTGGAGCTGTTTCCACTTGAAGAACGTCTTATTGCTTTACGTATACCATTCATGCAGATGCGTGAACTAGCTAGAGGTCGCCAATTATCAGTAAAAGGAAATGTTGTTAATGTTCCTGTTGATATTCAACCAGTTGTGAATGCTCTACCAAGGCCTTTCGATGAAAATGTTACAGTTGCCGTGAAATTGAAGAAGAAAATGTCATTTAAGTCTTATGTTTTCTCAGAAAATGTTCGACCATTTCATGTACTTCGTGCTTTGCACTGGCTAATGAAAGGTAGTGAGCTGTATAAACATGCAAATGTTGAAATTGACCAGCAGTGGATAAAGAGAATCACAGAACAAAGTAATGAAATATTGCATGCATTTTTTGAGTCACAAATAAAAAGCTGTTCAGAAACAAATATTGTTGATTTTGATGGTGTTTTGAATGAAACTCTACAGGACATCCCAAGTGATCAGAACCATGCTGAGGTTATACATGATTTTTTTGAGGTGTGTATAAAAGATTGTTCAAAGTATAATATTGTTGATTTTGATGGTGCTGTAAATGAAATGTTTGAGAATGATAAAAAAAATGATGATATTTCAAATGATAACACATCTCATGTGGAAGAACTTTATGATTCAGATGCAGAAGAAATCACCCAGGAAAATGTGGGAAATATTGACACTTTGCTCGATGATGCAGATCTTGAAAACAGAAATTGTACTTTCACATTTGCTCCTGGAGAAGGTCAACGACCGCTAAGTATTTTTCAAGATAAAGATTCAGAATATCTTTGTTTCCCATCCATATTTTGTGGACAGAGGCGAATAGATAATGATGATAGAAAAGTGCCTGTACATTATAGTGATATAGCAAAGTGGGAATTGAGAAGTCAGGATAGGCGGGCTGCTAACAGTGTACCTAATATATTTTTTAAACTGAAAAAATTACAAATGAAGCAATTGAATGACAAAGCAAACCTTGCTGTTAGAAGGTGTCAAACTGGAATAAATAATATTACTGCTGCACAAGCAAGGAACTCAGAGTGTATTGACAGTATTGTAAAAAATGATGAAGGTTACTATTTGTTTAAACAGCTAAGAAATTCTCCAGCATATTTAGAATCTAAAAAAAAAGGATGTTTATGCTATGATTCGACAGATGGGTTTGCCAACTTGGTTTATGTCATTGTCCTCAGCTGATACAAGATGGGTTGATCTTTTAAAAATGTTAGCTATCTTAAATAAAAATGTGAACTACACTGATGATCAACTTGAGAACTTGGCTTGGGAACAAAAGATTAAACTCATTCAATCCGATCCAGTCACTTGTTCCAGATATTTCGAGCATAGAGTTAAAGAATTCATTAACACAGTTCTAAAGAGTGAGCATGAGCCTCTTGGAAAAGTTGTTGATTACTTTTTTAGAGTGGAATTTCAGCAACGTGGATCTCAACACATTCACATGATTGTATGGGTACAAAATGCACCAAAATTCAATGTGGACTCTGATGAAAAATTGGCTGCTTATGTGGATCAGTATTTAAAATGTTCTATAAACAACCCTCATCTTAGTAGTTTGATAGAACTTCAAATTCACAAACATTCTAGAACGTGTAGAAAACGAGAAGACAAAATCTGTCGTTTTGGTTATCCATTACCACCTCTTTCCAAAACTACTGTCTTGGAACCACTGGAAACTGAAAAAGACAAGTATTATAAATTGTACCAAAACATACAGAAAAAAATAAACAACGAGAAAGATGGGTATGATATGTCTTATGAAGATTTTTGAATAATGTTGTCCAAATGAGAGAGGAAGAATATATTAAATGTATTAGAAGTTCTTTAAACTCTTCAAAGGTATTTTTGAAAAGAAATCCAAGTGAGATCCGTGTAAATTTGTACAATGATAGTGTGTTAAAAGCATGGAAGGCAAACATTGACATACAATTTGTTTTAGATCCATATGCTTGTGCTATGTATATAGTTTCATACATTAGCAAATCCCAAAGAGGGATGAGTAATTTGTTGCATGCAGCTGCAAAAGAAGCAAGGAATGGCAACATGGATCTCAAAAGACAAGTTAGACATATTGGAAATGTATTTTCAAACAGTGTTGAAGTAAGTGCACAAGAGGCAGTTTATTTGGTACTGCAAATGCCATTGACTAAAAGTTCAAGGAGTGTTGTCTTCATAAACACCTCACTTCCAAATCAGAGAGTACAATTATTGAAACCAAAGTCAGTGCTTGATGAGTTGCCTGCAGACTCAATAGATATAATGTCAGACAATAAAATTAAAAGATACTCAAATCGTCCCAAACCATTGGAAAAGTATTGTTTAGCTGATTATGTGTCAGAGTTAGAAGTAATTTACCCAGATGGACAGAATGACTATAGGGATGAGGAGGAGCAAGATTGTGAGAAAAATGCAGAAATGTCAGATGGAGAATGCTTTGATGGCAGTAAAACTATTTTAACTTTAAAGAATGGCATAAAAATCAAACAATGTCGTAATCCTAAAATAATACGGTATGTCAGATTCAATCTCAAAACAGACGAAGAGAACCATTACAGAGAGAAACTTTTACTATTTTACCCATGGAGAAATGAAGAGACTGACTTACTTGGAACTTTTAGTACATATAAAGAACACTATGAGTCTATAAGGCATATGATAGATCATAAATGTTCAGCTTATGAACATCATGCTGAAGAGTTGGAATTAGCAAGAGATTTAGCAGAAGCTGAATATAATGCATTTGATGATATTGCACCAAGTACACAGCAAGTTGAAAGTGATGATGATGAAATAGAACCAGTTGAGTCAGAAGAGTTTATATATTATAATCCTGATAGGATTGAACATAGAGATTATGATATAGGGACTGAAATTGGATGTTATGTTTCTGCACCTCAAATTAATGTAAATGAAAATATCATGTCTGATATTGAATATAGAAAGCTCTTGCAGTGTTTAAATAGTAAACAGAAACAGTTCTACAATCATGTGATACACTGGATTAAAACAAAGGATGCCCCTTTATATGTATTTCTTTCTGGCGGAGCTGGTGTTGGAAAAAGTCTAGTTATTCGAGCATTGTATCAGACTTTGTTTAGAATATTAAATCTGAAAGAAGGAGAAGATGCTGATCATACAAGGGTTCTTCTTTGTGCTTTTACAGGAAAAGCAGCATTTAATATTAATGGCTCTACCATCTCATCTGCATTTAAGCAAAAGTATAAGCAATCAGATCAAACATTAACATGTGACAGTCTTAATACCTTTAGATCAAAGTACCAAGGTTTGTCAGTTGTAATTATTGATGAAATTTCAATGGTTAGTAATTCTATGTTGAATTTCATTGATCAAAGACTTCAAGCATTGAAAGGAACTCGAACACCTTTTGGTGGTGTTAGCATTATTGCTGTTGGTGATCTTTATCAGTTGAAACCAGTGAGTGGTGATTGGATATTTAATGATATGAAACATGATGCTGCTGCTTTATCAAGAAATCTCTGGAAAGACTTATTTACTATGTTTGAATTAACAGAAATTATGAGACAGAAAGATGACCTTGAATTTGCCGAATTGCTAAATAGATTGAGAATCAATACCTTGACCTCTGAAGACAAGACTAGGTTGAAGCAGTGTGAAGTTACTACAATTGATATTGAGTATCAGAAAAATGCCCCACATCTCTTTGCAGAAAACTATTTCATGCATGTTTTTAATGATGGAATTATAAGAAATATGGCGACAGAAAAGGTTGAAATACCATGTATGGATACATATGTCTCGCCTAAGTTATCTAAAGAAAAGATCGACTGCGCGCTCAAGAACCTAAAGAATGTAACAGATCCAAACCAAACAGCAAATTTGCATTGCTCTTTAACAGTTGTTGTTGACATGATTTATGATTTAACAATAAACATAAAAACAGAAGAGGGACTAGCTAATGGAGCATCATGTGTAGTTAAGTTAATTGAGTATAAATTACAAACCACACAACGTCCAAGCATCATTTGGGTTCAGTTTGATGATAAGAAAGCAGGAATAGAAACAAGAATCAAATACAAAAATAGGGGACTGTATCATAGCAGTATTGATGATAACTGGACACCAATTTTTGATGTCAACAGGTCATTTACATACAACAGAAAGACATTTCAGAGAGTTCAGTTCCCTTTGCAACCTTCTGCAGGACGTTCTGTACATAGAGCCCAAGGTAGTACCCTTGAAAGAGTTGTCATTGATTTATCACAGCGCAAACCCCGCAAAGTTCCACATTTACACTATGTTGCATTAAGCAGAGTAAGATCAATTGAAAAACTTCAGATCCTCAACTTTAATGAGAAAGCATTACAAGTTGATGATCAAGTTAAGACAGAAATGCAACGTTTGCATGAAACAGCAGTGCTTGAACTGTGTGATACTTCTTTAGAATTGATAGATCCAGTTTCACATTTCAAAGTTGCTTTCAATAATTGTAGATCCTTGAATCTTCATTTTGATGATATTAGACATGACAAAAATTTGTTGTCAACCCACATATTTGGATTAGCAGAAACACGATTACATCAGCCTGATAATGATAATGATTATGCAATAGAAGGCTACTTTTTGATTAGAAATGACCAAATTGGATGCAATACTTGCAAAAGACCTGCTCATGGGTTAGCAGTTTATGCCAAAGATGATACCATTATAATACAAGATAGAAAGTATAGTTCAGATACATTAGAATTTATCATGGTAACTGCCAGCCACGTCTTGATTGAGAGTCAGATAGTATTTTTGTATAAGTCACCTCAAATGTCTGACAGTAATCTTCTTTCTTCTCTGAACAAAGAACTTATTCCATATTTGATCCCATCAAAGCCATTGATGATAATTGGAGATTTCAATATTGACGTTTTGTTAAAACATAACATAGTTAAGAAAATGAAGTGAAATGTTTTCATGCAAAATGCTGATAAATGAATGTACCACAGATAATATGACAACGCTTGATTTGATATTTACTAATATTGATTTTCCAGATGTGGATGGTGCAGTTGGAACGTGTGAAACATACTGGTCAGATCACAAAATAGTTTTTCTGCACATAAAATCCACATAATTAAAGTCTTTGTCACCCACTCAGTTTTAAATGCATAATATCAACCTTTCATATTAAGGTTACTATTTTTTTTTTATTAATTTGGTAAAATTGGAACAGAGGAATCCATTGGTCAGATCATAAAATACTGCACTTTTTCACATAACATCTTGGAAATTTTGTCAGGTGGTTTGTATGGTACTTTGCAGTGCACTCACCCACCAGATAAAATGCAGTACTTACCTTTTCAAAAGGTAGGTATTGCTGGTGGTTTGGCATGATTTGGGTGGCCACCACTTACAGACATCACAAAAATAAACTTCTGTTAAACCCCACATTATATAGAGAAAAGTGGAGTTTTCAGGGCTATATATTTTTTTCGCTCAAAACATAGACTGCGGGTACTCCTAAGAACTGAGGCATTTCTAACAAACACCCGCAATGGTCCGTGTTTGAAGCAGAAAGAAGAAAAAATATCTAAATTTTTATCCCCCGACCAAATAGATTTAGGGGATATAGGGATCAGCCTGGCGTCCGTCTGTCCGTCCGTAGACACAACCTTGTGATGGCCATAACTCCTATACCCTTTGAGATTCATTGATGGTTCTTGGCACAGTTGTTCACAAGGCTGAGACGTCATGTCATGCACAAGAACCAGAATTCTGGATGCCACACTTTTTTTTGTTATCTCCCCTTTTAATAAAATAGAATGACTACTTTGTGATGGCCAAATTTCCAATACCCTTTGAGATATATTGATGGTACCTGGCACAGTTGTTCACAAGGCGGAGACAGTGTATCATTCACAAGAACCACAACTCTGGTTGCTATGGTTTTTGAGTTATCTCCCCTTCCAATAAAATAGAGTGACTACGTTGTGATGGCCATAACTCCAATACCCTTTAAGATATATTGATGAAACTTGGCACAGTTGTTCACAAGGCCAAGGCGTTGTGTCATGCATAACTCTAGGTCCCATGGTTTTTTAGTTAGTTCCCCTTCCAATAATATAGAATCACTACCTTGTGACGGCCACATCTCCAATACTCTTCGAGATATATTGATGGTACTTGGTACAGTTATACATGAGGTTAAGCAGGTGTGTCACGTGCAAGAACCCCAACTCTGGATGCCCTGGTTTTTGAATTATCTCCCCTGACAATATGACCTTGTGATGGCCATATCTCAAATACCCTTTTAGATATATTGATGGTACTTGGAACAATTGTATACAAGGTTGAGATGGTGCTTCATGCCTAAGAACCACAACTCTAAGTGCTATGCTGTTTGAGTTATCTCCCCTTCCAATGCAACAGCATGACCACCTTGTGAGGACCGTACATCCAATACCCTTCGAGACATATTAGTGGTACTTGATGCAGTTGTACATGAGGTTAAGCAGGTGTGTCATGCTCAAGAAACACAACTCTGGGTGCTCTGGTTTTTTAGTTATCTCCCGTGACAATATAACCTTGGGATGGCCATAAGTCCAAGACCCTTTGAGATATATTTAAGGAACTTGGTGCAATTGGATACAAGGTACAGAAGGGGTGTTTTGTCCAAGAACCACAACTGTTGGTGCTGTGGTATTTGAGTTATCTACCCATCCAATATAACAGTATGACCATATCTCCAATACCCTTTGAGACATATTGATGGTACTTCGTGCATAAAAACATGAGCTTAAGCAGGCATGTCATGCACAAGAACACAATTCTGAGTGCCCTGGTTTTTGAGTTATCTCCCCTGACAGTATAATCTTGTGGTGGCCATAACTGCAGTACTTTTGTGATATATTGCTGGTTTAATTCTGGTGCACTTTCTATTGGTGAACAATCTTCTGAAGGCCATATTGGCTTTTGGTCAGGGATTTGCCATCTCTTCCGATGGTTATTTTCATTTTAAAAAGTGCCATTTTTACGATCATCATTGAAAGCATTACATCTCATAAATGTGTTATTCAAATAATGGAATAGGTCCTCATTCAGAAGTGAGGAATATGGTACTTTTGAAAAACAATATGGGAAAAGGAAAGTTGGCATTTATAGGACCTTCATTATATTTATCTCACATTTTGATTTTGTTAAATCTCCTTACGGCAGACCCTTATTCCAGTTTTGTAGTCCTACTTTCAGAGTAGAAGATGATAAAATCTTTTTTTTATCGTCCCCATCGAAGGGAGGGGGACATACTGATTTTTGTGCAGATCCCGCCAGTGTCTGTCAGCGTCGGCGTGACAATTTCTTGTCTGCAAAATATCTCATGAACGAGTGGATGGATTTGAAACATATTTCCATGGCTATTACACTAGGACAGGATGAAGATTTGATTAGGTTTTGGTGACCTTGGCCTAATTTTCAAGGTAACAGGGCTCAAAACAGTCAAATTATAGGCCAAAAATGCACGCTTGTCTGCACTCTATCTCTTGAATTAATGGATGGATTTGGTTCAACTTGGTACATTATATAAGTGGGATGGTCTCAAGAACTGATTAGATTTTGGTGACCTTGACCCGATCTTCAAGGTCACTCATGACCTAACTTTTTAAAAATAAGTTTCTGCACTCTATCTCCTGAACCCTGGATGGATTTGGTTCAAAGTTCATACATAAAATAGGTGGGATGGTCTTCAGAACCATTTACATTTTGGTGCCCTTGACTAATTTACAAGGTCACAGGGCTCAAAACATTGTCAAATTGTTGGCTAAAAAAAGCTAAAATTTTACTGGAAGACCATATACAGAAGAAATGTCAAGATGCTGGTGGGGGGACATATGTTTTCCTCTGAAAACACTTTTCTATTTTTTTTTTAGTGTCAGTAGAATTTACCTAGAATGAACAATTTACCTTTTCTCAATGTTTTCAACTTTTTATTATAATTCATGTCAGAATATAAAAACTTATGTAAAATGTTGTTTTTTTATATAGACAACCAGGGTTATATGTGTAAGTTAAGATGTTGGGGGAAAGTATGATTTACAAGATAAAACTATACTACTTATAAAGATCATAGAACATTTGATAGTCTATTGATACAGTGCAGGTTTCAAAGATTTGAGTTTTATATGTGTAAATTTTTATTATGTTGTATTAAATGTATGTTTTGATGCATGTTTTGGTTAATTTAAATGGTAGTCTTCAACAACTACTTCTTACTATATTCATTTAGATGTATTGCAGAATAATTTGAAAAATAATAATTCTTTCCTTATACATTTGAACAACATTTGCTGCCTTCATATTAAATGTCTGACTAGACACATTGTCAGTTGAAGAACTAACTTACAATATATATTCTGTCCATTTGTCACAATATTGTATTGTAATCTTACTTTCGATGGTGATGGTGTTTTGACATGTAAATCTGTTGTTCCTAGAGAAAGTTTTGTCTCAGTATTTTGAATTCTGTCAAATAGTAGAATTTGTTTTCTTATTTGCAACAGTATTTTGACATGTAAACCTGTTTTTACTAGAAAAGGCAAACAGAGGTTTTTTTTTTTTTGTTTTTAGGGCCCCGCACTGAAAGTGTGGGTGCCCTATAGTAATCACTCTGTCCGTCCGTCTGTCCGTCCACAAATTTTCCTACTCCTCTGATAGCGCTGCCGGGGCCCTAGTCAGTTTCACTGACAGCTCTAGTTTTTTTTTAGCTCACCTGTCACGTAGTGACAAGGTGAGCTTTTGGGATCACTTTTTGTCCGTCGTCCGTCGTGCGTCCGTCCGTGCGTCCGTGCGTGCGTCCGTAAACTTTTCTTCAAACGACATCTCCTCCTAAACCACTGATCGGATTTTGACCAAACTTCACAGGAATGATCCTTAGGTGGTCCCCTTTCAAAGTTGTTCAAATGGTTCCGGTCCATTGCACATATAGGTCACAGGAGCCAAAAATAGATTTTTTTCACCGAAAACTTAAAAAATCTTCTTCTCTGAAACCGCAAGGCCCAGGTCTTTGATATTTGGTATGAAGCTTCATCTAGTGGACCCCTACCAAGATTGTTCAAATTATAGTGCTGGGGCCAAAAAGCCCCCGCACGGGGGCCCTTTGGTTTTGCATGGGCTTATATAGGGATAATCTTTAAAAATCTTCTTCTCTAAAACCGCAAGGCCCAGATCTTTGATATTTGGTATGAAGCTTCATCTAGTGGACCCCTACCAAGATTGTTCAAATTATAGTGCTGGAGCTAAAAATGCCCCCGCACGGGGGCCCTTTGGTTTTACATAGGCTTATATAGGGAAAATCTTGAAAAATCTTCTTCTCTGAAACCGCATAGGCCCAGGTCTTTGATATTTGGTATGAAGCTTCATCTAGTGGACCCCTACCAAGATTGTTCAAATTATAGTGCTGGGGCCAAAAATGCCCCCGCACGGGGGCCCTTTGGTTTTTCATGGGCTTATATAGGGAAAATCTTTAAAAATCTTCTTCTCTGAAACCGCAAGGCCCAGATCTTTGATATTTGGTATGAAGCTTCATCTAGTGGACCCCTACCAAGATTGTTCAAATTATAGTGCTGGAGCTAAAAATGCCCCCGCACGGGGGCCCTTTGGTTTTACATGGGCTTATATAGGGAAAATCTTGAAAAATCTTCTTCTCTGGAACCGCAAGGCCCAGGTCTTTGATATTTGGTATGAAGCTTCATCTAGTGGACCCCTACCATGATTGTTCAAGTTATAGTGCTGGGGCCAAAAATGCCCCCGCACGGGGGCCCTTTGGTTTTACAAGGGCTTATATAGGGAAAATCTTTAAAAATCTCTTTCTCTGAAACCGCAAGGCCCAGGTCTTTGATATTAGGTATGAAGCTTTATCTAGTGAACCCCTACCAAGATTATTCAAATTATAGTGCTGAAGCTAAAAATGCCCCCGCACGGGGGCCCTTTGGTTTTATATGGGCTTATATAGGGAAAATCTTGAAAAATCTTCTTCTCTGAAACCGCAAGGCCCAGGTCTTTGATATTTGGTATGAAGCTTCATCTAGTGGACCCCTACCAAGATTGTTCAAATTATAGTGCTGGGGCCAAAAATGCCCCCGCACGGGGGCCCTTTGGTTTTGCATGGGCTTATTGGGGAAAATCTTTAAAAATCTTCTTCTCTGAAACCGCAAGGCCCAGATCTTTGACCAGGTATGAAGCTTCATCTAGTGGACCCCTACCAAGATTGTTCAAATTATAGTGCTGGAGCTAAAAATGCCCCCGCACGGGGGCCCTTTGGTTTTACATGGGCTCATATAGGGAAAATCTTGAAAAATCTTCTTCTCTGAAACCGCAAGGCCCAGGTCTTTGATATTTGGTATGAAGCTTCATCTAGTGGACCCCTACCAAGATTGTTCAAATTATAGTGCTGGAGCTAAAAATGTCCCCGCACGGGGGCCCTTTGGTTTTACATGGGCTTATATAGGGAAAATCTTTAAAAATCTTCTTCTCTGAAACCGCAAGGCCCAGGTCTTTGATATTTGGTATGAAGCTTCATCTAGTGGACCCCTACCAAGATTGTTCAAATTATAGTGCTGGAGCTAAAAATGCCCCCTGCATGGGGGCCCTTTGGTTTTACATGGGCTTATATAGGGAAAATCTTGAAAAATCTTCTTCTCTGAAACGGCAAGGCCCAGGTCTTTGATATTTGGTATGAAGCTTCATCTAGTAGACCCCTACCAAGATTGTTCAAATTATAATGCTGGGGCCAAAAATGCCCCCGCACCAGGGCCCTTTTGTTTTACATAGGCTTATATAGGGAAAATCTTGAAAAATTTTCTTCTCTGAAACTGCAAGGCCCAGGTCTTTGATATTTGGTATGAAGCTTCATCTTGTGGACCTCTACCAAGATTGTTCAAATTATAGCCCTGGGGCCAAAAATGCCCCCGCTCCGGGGCCCTTTTGTTTTACATAGACTTATATAGGGAAAATCTTGAAAAATCTTCTTCTCTGAAACCACAAGGCTTAAGTCTTCTATATTTGTTATGACGCTTCAGCTAGTGGACCTCTATAAAGATTGTTCAAATTATAGGCCTGAGACCAAAAATGCCCCGCCATGTGGCCCTTTGGTTTTACATAGACTTATATAGGGAAAATCTTTAAAAATCATCTTCTCTGAAACACAAGGCTTAGGTCTTTGATATTTGTTATGAAGCTTCAGCTAGTGGACCTCTACCAAGATTGTTCAAATTATAGCCCGGGGGCCAAAAATGCCCCCGCTCCGGGGCCCTTTGGTTTAACATAGACTTATATAGGGAAAATCTTGTTTTACATAGACTTCTATATGCAGGGTAAACCTTTAAAATCTTCTTTTCTGAAACCAGAAAGCCCAGGTCTTTCATATTAGATATGAAGCTTCATCTTGTGGACCTCTACCAAGATTGTTCAAATTTTAGCCCTGGGGCCAAAATTGACCCTGCCCGGGGCCCACTTGTTATGCTTTGGATCAGGTGAGCGAACCAGGGCCCTCTGGGCCCTCTTGTTTAAATTAAAGAAACCATTTTTCTAGATCATTGCAAGATCAGGAAAAGCTTTGTTAATGATCAAGAGAATTGGTTGATGCATCTATATTATGTGTGTTGATGCATCTATATTCTTTTTAACTGTTCTTTATATTAGATTGTGTGCTCTTAAAGAGAACTTTTTGGGGAACATATCACCTCATCGAATACACACATTTCTGTGTCTTACTATATGCCTCTTTCCTATAAGTATGCCCACTGTAAAAGAAATAATTTTTGTGGGTTTTTGGTAGTCTTAACAACTGAAATATTTATGATAGAAAGGTAACTTAATCTATATGAACCTTATAGATCAATGTAGCTAAGTAATAAAAGTCAAAAATACAGTCTGGACAAAACTTCCGAGACATTGGTCCCACATTTTTGATATGTAAGCTGCTATTTAAGATCAGCTGTGTTTCATTATGTATATTTTGTCATACCATACACTACTATTGTTAACTTCTATGACAAAAGGAAATCACGTCTCGAGATATTGATTTCTTTGACAAATTATATGACTTACATCATAGACAGAATAGCTGCATGGATTCAATCAAGTCTGTATACAATACATCATGCCCTTCAAGATTTAGATGTGAAGTGTTCAACTGATGTACAACTATATGGACAACACTGAGGCTATGAAGAAATGTATATCAATCAGGTAAACAATCATATTTTACCTTTATTCAAATTTTTTTTCTAGACCTAGCAAATGATTTTCTGATACACAGGTGACCGATACAAAAATGAAATAATGAAGAAAGAAAAGTAGATGACCGCCGCTTTTCTGTTTATTGTGATGAATGTGAGCGATGGCAACATGGACTTTGTGGGACAGGTTATTTTATATTATTTATTTATTTTTGATAGTTTATGTTCTTTGTATGCCTCTTTTACAAATTACAAAATAATAAGAAGGTTACTAAGGAAATGCCACAATCAAAGACCACAGCCATCTCAAGACACTAAAGATAAGCAACATAAGAAAACACAAAGACACCAACAAAAACAACAAAACAGCACTCGCACACACAACACAAAAACACAGGAAAAACTGTGTCGGAACTAATTTTTCAGATCAAACAAATTACCCGTATGTTCACTGTACTCCTCTTTTAACTATTACATGTTTTCAGGCCACACAATATAACCATGAAGCTACAGTTTAATTTATATACTTATTTATTTGTTACATTACTTATTTGTACTCTCGGTTTCATGGCTTACATGTTTCCAGGACAAAAATATCAGTCAACTACATGTTCATGTTTATTTATTTATTTGCTTTCGGCTGCATTGCATGTTTCAAGCACAACGAGTTACATTTCGTATGAGACACGGTTTTGGGGCGAAACGGCTAAGTGGGGAGAAACCACTAGGAGGGGAAACGTCTTGGGAACGAAACGACTTGGGAACAAAACGACCAGGGGTGGGGGGGGGGGGATTGATGCTAAATAGAAAAAACAGTGTAAATTCACTTCAAATGCGAACTTCTAAACCATTGGGCCAATTGGATTAAAAACTTCACAGGAATGTTGCCTAGGTGACTCCCAACCAAAATAGTTAAAACTCATTCCACTCCAATGAATAAGATGGCTGCCAGAGCTAAAAATTGAAAAAAAATCTTTAAACCTCAATTCCTCCTGTACCCTTGGGCCAATTTCATTCAAACTTCGAAGTAATGTTGCTTAGATGACCCTCTACTGAAAAGGCTAAAACAATCCCGCTCCGATGAACAAAATGGCTACCAGAGCTAAAAATAGAAAAATATTGTAACTTTGATTCAGACGTGAACCCCTCCTAAACCCTAAGGCCAATTTGATTCAAACTTCACAGGAATGTTGCCTAGGTTACTCCCTACCAAATGAGCTAAAATCCCTCTGCTGATGAACAAGATGGCCACCATAGCTAAAAATAGAATGTACTGGAGACAGTGAAACACAGGTGAGCGATCCAGGGCCCTCTGGGCCCTCTTGTATGGATTTGTTAACAACATTAAAAGTTTGGAACAGCTGGCCCCAGTGCTGTCAATGCTTTGATTTCATCTGTGAAGATCTTTTTTGCATGACACAGCTTTTGTTTCGTTTTATTCTTACTAGTTGTCATTCCATCAACTATAGCTAAGAATTTTTTTTTTTCAGATTGTGATATTGGAGCATAAATCAATCATCTGTGCAGGTTATAGTGCCGTCTTACATATTAATACATGTGCTGAGGAAGCCACCATAAAAAAGCTCATCTGTTTAATAGACAAAAAAACTGGTGATAAGACACCTACGCGATTCATTAAGCAAGATCAGATAGGAATTGCTCGAATACAAGTCAATGGTGGAATGATCTGTATGGAAACCTTCCAGGACTTCCCTCAGATGGGCAGATTTACGCTACGAGATGAAGGTAAGTTTTTTTTGCCGACTCATACAAGCAAAACAAAATTGGATTATTCTGTGGTAGGCTTTATGGCTCAGTCTGATGCACATCTGACAGGTAGAAACCTCCGTTGTTATAGTGGTTAAGCTACTCGCCTTATAAACCAGGGGTTATAGGTTCATTTTTAGCTTCTGCAGACTTTTAGATTTGTCTTTAAACCAAGATCCTGTCTCCATATGACCGTATTTGTTGTTAGACAAACAGTTCAGCTTTTTGAAGTGTAAAGAAACAGTACAGACCCAGATCAGACTGCTCCTGAAGGAGCAGTCTGATCAGGGACTACACTGTTTCCTTTTCTGCCTGCAATTTTTGGACACCTTACTGGATTGTGAAACAAATTTGTTAAAATTTTAGGAGAATAACAGCCAGTCGAGATGTCTGAATTTTTAGTATTTTTACAGTAACGCTTTCAGCCTTGTATACAAATATAGATACCTATGTGAAACTTCCACACAGAGCTGAATCCGAGTAATGGTAAACTGCTTAGAGGATCTAAGCCTGCCCATTTAAAGCGGTGCATGTCGGACCGTCCATGCTTATAAACCCTATTGGTTTCATTGGAGCGACAGGGCTTGAGATGTCTTTTCATCTCAGTGTCTGGTAAAAGTCCCACAAAATTGGAAGCAACGTCTCCAAAATCACCTTTATAATGTTGACGGGGACAAACAAACCAAACAAACTTTCAATTCACATGTTAGTTGTCAAGTTCTACAGCAGGAGGTCAGGTGGTCACATGTTTATTGCCAAGTTCTGCTGCTCGTGGTCAGGTGGTCACATGTTAGTTGTACAAGTTCTACAGCAGGAGGTTAGGTGGTTACAATGTTTGTTGCTAATTTCTGTTTCACAAGGTCAGGTGGTCACAAATTAGTTGCCAAGTTCTACAGCAGGAGGTTAGGTGGTTACATATTTGTTGCTAAGTTCTGCTGCACATGGTCAGGTGGTTACATGTTAGTTGTCAAGTTCATAGCAGGAGGTTAAGTGGTTACATGTTTGTTGCTAAGTTCTGCTGCATGAGGTCAGCTGGTAACATAGTTCTGTAGCAGGAGGACATATGGGATAGGGTCACTTGTCAGCTACCAAGTTCTGCAACAAAAGATCAGGTGGTCACATGTTAGTTGCCAAGTTATGCAAGAGAAGGTCAGGTGGTCAAATTAGTTGCCAAATTCTGCAGCAGGAGATCAGGTGGTCACGTTAGTTGCCAAGTTCTGCAACAGGAGGTCAGGTGGTCACGTTTGTTGCCAAGTTCTGCAGCAGGTGGTCAGGTGGTCACGTTAGTTGCCAAGTTCTGCAACAGGATGGTTACATGTTTGTTGCCAAGTAGTGCAGCAGGTGGTCACATGTTTGTTGTAAAGTTCTGTAGCAGGAGGTCAGGTGGTCACGTTAGTTGCCATGTTCTGCAGCAGGAGATCAGTTGGTCACATGTTAGTTGCAAAGTTCTGCAACAGAAGGTCAGGTGGTCATGTTAATTGCCAAGTTCTGCAGCAGGAGGTTAGGTGGTCGCGTTAGTTGCCAAGTTCTGCAGCAGGGGGTCAAGCAGTCATGTTTGTTGCCAAATTCTGCAACAGGAGGTTAGGTGGTCACATTAATTGTCAAGTTCTGCAGCAGGAGGTTAGGTGGTCATGTTAATTGCCAAGTTCTGCAGCAAGAGGTTAGGTGGTCATGTTAGTTGCCAAGTTCTGCAGCAGGAGGTCAAGCGGTCATGTTTGTTGCCAAGTTTTGCAACAGGAGGTCAGGTGGTCATGTTTGTTGCCAAGTTGTGTAGAGGTCAGGATGTCACATGTTTGACTTTGTTGCCAAGTTCTGCAGCAGGAGGTCAGGTGGTCACCTATTTTGTTGCCAAGTTCTGTAGCAGGAGGTCAGGTGGTCACCTGTTTTGTTGCCAAGTTCTGTAACAGGAGGTCAGGTGGTCACGTTAATTGCCAAGTTCTGCAACAGGAGGTTAGGTGGTCGGGTTAGTTGCCAAGTTCTGCAGCAGGAGGTCAGGCGGTCACATTTGTTGCCAAGTTCTGCAACAGGAGGTTAGGTGGTCACGTTAATTGCAAAGTTCTGCAGCAGGAGGTTAGGTGGTCACGTCAATTGCCAAGCTCTGCAGCAAGAGGTTAGGTGGTCATGTTAGTTGCCAAGTTCTGCAGCAGGAGGTCAGGCTTTCACGTTTGTTGCCAAGTTCTGCAACAGGAGGTCAGGTGGTCATGTTTTTTGCCAAGTTCTGTAGAGGTCAGGGTGTCACATGTTTGTTGCCAAGTTCTGTAGCAGGAGGTCATGTGGTCACATGTTTTTGCAAAGTTCTGTAGCAGGAGGTCAGGTGGTCACATGTATGTTGCCAAGTTCTGTAGCAGGAGATCAGATGGTCATGTTATATGCCAAGTTCTGTAACAGGTGTTTTTGATTTTTAGCTCACCTGTCACGTAGTGACAAGGTGAGCTTTTGTGATCACATTTTGTCCGTCGTCAGTGCGTCCGTGCGTGCGTGCGTAAACAATTTCTTGTCCGCACGATAGCATCTTCATTTATGATTTGATTTTAACCAGACTTGCACACAACTTGTACCACCATGAGATCTAGGTTCCTTTCTTGAACCAGCCATATCCCATCATATGTTATGGAGTTACGGCCCCTGAAAGGCCAAAAATTGCCTATTTTGATCTTGTCCGCACGATAGCATCTTCATTTATGATTTGATTTTAACCAGACTTGCACACAACTTGTACCACCATGAGATCTGGGTTCCTTTCTTGAACCAGCCATACCCCATCATGTGTTATGGAGTTACGGCCCCTGAAAGGGCAAAAATTGCCTATTTTGGTCTTGTCCGCACGATAGCATCTTCATTTATGATTTGATTTTAACCAGACTTGCACACAACATGTATCACCATGAGATCTGGGTTCCTTTCTTGAACCAGCCATATCTCATCATGTGTTACGGAGTTACGGCCCCTGAAAGGGCAAAAATTGCCTATTTTGGTCTTGTCTGCATGATAGATGTTTCATTTATGATTTGATTGTTACTAAACTTGCACTCAGTTTGTACCACCACAAAATCTCGGTCAAGTTCAAATATGGGTCATGTCGTGTCAAAAAGTAGGTCAGTAGGTCAAATCCGAAAAAAAAACCTTGTGAAGACACGAGAGGCCACAGTTTTGGTCCGATCATCATCAAACTTGCGCAGAATGATTATCTTGACAATATCTCAGTCAAGTTCGAATATGGGTGTTGTCGGGTCAAAAAGTAGGTCAGTAGGTCAAATCATAGAAAAACCTTCTGAACACACTAGAGTCCACAATTTATGTCCAATCATCATCAAACTTGCTCAGAATGATCATCTTGATAATATCTTGGTCACATTTGAATACGGGTCATGTCGGGTCAAAAGGTAGGTCAGTAGGTCAAATCATAGAAAAACCTTGTGAATACACTAGAGGCTGCAGTTTTGGTCCAATCATTATCAAACTTGCCCAGAATGGTCATCTTGACAATAATTCGGTCAAGTTTGAATTCTGGTCATGTCAGGTCAAAAAGTAGGTCAGTAGGTCAAATCATAGAAAAACCTTGTGAATACACTAGAGGCCACAGTTTTGGTCTGATCATCATGAAACTTGCTCAGAATGATTATCTTGACAATTTCTCGGTCAAGTTCAAATATGAGTCATGTAGGGTCAAAAAGTAGGTCAGTAGGTCAAATCTTAGAAACACCTTGTGAACACACTAGAGGCCACAGTTTTGGTCCTATCATCATCAAACTTGCCCAGAATGATCATCTTGACATTATCCGGGTCAAGTTTGAATACGGGTCATGTCGGGTCAAAAAGTAGGTCAGCAGGTCAAATCATAGAAAAATCTTGTGAACACACTAGAGGCCACAGTTTTGGTCCGATCATCATCAAACTTGCCCAGAATGATCATCGTGACAATATCTCAGTCAAGTTCAAATATGGGTCATGTCTGGTCAAAAAGTAGGTCAGTAGGCCAAATCATAGAAAAACCCTCTGAACACACTGGCGGCTACAGTTTTGGTCCGATCATCATCAAACTTGCTCAAAATGATCATTTGACAATATCTCGGTTAATTTCGAATATGGGTCATTTCTGGTCATTATGTAGGTCAGATTGTTGAAAAACCTTGTGAACACACTAGAGGCCCAAGTTTTGGTCCGATCATCATCAAACTTGCTCAGAATGATCATCTTGACAATATGTGTGTCAAGTTTGAATATGGGTCATGTCGGGTCAAAAAGTAGGTCAGCAGGTCAAATCATAGAAAAACGTTTTGAACACTCTATGAGGCCACAGTTTCAGTCAAATCATCATAAAACTTGCTCAGAATGATCATCTGGACAATATCTCAGTTAAGTTCGAATATGGGTCATGTCAAATCAAAAAGTAGATCAGTAGGTTATTTTGTCATAACTTTTGAACCGTTTGAGATAGAGTCTTCATATTTGGCATGTAGGTTCTTTCTGACAAGGGCTTCCCACTCATAAATATTTGAACTGTGACCTACTTTATCATACCTTGTGAACCATATGAGATGGAGCCTTCATATTTGGCATGCATGTTCCTTGTGAAAATGTTTTCTCAGCCATTCAAAACTTTTGACCCATGACCTTGACCTTTGACCTACTTTGTCATAACTTTTAAAGCATTTTAGCAAATTCATATTTAGCATGTAGGATCCTTGCGACAATGTTGCTTAGATGATCCTCTACCAAAAAGGCTAAAACAATCCCACTCGGATGAACAAAATGACCACCGGAGGTAAAAATATAAAAATATTGTAAATTTGATTCAAACGGAAACTCCCCCTAAACCCTAAGGCCAATTTGATTCCAAGTTTCCAGGAATGTTGCCTAGGTTACTCCCTACCATATAAGCTAAAATCACTCTGCTGATGAACAAGATGGCTACAAGAGCTAAAAATAGAATGTACTTGATACAGTGACACACAGGTGAGCGAACCAGGGCCCTCTGGGCCCTCTTGTTTTATCTCCTTGTACTTGTCTGCCTTTGACTTAAGTTTACACAATATGTAAGTAAAACAATCTTCAAAGGGAGTAAGGTCTTTTTCTCTGCTTTTGTTTCAGGTCGAACCATTGCAATAGGCCAGGTGCTGAAAATCATTGACTAAACATTCTCCAGTGGTGATAACAACGCACACAAGCTCTGCTTCGACATCAAATAATGTAATCATTACAGAACATGATACAGCCATTTCTTCACAAAATCTACAGTGTCATCAGGAAGAGAATAAAAACCCTAAGCCTTATCCTGCTGAACATCATGTGAACAAGTCCGTGAAATGAACATCCCCTTAAACCCCACTTTATATAGAGTAAACTAGGGTTTATGGGGGTATACATTATTTTTCTTATTTCCTCTCCAAGACATAGGTTGTGGGTACTCGTTAGAACCGCCTCAAGAGGCAGTTCTAACGAGCAGCCACAGCCTATGTTTGAAGCAAACATAACAAAAATATCACAGTTTTTAATCTGAAAAGTAGCCATTTTGGATATGCGAAAAAATGTACTGTTGCACGGGTGTGTCATCGTAATGATATGACAACCCCTACCTTTGCAAACAGTTTAGATGCAGATCAGATCAGGATCTACACTGTTTGCCATTCACTTTGTGAAATGAGCAAATGCACAATATAAAGTAATTTGATTGGTTGATAGTCAGAAATGGGTGTGGCTAAATTAATTTATTCAGCAAGATAAGGGTTAAGCATAAACATTATATTAACAGTCCTCCACTCGAGCCAGATCCGTCTTGTATACAGCCGTATGCTCAGCGAAGACTCGCACCAGCCTGTGTACCCACTTCACTGCCTGTATTAAGCAGCTTTGGGTTAAACAGTCATTAAATAGCACACAACAATGACTATGATCAGACTGTGGATGCACAAGCTGTTCCGAGTACACCAGTACCTTGTTATAACAGATCATTATAACACGATTTTGGATATATAACATGCTTGGAAGATGGTTCCCAAAAATTTATTTATTGTACAGAAAATTTACAGTAAATCTAAAAAAAATGGTTAGTTTTTATAGAAAAATGACTGTAAATAATGGTCACTTTTCTATATAATCTATGCATTTTTTTTTCACCAGAGCCGTTCGGCTCCAGAGGAGCTTCTAGGATAGGCAGTTGTCCGTTGTCTGGCATTAACACTTTCAAACAACTCTGAGCCACTGGGCCGAAATCGGGCCCAAATTTCATCTGTTGCATCCTTGGGCTGGGGGATTGAAAGTGTGTTTTTTACGAAAATTGGCTCTTTAGTTTGGTTGCTATGACAACTCGTACTTCCCGTAGACTTATAATTGGGAAAATTACTGGCCAAGTAATTGCAGATATTTTGACTAAACTTCTATAGAAATGTTCCTTGAGTAAGCTTCTCTGAGCCATAGCTTTTATGACAGTCTGGGGGTCCCACAGCATGTGCCGGGGCCATGCCCCCACCCCTCCACTTCATGAAAGAACATATATCTTAGAAACCATTAAGATCCCTACCCCTAAATATACTCTAGTTCCTTGTGATAAGACACATTCAATGACAACAACCTGGGGGTCCTCCCGGGATGTGCCTGGGCTATGCCCCATCCCCTCTTCATAAAAGTCCCAATATCTCCGAAACCTTTCAGATCCCCAACCCTACACCATATATATTCTTGTTCCTTTCAGTGACACTAACCTAGGGGTCCCCCAGTGTGCAGCCAGGCCATGCCCTCCTCTTCACAAAAGGCCAAATATCTGAGAAAATGTTCAGAGCCCCAGCCCTAAACCATATTCATGTTCCTTATAATAAGACGCATTCAGTGACACCAGCCTGGGGGTCCCCCATGGTGCCCTAGGCCATGCCCCACCGCTCCACTTCATAAAAAGCCATATATCACAGAGAAACCGTTCAGAGCCCCACCCCTAAACCATATACTTGTTCCTTATGAAAAGACACATAAAGTCAAACCAACCTCGGGGGTCCCTTTGTGGTGGGGCAACGTGTTCAGGCCATGCCAAGCCCCGCCCCTCCACTTCGTAAAAGGCCTTATATTGCAGAAACCATTCAGATCCCCACTTGTTACTTAGGATTAGACACATTCAGTCACACGGTGACACCAACATGGGGATTTTGCAGGGGCCATTCCTGCCCCCTCCACTTCATAAAAGGGCCTCGTATCTCAGAAACATTCAGATCCCCACCCCTAAACTATATTTGGTCCTAATAGTAAGACCCATTCAGTGACAACATTGGCTTTCCTTGGATCTGTCTGAGGCTATGCCCCAACCCCTCTACTGCTTAAAAGTCATTATATCTCTGGGAACCTTACAGATCCCCAATCCTAAACCATATATATTCTTGTTCCTTATGATAAGACACATTCTGTGATACCAAACAAAGCTCTTGTGGGTCCATGCCCCACCCCCTCCACTTCATGAAAAGGCCTAAGATTTCAGATACAGAGTCCACATGGCTAATTATTCAGATACAGAGTTCACATGGGTGCTCATTTGGGTATGGGGGTTCGTTTGGGAGACTTATAATCAGTAGATTAAAATGGTATCACGTTAAAATATATTGCTGCCAGTGGGCGGTTCCAACTTGAGCGCTACTGAGCATAGTGGCCCATGGGCCTGTTGTTATTTGTATATTATTTAATTGTTTAACACAGTTTCTGCTTTTGATTGCAACATTAGTGTTATAAGGAGGTTGTGGTGTACTGTTTGGGATTTTTTTCTGCCATCTTTACAAGGGAGGCAATTTTTGTGATTCTCTGGACACCTGACACTACTCGAAATGAAACCAAAAATGTACCATGTTTATAGCAAACATGAGGTAGCATTGTTTTATTACGTTTTTCAGCACTGCAGAAAATTTTAGAGCACAGAGGTCTTAATTTCATTTTTCAGTGAAAAAAAAAAAGGCTTAACATTTCATGTAAATCGTCTGCCAAGCAGACAATTCACGTGTAATGTCAAGCCTTATTATCCCTGAAAAATAAGAAGAACTTTGAAAATGTTGTCTGATAAATAGGACTGGCTAATCGCAGCTGAAAAGATAATCCTGTCATTACGATCGATAACCGATAAGTAATCGCTAAGGTTGTTGTCATAATTTCACCTGTCGGGCTTCCTGTCTGAGCATGACTCTTACCATATGTTGTTCTTTACCATATGTATATTTGAACAGGCAGGCCTGAGCAAACAGTGTAGATCCAGATGAGACGCCCCAGAATGCGGTCTGCGGCGTCTCATCAGGGTCTGCACTGTTTGCCACTCATTCAGCTATTTAAGGCATTACTTTGAGTAGTAGATTGTACCTATCAAGTAATCGATTAAAAGTAAATCAGAGATGATAACCATTTTTGTGAAATTTAAAGATTGATTAATCGATTATACGATTAATCGTGTCATCCTTACTGATAAATATGCTTACTTTGAAAATGTCTGATAAATATGCTTAGCACTAAAGGGGATGGCCCCCGCCCATCGGGGCTTGAAGAAATATATGGGCTGCATGATGCTTCCACGCAGAGCTGAAACCAACCCGCACACGAGTACTGGTAAAAAGCTAATAGAGGATCTAAGCCTGCCAAGGCAAAGCGGTGCAAGTTGGCCTGTGCATTCTTATAAACCCTATTTGTTTCATTGGGTGACAGGGCTGAGATGTCATTTCATCTCAGTGTTGGGTAAAAGTCCCACAAAATTGGAAGCAAGTCTGTCTCCAAAATGACCTTTACAGTGTTGATGGGGACATTAAACCCCAAATCAAACAAAAGCACTAAAATGGAATGGGAACACCTGTTCGCTTTCTATAAGCCCTGTCCCACTGAAAAAGGGGTCTACTCTTAAAGGAAAGAATTTGCTCCTGTCTCTTGAAGGAAAGAATTTGCTCCTCAGGAGCAAATTCTTTCCTTTAAGAGTTGACCTCTATTGACATGGGGAAACAAAAATACTTTTGCAGGAGTTGCTTCCCCTGAAGGTCTTCCCATTCCCCTTAAAGGATAAAACCACCAGCAGTTGTGTAAAATCTTCTGTGTCTGCAACAAAGGTTTTAAACCAGACTATATGGGTGTATATGCTGATTTGGGCTTCCCCTGTTTGTCATTTTTGTTGCGCCTGCATTGAGCATGGCGCGATATAGGGAATCCAGTTTACCGTCTGTTCATCAAGCCATCAACATTTCAGACAACTCAGGCATTCACCCTGACATTCAAGTCAATTTCTCAAGAACTGTACAAGCTTCATTAATTGTACCTAGAACAAACTTGCATGTAAGGATGGTAACCATTGTCCAAGCATCCATATTTGACCTTGACTTCGTGAATAATTGTGTCGACCCTAGTGTTCGCCCTTCTGTTCAAATGCATTTCTCAAGAACTATTAAAGAGTTCTTAAATGATACTTCAATGGTACAAACTTTATCTAGGGATGGGAACTTTAAGTATTTTATGCAAGCATCCATGTTTGACCTTAACCTACATAACATGGTTCAGTGACTTGTGCCCTGCCAGGCGTGACATACCCTTCAGCAGAATTCTTGTTGTTTTGACTGCTCAAGTCTTTCAAACCTGTAGAGTGCTACATACATTTATACCTATACAATTGGTGTAGATCCAGCTGTAAGACCTGCACTGTTGGCTATTGTGTCAACGTTTTTATTCGAAACCTGTATTGGCAATAATGAGCATGTCTAAATTCAAAGCTATCCGACACTCAGGAGTGAAATAGTAAAGAATGTCGGAATAACATAGGGATAGCAAGGAATGGCATTGTGGACCCAGTGGTTCTAAAACTTATTTCATACATACAGAAGTTGAGTATGAAAATGTTTTTGTAGGCCTAAAAACATGGGACATCTGAAACTGAAAATGTGCCTATAGATGTGTGCACATCAAGGACTCAGCTTGTGCACCCATACAGTCTGATCTGATCTGTCTTTGCTTTGCACTTTAAAGATGCCCTTCCACCCAAAACCTTCTCAATCAGACAGGGAAGGCTATACAGTAAAATCTGATTTAGACCACCTTTGGGACTGTTCAAGACCACTTTTGACCAGTGCCAAAGCTGGCTTCTTACCTGAGGACACTGAGCATAGAAAGAACAAAGAAAATAAACACTTCTATTTACATGTTAAAAGAAGAATTAGTCTTATTTTTCACTCGTCTTTATAGTGGAATTTTTTTGACTGTGTACTGGGGTGGACTGTCTTTTCTGAGCACACATCCATAGTTGCATTTTCACTTGATATAATGTTATATTTTATAGAGAATAGATGGGCCTCCGTCGCCTTGTGGGTAAGAGCGCTGTCTCTTAATCATTAGGTCTCTCACCGCTGTGGTTTGAGCCTGGCACTGGTCACATGTGAGACACCAAATTCTGCAAAAGAAGCTCAGATGGTTTTTCTCCGGATTCTCCAGTTTTTGACCACCTGATTAACGATTGACTCTATATGAGTGAAATAATCTTGAAAGGGCCGTAAAACCAAAATCAAAAAAAAAGAATGGATACACTTTCAGGGGAAGAAACTCATAGAATTTTTTTTTTTTTTTTTTGGTCCCCAATGTCAGTATCGGCGAAAGAATCTGTAACGTGTATCCATACCTCTAAACCCCTATCCTGCTGAATAAGTTATTTTTGTCACACATATTTCTGACTCTCAGCCAATCAAATTATTTATTTAATATATTCATTCAAATCTTCAAACTGGATGACAGCATAGATCCCGATCAGAAACTATCTCTTCTTCAGAATCCATCTGATCTGGATCTTTATTGTTTTCAAAGTTAAAGCCTGGTTGTTAAGAGGTCTGAACTATGTACATATTGTTCATACAGATATTTGACAGGAATTGAAAATAGGAAAATTCAAATGCCTATAGAAAGTGCTGATCTCTTGTTCCAGTGTCTGAAAGAAAATTGCAATAAATGTTTTTTGTCATGCCTGCTGTAAGCAAGGTGTAATTATAGGAGTCTGGTTGTCCACCTGTCTGTTCATCTGTCCATTTGTCAATCTGTCAACATTTGCATCAACCCTAGTGTCACTTTGGCAGATTTTTCCACCGTTTTTCAAAGGGAGACGACTTTCGGGATTTCCTATTCACTTTTCTATAAACTCTGTCCCAAAGAAAAAGGGGTCAACTCTTAAAGGAAAGAATTTGCTCCTTAGGAGCAAATTCTTTCCTTTAAGGGTTGACCCCTATTGACATGGCAGACAAAAATGCTTTTGCAGTTGTCTCCCCTTAAGATGTTCCCATTCCCCTTAAATGTACAAGTCCATTTCTCAAGAGCTACAATCACAGACAAGACAGCCTTCGGCAGAATTCTTGTGTGGTGAAAAAACTATCTGGATCGACTTCTTGAAATCGAAATGATCCCTTTCATAAACAATCCACCCAAAACCTTCTCAAGCAGACAGGGAAGGCTATACAGTAAAATCTGATTTAGACCACCTTTGGGACTGTTCAAGACCACTTTTGACCAGTGCCAAAGCTGGCTTCTTACCTGAGGACACTGAGCGTAGAAAACACAAAAAACAAACACTGAAAGAAAATTGCAATAAATGTTTTTGTCATGCCTGCTGTAAGCAAGGTGTAATTATAAGAGTCTGGTCTTCCATCTGTTTGTTCATCTGTCCATTTGTCAATCTGTCAACATTTGCATCAACCCTAGTGTCACTTTGGCAGATTTTTCTACTGTTTTTCAAAGGGAGACGACTTTCGGGACTTCCTGTTCGCTTTTCTATAAACTATGTCCCACAGAAAAAGGGGTCAACTCTTAAAGGAAAAAAATTGCTCCTTAGCAAATTCTTTCCTTTAAGGGTTGACCCCTATTGACATGGCAGACAAAAATGCTTTTGCAGTTGTCTCCCCTTAAGGTGTCCCCATTCCCCTTAAATGTACAAGTCCATTTCTCTGGTTCTTTAGAATTCTGGTTCTTGAGATTCTCAAGAACTACAATCACAAACACGACAGCCTTTGACAGAATTCTTGTATGGTGAATCGACTTCTTGAAATTGAAATGATCCTTTTCAAAAATGATCCCTTTTATCTTGTAGTAAGGTGTATGCAGAGCATACATGTGAATTAATGTGTATATGAAACGAAATGTACAGATGGTGTATCCAGTTAAGTTTCTACTAATAATTTACGAACTATGTACAGTAATTAATTCTTTTGACTTAACCCTTAAACTTAAAATGACAAGCAAACTTGTACAGGACACATTCGTTTTCTTACTTTTTTTCTTTCAAAAAATCAGGGCCTTGTTCAAAACTAATGACGTTGTTAGTGAATATATTGTTAAAAACTTTGATCATTTAATATGACAAATATGCTAGTATTTTTGCTGAAAAAAAATGTGAGTAGCTTTCACAAATGCAAAAGCTACTCAATTTTTCCAGCAAAAATACCAGAGTATTCAATATTTAAATTACTAAAACAGTAATAACAGTTTGACCACTAACAAGCTCATTAAGCTAACAATGTTTTGAAGCCCTAGGCCTGATATTTCCTGCAAATTGTCTGCTAAGCGGAGGATTCACATGTCAAACCTTCTTTTCTATGAAAAAAGTGTTTGAAAATGTCATCTGCTACTGTTGTCAATTGTGCTTCAAGAGTTAACCCATATCCCACTGAATAATTAATTTAACCACACCCATTGCTGCGTGGAAGCACCATGCAGCCCATCTATTCCGGCAAGGACCGGTTTGCAAAGATAGTGGTTGTTGTGTTCAGCGGGATAAGGGTTAACTGTAATACACAGCATCTGTTAGGTGATAGGTCGGGTTACTGTAAATTTGATTTATTGTTATGATTTTCTTTGAAGAATGAAAGATATATGTGAACACCAGTTTTAAAACAAATATTGCAAGACCATGTAATTTTCTGAAAAGTTTCAAATAAATTACCAATAAAAATATATATATCAGTTGTCTTTCATGAATTCCAGTTCAGCCCTGCCTTCATGATTTCCTGCCAACTTCACAAGCAAATACTCAACAGAAAAAAAATATATGTGTGCATTTGATATTAACCTTTTTCTGAACGGGCCTCCGTGGCCTAATGGATAAGAGCGCTGACTCTAGCCATTAGGTCTCTCACCGCCGTGGGTTCGAGCCTCGCTCGGGTCACGTGTGAGACGCCAAGTTCTGCAACGGAAGGTCAGGTGGTTTTTCTCCGGGTACTCCGGTTTTCGCCCACCTATGATTAACGATCGGCTCGATATGAGTGAAATAATCTTGAAAGGGCCGTAAAACCCAAACCCAAAAAAAAAAAAAAAACCTTTTTCTGCTAAATAAATTCTGCCACACCCATTTTTGAGTCATTACGAAAACATGCCTATACAAATACACTGTAAATTTGACCGCCATAAAAATGAAAAATTTTAGACGAAAAATTAAGATATTTTTCTTATTTCTGTTCAAAATATAGATTGTGGGTAGACGTTAGAACCACCTCATCGTGGCGGTTCTAACAAGTACCCACAATCTATATTTTAGAGCAGATATAAGGAAAATAAGATTTACTCCTGTAAACCCCAGTTTTACTATATAAAAGTGGGGTTCGAGGGGGTCAGAGTTATATAGTCATGCTTTCGTGATGGTCAAACAATCAAATTACTTTATGTAATCTATTCCTGCAAATTCACCAATTGAATGACAGTTGGTGAAGATCCAGCTCCAGAAGCCATCTGATCTAGATCTACACTGTTTGCAGAGGGAGAGGATACCAAGGTTCAACATGATAAGGATTTACATGGTAATTAACCCATTGTATACAAGTGGACTCTTCCATTGCTATAGGTTTGCTATTCATGTTGAACTTTTTCCTTCATTCGCCGGAAATTACCGAGTTGAATATCGATTTCCGTAGGAAATCGGCAGTTAAAGTTACCTGTATATTTTGAAGGTTTTTTATATTAAAATTATGAAGGAAAAAAATCTTAAATACTCGTATCTTATTTATCCTTAACACTAGAAAAAAGTCACTGTTATCCTCATGTAAGAAAATTATTCAGTTTTTATTTGGTGCATTTCAAAGTGATGAATAATTAATTCTTATTGCTTCCATCTGCAATTTAACGTCATGCCTATATGCTCCATAGACGGCAATGTATTTTTTTTTAAAAACGTTCAGCTTTCCATGTTTGGTTGCCAATATTAAATAGAAATGATTTGTTTGGAATTAAGTCACTGTTATATACTGTTAAACTGTTGTTCAAAGTTTACGATGATATAAAGTTTATTTCTACTGAAAAATGATAAATTGCTTCCCCGAGAGCTTAAAAATCGTTCATAAGCTGTTTTTCAGTACTGCAGTTCATGATGCGAAAATCGCTAAGTCCACATTATATGTACCAGAAATCGTATCAAACATGTAAAGCTTTTTTGGTATTAATTTTGTAATTACTTGTAATAATATACTTGATACAGTGGTTATATTTCTCGGATTTCTTTATTGTCTCAGTTTTGTTACATGTATGTTTTCATTCATTATGAATGGGCGGCAAATATGTCAAAAGGACAAAAATTGTCGAAATCATTAACTGTGAATTGGCGATTAAATGGCGATTAAAACCACCATGAAAAGTTAATTGGCAGTCTGAAGCCAGTGATTGATTTTGTTTGTTTGTTTGTATTGGAGTTTAACGGCCCAGTCAACACTATTTAGGTCAGTTTTGAGCCGGTCAGTTTACCTGTCCACACTTTTCCTGAGCAAGCTTATACGTAAGCGGTTAACCAGTACAGTGCACATTCGCCTTATCGAGGGGGCTCAAACGAGCACCAACAATCTATGTTTTGTGCGGAACAAAACACTGTTTGCTATTCTGTTAATGAGTTTCAACTCTGTCTGTCCGCACAGTTACTTTGCAAACAGTGTAGAGCATGGTGCGACTGCTCAGGATGAGCCGTCTTTTCTCCAGATCTACACTGTTTGCCATTCTGTTGATTACTTTGACTAAACCACCGTCAATAAAAATGGAATTGTCTAAATTCAAATTACGAAATCACGCCTATACTGACAAATTTTACCACAAAAAAAAAAAAAAATGAAAATGTTTAGATAGAAAATTCTGCTATTTTTAGCTCGTCTGTTTTTTGAAAAAAAAAAAACTTTCGAGCTATTGTCATCACTCCGGCGTCTGCGTTGTCGTTGTCGTCTGGCGTCTTGCGTCGTCGTTCCAAAAAAACTTAACCTTGGCTATAACTTAAAAAGTATTATACCTAGCCTCATGAAACTTCATACACACACTCATCATCACAAGAGCTACATTTTGACTAAGGACCATAACAACATTGTTGATTTTGGCTGAATTATCTCCCCTTTTCCATTTTTTTCTGAAACACATTTTTTTGCTCTCATTTTAATACTATTCACAACAGAGCCTTCAAACTTCACATGAATGTTCCTTGGGACAAGACCTTTCAGTGATACCACACTTTTTGATCTGTGACCCTGACCTTTGAACTTTGACCTATTTTTCGAAAATTTAACCGAAAACCTTAACCTTGACCATATTTCCAAAAGTATTTGGCCTACCTTCATGAAACTTCATACACATACTCACCATCACAAGAGCTACATTCCCTACAAGTTTTATAACTCCATCTTGCAATTTGATTGCTCTTGTTTGACTTAGAACTTTGGTTTTCTAAAAGAAACTGCAGACGAGCGTTGACACCCGCATGCGGTGCTCTTGTTCATACTTCTGTTCCAAAAATAGATTATAGGAACTCGTCAGAGCCGCCTCGGTGAGGCAGTTCTAACGAGTATCCACAATCTTTGTTTTGATCAAAAATAAGAAAAAAATAATGTTTACTACTGTAAACCCCAGTTTTACTGTATAAAACTTATTTATCTTCACTGCAGCTGATTTGAGGTTTTAGAGTAACAGTCAAATAAATAATGTATACCCCTATAAACCCCAGTTGTACTATATAAAAGTGGGGTACACGTGGGTCAGAATTATATAGGTGTGTTATCGTGATGACGAAGTTAACAAACGTGCTTTAATTAAACAATGAGTTGGCGCGTGCCCGTCGTCCCCCACTATGTGTTAATCTTTAAAGTGTCAATCATGTGTAACCCTTAAAGTGCCAATCATAATATTGAAGATAACAATTTGATTAATCAAATTAAATAAATAAATAAATTATTATAAATAAATAAATAAATAAATTAACAGTCTCACCATTGTTCACTTTTTGTGATTGATTTGGTAGACAATTTTTGTGGTGTCTTGATTTATGTACAGTTTTATTAACTCTTAAAGTGTAAATCATAACTAGTGCAGATGACATTTTCCAGGTTTTGAGTTGATTAATTTCGAAAACACGTCTATTAAAAAATATTGAAAATTTTACCACCAAAAAACGAAAGTATTCAGATAAAAAAAAATTGCTACTTTCGTATTTCTTCTCGAAACATAAATTGATGGAATCGTTAGTTCCACCTCAGCGAGGCGGTTCTTACGACAAACAACAATACATGTTTTAGCAGAAATAAGAAAAATAATGATCCATATTTTACTAAATAAAAGTGGGTAATATGGGGTGTTTTTGTGATGTGATCATAAAACTATTGCAGCCCATTCACATATTAATTGCATGCCTCATTTTAATAAATAAATAAATAAATAAATAAATAAATATGCCGTTTCTGTAATCACCTTCTGTGACCGACTTTAAGGCACTTTTTCTATCTTTCTTAAAATTCTTAAAGTGTAAACCATAGCTCGACAAACAACATTCTTCGAAATTGTGTTAAAATTGTTTATGACAAACATTACAGCCGATTCAAATATGAGTGAAATGTCCTTTATAAAAAATAAATAAAAACATAAATAAATAAATAAATAGGCTTATCTGTGTTTACACATTATGTAACTTTTATGGCGTCCTTTCAATTATTCAGGGAATATCTTATACAATATACTATATATCGGTGTAGTGTTAACTCTTAAGGTGTCAATCATGACTTGGGAAGACAACATTTTTCAAAATGTGTTTACCTAGTATAAGTTACTTTTTATGGCGTCCTAAATATCTTATACAATATACTGTATATCGGTGTAATGTTAACTCTTAAGGTGTCAATTATGACTGCCGGCAGACCATCACGAAAATTTGACCCCCTATAACCCCACTTTCATAAAGTAAAACTTGGGTTTGCAGTGGTATACATTATGTTTCTTATTTCTTCTTAAAAACATAGATTGCGGGTACTCGTTAGAACCGTCTCGCCGAGGCGGTTCTAACGAGTATCCACAATCTATGTCTTGAGCAGAAATAAGAAAAATAGCATTTTTTTTCATCTGAAATTTTTCATTTTTTGGTGGTAAAATTTACAATGTATATGTATAGGCGTGTTTTCGGCATGGAACAAAATTGGTTTTAATGTAAGAACTTTCTCATCTGAGCTCATCTCGGCTCCCGCCCATAGGGGCTTGAAGAAATATATGGGCTGCATGATGCTTCCACGCAGAGCTGAATCCGGCCCGCACAATAGTACTGGTAAGTCGCTTAGAGGATCCAAGCCTGCATGTCCAGGAACCGCGGTGCGAGGCAGATGCTAATAAACCCTATTGGTTTCATTTGGCGACAGGGCTTGAGATGTCATTCCATCTCAACGTCGGGTAAAAGCCCAACAAAATTGTAAGCAACGTCTCCAAAATGACCTTTACCGTGTTGACGGTGACGTTAAACCTCAAATCAAACAAACAAACAAAATCTGAGTTCATCTTGATCGAGTCTTATAGGCGTGTGTTCGTGATTGGCTAACAATATTTTTCATGGCGTTATTTATTTAAATAAATAGATAAAATAAATGCATAAAAAGATCGGAGTCAAGAGATTTCACGTATCATATTTGACCTTAATCCTTATTTAAAATCACTGGACAAGACTCTGACAAGAGATATAGACCCAATATCCTACATGTCCAAAAAAATAAATCAATAAATAAAAATCAAAAACAAAAAACAACAACAACAACAAAAAAAAAATACTAATAATACTTATAATATTATTATTAAGCAATTCTACATAATGTAGCTCTTCAATATGTTAAATATGTTCGTTCATACTAGATGGCTCGAAATGAAAAGGCGTGGTTGTTACTTCAAGAAGTTCTTTTTCACATTTAGATAGCCTTAATTTGAGCACTACTTAGGCGCTCCTTTGAATACCTACAGGTAGATCAAAGTGTCATATCTGCAGATAAATGATTAATGATTCCCTGAGGTCAGCGACTAGAGAAAAAATATTGGCTATTCTGTACCTTGATCCCAGTGGTGTACAGGGAGATAACTCGAATATCTCGCTCAGATAGGTTTTAACGGAAATTCACGACTTATTCCGATCGCCGCCTATGAAGGAAAAAGTTCGGTATGTTTTTGACCGAAAATTCAGTTAGCAAATAATGCAGGCCCTGAGGTGTCTGATCTTGACCTGCACTGTTTGCCAAGATAACCCTTTAGGGGTTTCCCGCAATCAATGCATTAAAAGGAATGACTAATTTCCATCTTGTACCAATCCCCCCCCCCCCCCCCCCACTTTCAAAAAAGGGACTATGATAACTTTCAGGGGAGGCAACTCTTTCAAAATAATATTTTGATCTCTCATTTCCCTTCACAACAAGGAGCTATCCTTAAAACAACAAAATACCAGGAGAATATAAGAATCTGATATGGTTTGCTGTTGTAGATGGGCGTTTTCAACCTTCAGGATGATTATGCTGAGCAGAACCAAGGCTCACCGAGGTTCCGCTCAGCACAGGTTGGAAATGTCCATCTACATCAGAACACCATATTAGATGCTTTTTCTTGCACAACATCAAAATTTTTCATTTTACTTTACCGGTATTTAACATCTTATTTCTTGCGCACTATACTTATGTGGTTTGCCTTGGTAAGAACACCAGATTAAGAACAAAATTTCTATCCAAAGCTGAAACCACAAATTTCCTAATCTGATGTGCAAGAAAATTCTTTCATCTAATAATAGGCCCTGTTTACAAGGAGGTAAGTTAACATACACTCGAATACGGAGTTGCCTTTCATGTACAAAAAGTGGAGAAATCTCCAAGGCCAGTAATCTTGAAAAAAAATCTCTCAAGGTGAGCAATATTTTTAAAATACTATCTATTAGAATAACTGGAAGTAAGGCTGACACAATTAATCGTATAATCGATTAATAGATCGATAAATTTCACAAAAATGATTATCATTTCGGATTTGCTTTTAATCAATTACTTGATAGGTACAATTTACTCCCCAAAGTTATGCCTAAAATATCGGGATGAGTGGCAAACAGTGCAGACCCTGATGAGACGCCGCATTCTGTGGCGTCTCATCTGGGTCTACACTGCTCAGGCCTGTCTGTTCAAATATACATATGGTAAAGGGCAACATATGGTAAGAGTCATGCTTAGGCAGAAAGCCAGACAGGTAAAATTATGACAAAAAACTTAGCGATTACCAACCGATTATCGATCGCAATGACAGGACTGATAATCGATTATCTTTTCAGCTCCGATTAGCCAGCCCTACTGGACGGGAGCGTGATAGCTCAGTGGTTAGTGCACTTGCCTCTGATGCTAGAGGTCCCGGGTTCGATCCCCGGCAGCGGCGATAAAATTTCGGTGTCCGAACACGCTCCACTGACATCATTTGCAGGGATGAATGTCATAAAGTGCACCGTCCTTCGGATCGGGACGTTAACTGGAGGCCCCCTGTGCAGGGAGAACCATCCCATGTGCAGGTTAAAGATCCCTACCGTAATTACATGATTACTGTGAAGGCTTTCATCCTGCAAAAACCTGGAGTGTATGTAATGTACACCTGCGGTAATGGTCAAATGTGACCGACCCAGTATCAGTAGATAGATAGATAGATAGACAGTAAAATTTCAACTGCTATAATACTTATGGTTTAATATGTACGATGGCAGATTCGAAGTTGTCCTGCAGTTACTAAGAAATTCTTCCCATAGTTCCAGGTAGCAAATGTTTAGGGATAATTGCTAAGTAACACTTTTTGTACCAAATGGAATCTTCCACCTTATATATGGCAGGAGTCCATTACAAAATTTAGGGGTGTCAGGATGTGTTTTCTTGAAATTTAAGTTGGAAAAAAGCTCAACTTTATGCAAACAGTGTAGGCCGCAGAACCTGATCTGGGCCTGCACTGTTTGCCAGGGTACACGTTTTGGGGTTTCTGGTACCAAATGGATTTTTTTAATGAACATTTATGTTGTGTGTGCTAATCAGACACACAACATACCCATATTTTACAGAAGATTGGAAAGCTGTCTTCAGTGGCACAGTGGGTGAGAGCACTATCTCTTAATCATAAGGCCTCTCACTCTGGGTTTGGGCCTCACTCGGGGTCACGTTCCAAGTTCAGCAATGGAAGTTTCTTCGGGTATTCTGAACCACACCCCAACTTCTGATTAACAATCGGCTCAAATAAGTGAAACTGGAGCTGGTATTTATGAAACACTTAAGCACACCCCCCCCCCCCCCCCCCCCCCCGATAACACAAGTATAAAATTAAGATCGATATATGGCCAGATAGGCTTAATGTTGGTTTGGAGTTCAATGGCCCAGTCAGCACAATTAACCCATTAAATGCCAATCAAGACAATTGTCGTCTGCTTTGCTGTATGCAGGTTACCTTAAAAGTAATTGTTTGCCAACAGTGTGGACCCAGATCAGACTGCTCCTGTATGAGCAGGCTGATCTGGGCCCACACTGTTTGCCTGTATGCAAAAATATTTTTAAAAAGTTTGCAAAAAAAAAAATAAGCAGACCACATTTTCAGCGTCTTAAGGATTAAGGCCAAATTACACTTTTCCTAACTTAGGATAAACACTAGACTAAACAGATTTAGTTTCCTCAAGAGAAGGTCATTGTTATAGTGTTTTTTAGGAGGTGATCTTGATTTATGCTCTGATGAGGTTTCAGGAGAGCCTGGCAAACAGAAGCCACTTATAAGCATTAGTAACCTAAGCTGAAAGCACTTTCAAGGTTTATGGAGGGCCAGGGCCTGGACTGCCTGAGGGCCAGGCTGATATTAACCGGGAGGTCAGGCACTGGCCCTTGGACCGTCCATAAATGTTGATAGTGCCCGAGCTTAGGTTTCTATTGCTTTTAGTGCTCTGAACAACTACTGCAAAACGATACATTGAAAGATGAAGGACATGTTAGGCTGGTTTCTTGCAATTCAATGGAATGACAACCAGAAATAAAAACCAGTAATTAATCATTGTCCAATTATCTCTATTGTGGGCAATATAAGACTGGACTTGGGACGGGTCCAGTTCCCGCTGTGCATCTACCGCAGATTAGCCACTTGCATGTGATGCTTTTCTAGCCAATGAAAAAAGGTGTTTCATTTGTGATATGCACTAAAATCTGCTGATGACCAAGTTTAAAAAAAATATTAACACAATTTAATCAGGTCATCTTCACATTGGTTTCAAACTGCCTGTAAAAGTTCAAGAGCCCAGCCCAAGCTGTTTCGAGATATTTTGCTTACAAGCTTTTTCCTACGTTAAAGATTCATTGCTCACTTGGCCACAAAGTCCCATTAAGTAGGGAAAGTGACACCTTCACAATGAGAGTTTGAAGACAGAATGCCCGGCTGCTTACTGCAATTGGTAGCGAGTCATATAGGTAGTCATAGTAGCTTTTGTCGATTGACGGTGGGGTCGAGTGTTATATCCCTGCACTGGCGCTCTTACCCATCGGGCAACAGAGGCCCGTGCAAAAGTAAAATTGCAATGTTTCTTCTGCGCATCATTTGTTAAAGGTTAACATGTCAATAAAGTTGCGTGAAAATATCCCACACAATTTTCAAGTGAAAGAGGACGCAAGTAATTGACAAAATCTCTATTTTCAATACACAAAGGGCCATAACTCCAAAACAGTAAAGCAAGAATTACGATTCTTGTCGCCTGCACATCGTCTCAAGGTGTTTTTTATTTCTGTAAATATTTTGAGACTATCTCAGTTACGCAGCGGACAGACAGAAGACGGGTCAGTTCCAAATGTCACCGTTTCGTCTGCATAAAGGAGAATAATAGGTTTCCATATCATTTCCTGGTTGGTTAATATCTACATTTGTAATTAGCTAAAAGCAATGTGTATGCATGCTGATTTGCTAATAAATTTTATTCATTCATTCATTAATATTAAATTATTTTTGCACCTTCGTAAATCGGACGCGCGATTAAAGTTGTTCGTGTTGATTATTAATTGCAAACGTTCACACCTGAAGCGAGACCAGCCAATATCCATTCTTTAACAAAATGCCATTATCTTTAATGGATTTGCAAATTTAACAGCATATCAATTAAAGCAGACATGACATCGTATAAAATTATCGGCACATGCCGACTTCATTACAAAACACACCTATACAAATACATTGTACCGCCGAAAAAATGAATATTTGTGATATTTTTCTTATTTCTGCTCAAAATATAGATTGCGGGTACCCGTTAGAACCGCCTCAACGAGGCGGTTCTAACGAGTACCTGCAATCTATGTTTTAAGCAGAAATAAGAAAAATAATGTACACCCTGTAAACCCCAGTTTTTCTATATAACAGTGGGGTTCGAGGGGGGTCAGCATATACACGTGTTTTCGTGGTGTATAATCATAAAAAGAAAATGGAGCATTCACATGTTGCAAGCCTTCCGTTTGTTATTAAGACTATTAATTAAGAACACCAAACATCAAAGAACTAAATGGCAACAAGTCCTAGTCTCCACCCCCCGCACACACACCACACACACGCTTTAACCCATTTGTGCACGACATCCTATAAATTGGACGCGGGCATCCAGTGTAGTTCTAGATCGGTCGCCGCAAAACTCGGCGGCTGATCAAGGTCTACACATAAAGCAAAATAGCTGCTATTTTTAGCTCACCTGTCACGTAGTGACAAGGTGAGCTTTTGTGATCACTTTTTGTCCGTCGTGCGTCCGTGCGTCCGTCTCGTGCGTCCGTGCGTCCGTAAACAATTTCAAATAAGTATATCTCTAATACCCCATGGTCAATCTTGATCAAATTTCATGAGAAGCATCATCAGGAAGGGGGAATAAGGCTGCATAAGGTTTTTGGGCTGATCAGATGGGAATTGTGGTTGCCATGGCAACATATAGCTCCCATAGACTTACAATGGGAAAAAATTAAAATATCTTCTTCTCTGAAACCACAGGGCCCAGAGCTTAGATATTTAGCATGTATTAACGGCCAGTGGTCATCTACATAATTCCTGCCAATCATGCCCCTGGAGTCCAAATTGGCCACGCCCCGGGGCCCCTTCGCTCCCATAGACTCATAATGGAACAAAAAGCTTAAAAAATCTTCTTCTCGGAAACCACAGGGCCCAGAGCTTAGATATTTAGCATGTAGCAATGGCAAGTGGTCACCTACATAATTCCTGCCAATCATGCCCCTGGGGTCCAAACCGGCCACGCCCCGGGGCCCTTTAGCTCCTATAGACTCAAAATGGAAAAAAGCTTCAAAAATCTTCTTCTATGAAACCACAGGGCCCAGAGCTAAGGTATTTGACATGTAGCAACGGCAAGTGGTCACCTACATAATTCCTGCCAATCATGCCCCTGGGGTCCAAATTGGCCACACCCCGGGGCCCCTTAGCTCCCATAGTCTCATAATGGAAAAAAAAGGTTCAAAAATCTTCTTCTCTAAAACCACAGGGTCCAGAGCTTAGATATTTAGCATGTAGCAATGGCCAGTGGTCACCTACATAATTCCTGCCAATCATGCCCCTAGGGTCCAAATTGGCTACGCCCTGGGGCCCCTTCGCTCCCATAGACTCATAATGAAACAAAAAGCTTCAAAAATCTTCTTCTTGGAAACCACAGGGCCCAGAGCTTAGATATTTAGCATGTAGCAATGGCCAGTGGTCACCTACATAATTCCTGCCAATCATGCCCCTGGGGTCCAAATTGGCCACGCCCCGGGGCCCCTTCGCTCCCATAGACTCATAATGGAACAAAAAGCTTCAAAAATCTTCTACTCGGAAACCACAAGGCCCAGAGCTTAGATATTTAGCATGTAGCAACGGCAAGTGGTCACCTACATAATTCCTGCCAATCATGCCCCTGGGGTCCAAACGGGCCACGCCATGGGGCCCTTTAGCTCCTATAGACTCATAATGGAAAAAAGCTTCAAAAATCTTCTTCTCTAAAATCACAGGGCCCAGAGCTGAGATATTTGGCGAGTAGCAACGGCAAGTGGTCACCTACATAATTCCTGCCAATCATGCCCCTGGTGTCCAAACGGGCCACGCCCCGGGGCCCTTTAGCTCCTATAGACTCATAACGGAAAAAAAACATTCAAAAATCTTCTTCTCTGAAACCACAGGGCCCCGAGCTGAGATATTTGGCATGCCAATCATGCCCCTGGGGTCCAAACCGGCCACGCCCCGGGGCCCTTTAGCTCCTATAGACTCAAAATGGAAAAAAGCTTCAAAAATCTTCATCTATGAAACCACAGGGCCCAGAGCTAAGGTATTTGACATATAGCAACGGCAAGTGGTCACCTACATAATTCCTGCCAATCATGCCCCTGGGGTCCAAATTGGCCACACCCCGGGGCCCCTTAGCTCCCTTAGTCTCATAATGGAAAAATAGGTTCAATCATGCCCCTGGGGTCCAAACCGGCCACGCCCCGGGGCCCTTTAGCTCCTATAGACTCAAAATGGAAAAAAGCTTCAAAAATCTTCTTCTATGAAACCACAGGGCCCAGAGCTAAGGTATTTGACATGTAGCAACGGCAAGTGGTCACCTACATAATTCCTGCCAATCATGCCCCTGGGGTCCAAATTGGCCACACCCCGGGGCCCCTTAGCTCCCATAGTCTCATAATGGAAAAAAAAGGTTCAAAAATCTTCTTCTCTAAAACCACAGGGTCCAGAGCTTAGATATTTAGCATGTAGCAATGGCCAGTGGTCACCTACATAATTCCTGCCAATCATGCCCCTAGGGTCCAAATTGGCTACACCCCGGGGCCCCTTAGCTCCCATAGTCTCATAATGGAAAAAAAAGGTTCAATCATGCCCCTGGGGTCCAAACCGGCCACGCCCCGGGGCCCTTTAGCTCCTATAGACTCAAAATGGAAAAAGAAGCATCATCAGGAAGGGGGAATAAGGCTGCATAAGGTTTTTGGGCTGATCAGATGGGAATTGTGGTTGCCATGGCAACATATAGCTCCCATAGACTTACAATGGGAAAAAATTAAAATATCTTCTTCTCTGAAACCACAGGGCCCAGAGCTTAGATATTTAGCATGTATTAACGGCCAGTGGTCACCTACATAATTCCTGCCAATCATGCCCCTAGGGTCCAAATTGGCCACGCCCCGGGGCCCCTTCGCTCCCATAGACTCATAATGGAACAAAAAGCTTAAAAAATCTTCTTCCCAGAAACCACAGGGCCCAGAGCTTAGATATTTAGCGTGTAGCAATGGCAAGTGGTCACCTACATAATTCCTGCCAATCATGCCCCTGGGGTCCAAACGGGCCACGCCCCGGGGCCCTTTAGCTCCTATAGACTCATAATGGAAAAAAGCTTCAAAAATCTTCTTCTCTGAAACCACAGGGCCCAGAGCTGAGATATTTAGCATGTAGCAACAGCAAGTGGTCACCTACATAATTCCTGCCAATCATGCCCCTGGGTTCCAAATTGGCCACACCCCGGGGCCCCTTAGCTCCCATAGACTCAAAATGGTAAAAAAGCTTCAAAAATCTTCTTCTCTGAAACCACAGGGCCCAGAGCTGAGATATTTAGCATGTAGCAACGGCGAGTGGTCACCTACATAATTCCTGCCAATCATGTCCCTGGGTTCCAAATTGGCCACACCCCGGGGCCCCTTAGCTCCCATAGACTCAAAATGGTAAAAAAGCTTCAAAAATCTTCTTCTCTGAAACCAAAGGGCCCACAGTTTAGATATTTAGCATGTAGCAAGGGCAATTGGTCACCTACATAATTCCTTCCAATCATGCCCCTGGGTTCCAAATGGGCCACGCGCCTGGGCCCCTTTGCTCCCATAGACTCATAATGGAAAAAAGCTTAAAAAATCTTCTTCTCTGAAACCACAGCGCCCAGAGCTTAGATATAACGCACATAGCAATCGCAAGTGGTCACCTACATAATTCCTGCCAATCATGCCCCAGGAATCCAAAAGGGCCACGCCCCGGGGCCACTTAGCTCCTATAGACTCATAATGGAAAAAAAGCTTAAAAAATCTTCTTCTCTGAAACCACAGGGCCCAGAGCTTAGATATTTAGCATGTAGCAATGGCAAGTGGTCACCTACATTAATCCTGCCAATCATGCCCCTGGTGTCCAAATGGGCCACACCCTGGGACCCCCTTAGCTCCCATAGACTCATAATGGAAAAAAGACTTCAAAAATCTTTTTCTCTGAAACCACAGCGCCCAGAGCTTAGATATTTAGCATGTAGCAACGGCAAGTGGTCACCTTCATATTTCCTGCTAATCATGCCCCTGGGTTCCAAATGGGCCACGCGCCTGGGCCCCTTTGCTCCCATAGACTCATAATGGAAAAAAGCTTAAAAAATCTTCTTCTCTGAAACCACAGCGCCCAGAGCTTAGATATTACGCACATAGCAATCGCAAGTGGTCACCTACATAATTCCTGCCAATCATGCCCCAGGAATCCAAAAGGGCCACGCCCCGGGGCCACTTAGCTCCTATAGACTCATAATGGAAAAAAAGCTTAAAAAATCTTCTTCTCTGAAACCACAGGGCCCAGAGCTTAGATATTTAGCATGTAGCAATGGCAAGTGGTCACCTACATTAATCCTGCCAATCATGCCCCTGGTGTCCAAATGGGCCACACCCTGGGACCCCCTTAGCTCCCATAGACTCATAATGGAAAAAAGACTTCAAAAATCTTTTTCTCTGAAACCACAGCGCCCAGAGCTTAGATATTTAGCATGTAGCAACGGCAAGTGGTCACCTTCATATTTCCTGCTAATCATGCCCCTTGGGTCGAAATGGGCCACGCCCCGGGGCCCCTTAGCTCCCATAGACTCATAATGGTAAAAAGCTTCAAAAATGTTCTTCTCAGAAACTGTGAAGCACAGAACTTAGATATTTAGTATCTAGCAACATAAAATAGTCAGCTACATAAATCCAGCTAACCCTGCCCCTGGGGTCAAAATTGGCCTCGCCCCAGCTCATCACCTCCAATAGACTTATAATGGAAAAAAACTTAAAAGATCTTCTTCTATGAAACCATAAGGCCCAGAGCTTAGATTTTTAGTATGTAGCAACATCAAGTGGCCACCTACATAAATCCTGCCAGTTATGCCCCTGGGATCCAAATTGGCCCCACCCCAGGGCTCTTTAGCTTCCATAGACTTAAAATTGGAGAAACTTCAAAAATCTTCTTCTCTGAAACCACAGGGCCCTTATAATGAAAAAAAAAAAAAAAAAAAAAAACAACTTAAAATGGGGAAAAAATCTTCTCTGAAACCATAAGTCCCAGAGCTTAGGTATTTAGCATGTAGCAATGTCGAGTGGTCGCCTACATGAATCCTGCTAATCATGCCCCTTGGGTCCAAATCCTGTGGCCCCTAAACTCCAACAAACTTATAATGGAAAAGGCTTCAAACATCTTCTTTGAAACCATGAAGTACAGACCTTAGATATTTAGTATATAGCAACACAAAATGGTCGCCTACATAAATCCTGCCAACCATGCCCTTTGGGTCAAAATTGGTCCAGCCCCAGGGCTCATTAGCTCCTATAGACTTAAACTGGAAAAAACTTAAAAGCATCGTTTTTCTCCAAAACCATAAGGCACAGATTTTGTTTGATTTGTGGTTTTACATCCCCATCAACACTGTATAGGTCATTTTGGAGATGTCTCTTCCAATTTTGTGGGACTTTTACCAGACATTGAGATGAAATTACATCTCAAGCCCTGTTGCCCAATGAAACCAGTAGGGTTTATAAGCATGGACACCGCTTTGCCTGAGCTTAGATATTTAGTATGTAGCAATGTCAAGTGGTCTCCTACACTAATGATTTTCTGGTACACAGGTGAGCGATATAGGGCAATTGGGCCCTCTTGTGTTTTATATTAGGATCACTTTTTGTCCGTCATCCGTGCGTAAACAATTTCTTAAAATGACATCTCCTTCTAAACCACTGATTGGATTTTGCCCAAACTTCACAGGAATGATCCTTAGGTGGTCCCCTTTCAAAGTTGTTCAAATGGTTCCGATCCATTGCACATATATGTCACAGGAGCCAAAAATAGATTTTTTTCACCGAAAACTAAAAAAAATCTTCTTCTCTGAAACCACAAGGCCCAGGTCTTTGATATTTGGTATGAAGCTTCATCTAGTGGACCCCTTCCAAGATTGTTCAAATTATAGTGCTGGGGCCAAAAATGCCCCCGCCCCTGGGCCCTTTTGTTTTACATGGGCTTATATTGGGAAAATCTTTAAAAATCTTCTTCTCTGAAACCGCAAGGCCCAGGTCTATGATATTTGGTATGTAGCTTCATCTAGTGGACCCCTACCAAGATTGTTCAAATTATAATGATGGGGCCAAAAATGCCCCCGCCCCGGGGCCCTTTGGTTTTACATAGGGTTATATAGAGAAAATCTTAAAAAATCTTCTTCTCTGAAACCGCAAGGCCCAGGTCTTTGATATTTGGTATGAAGCTTCATCTAGTGGACCTCTACCAAGATTGTTCAAATTATAGTGCTTGGGCCAAAAATGTCCCTGCCCCAGGGCCCTTTGGTTTTACATGGGCTTATATAGGGAAAATCTTAAAAAAATATTTTTCTCTGAAACTGCAAGGCCCAGGTCTTTGCTATTTGGTATGAAGCTTCATCTAGTGGACCCCTACCAAGATAGTTCAAATTATATTGCCCGAGGCCCTTTGGTTTTACATAGGCTTATATCGGGAAAATTTTTAAAAATCTTCTCTGAAACTGCAAGGCCCTGATCTTTGATATTTGGTACCAAGCTTCATCTTGTGGACCTCTACCAAAATTGTTCAAATTATAGCCCTTTGGACAAAAATGCCCCCGCTCCGGGGCCCTTGGTTTTACATAGACTTGTATAGGTAAAATCTTGAAAAATCTTCTTCTCTGAAACCACAAGGCCTAGGTCTTTGATATTTGGTATGGAGCTTCAGCTAGTGGACCTCTACCAAGATTGTTCAAATTATAGCCCTGAGACCAAAAATGCCCCGCCTCATGGCCCTTTGGTTTTACATAGACTTATATAGGGAAAATCTTTAAAAATCTTCTTCTATGAAACCACATGGCCTATGGCCTTGGTCTTTGATATTTGATGTGAAATTTCATCTAGTGGACCTCTATCAAGATTGTTCAAATTATAGCCCTGGGGCCAAAAATGCCCCCGCCCCGAGACCCTTTGGTTTTACATAGACTTATATATATATATATTGATATTGACCATATATATATATATATGGAAATCTTTAAAAAATCTTCTTCTCTGAAACTGCAAGGCCCATGTCTTTGATATTTGGTATGGAGCTCCATCTAGTGGACCTCTACCAAGATTGCTCAAATTATAGCCCTTGGGCCACAAATGCCCCCGCCCCGGGGCCCTTTGGTTTTACATAGACTTATATAGAGATAATCTTTGAAAATCTTCTTCTCTGAAACAGCAAGGCCCAGGTCTTTGAAATTTGGTGTGAAGCTTCATCTAGTGGACCTCTATCAAGATTGATTAAATTATAGCCCTGAGGCCAAAAATGCCCCTGCCCGGGGCCATTTGGTTTTACATAGGCTTATGTAGTGCTGGGGCCAAAAATGCCCCCGCCCCCGGGGCCCGTCGTTTTACATAGGCTTATATAGGGAAAATCTTTCATAAAATCTTCTCTGATACCGCAAGGCCAAGGTCTTTGATATTTGGTGTGTAGCTTCATCTAGTGGACCTTTGCCAAGATTGTTCAAATTATAGCCTTTGTTGATATTTGGTATGAAGCTTCACCTTTTTAGACCTCCCTCAACATTGTGCACATTATAACCCTGGGGTCAATAATGGCCCTCCCTGAGGCCCACTTGTTACTCTATGGATCAGGTGAGCGATCCAGGGCCATCATGGCCCTCTTGTGTTTAATATTAGGATCACTTTTTGTCTGTCATCCGTGCGTAAACAATTTCTTCAAACGACATCTCCTCCTAAACCACTGATTGGATTTTGACCAAACTTCACAGGAATGATCCTTAGGTGGTCCCCTTTCAAAGTTGTCCAAATGGTTCCGGTCAGTTGCACATATAGGTCACAGGAGCCAAAAATAGATTTTTTCACCGAAAACTTAAAAAATCTTCTTCTCTGAAACTGCAAGGCCCAGGTCTTTGATATTTGGTATGAAGCTTCATCTGGTGGACTCCTACCAAGATTGTTCAAATTACAGTGCTGGGGCCTAAAATGCCCCCGCCCCGGGGCCCTTTGGTTTTACATGGGCTTATATAGGGAATATCTGTAAAAATCTTCTTCTCTGAAACCGCAAGGCCCGGGTCTTTGATATTTTATATGAAGCTTCATCTAGTGGACCCCTACCAAGATTGTTCAAATTATAGTGCTGGGGCCAAAAATGCCCCCGCCCCGGGGCCCTTTGGTTTTACATGAGCTAATATAGGGAAAATCTTTAAAAATCATCTTCTCTGAAACCTCAAGGCCCAGGTCTTTGCTATTTGGTATGAAGCTTCATCTGATGGACCGCTACCAAGATTGTTCAAATTATAGTTCTCGGGCCAAAAATGCCCCCGCCCCGGGGCCCTTTGGTTTTACATAGACTTATATAGGAAAACTCTTTAAAAATCTTCTTCTCTGAAACCTCAAGGCCCAGTTCTTTGATATTTGGTATGAAGCTTCATCTAGTGGACACCTACCAAGATTGTTAAAATTATAGTGCCGGGGCAAAAAATGCCCCCGCCCCGGGGCCCTTTGGTTTTACATAGGCTTATGTAGGGAAAGTCTTTAAAAATCTTCTTCTCTGAAACTGCAAGGCCCAGGTCTTTGATATTTGATATGAAGCTTCATCTTGTGAACCTCTACCAAGATTGTTCAAATTGTAGCCCTGGGGCCAAAAATGCCCCCGCTCCGGGGCCATTTGGTTTTACATAGACTTATACAGGGAAAATCTTCGAGAATTTTTTCTCTGAAACCACAAGGCCTAGGTCTTTGATATTTGGTATGAAGCTTCAGCTAGTGGACCTCTACCAAGATTGTTCAAATTATAGCCCTGAGGCCAAAAATGCCCCCGCCTTCGGGCCCTTTTGTATTACATAGACTTATATAGGGAAAATCTTAAAAAAATTTCTTCTGTGAAACCACAAGGCCTAGGTCTTTGATATTTTGTGTGAAATTTCATCTAGTGGACCCCTATCAAGATTGTTCAAATTATAGCCCTGGGGCCAAAAATGCCCCCGCACCGAGACCCTTTGGTTTTACATAGACTTATATAGGGAAATCTTTAAAAATCTTCTTCTCTGAAACTGCAAGGCCCATGTCTTTGATATTTGGTATGGAGCTTCATCTAGTGGACAATTGTAGCCTTTGTTGATATTTGGTATGAAGCTTCACCTTTTTAGACCTCCCTCAACATTATTCACATTGTAACCTTGGGGTGAATAATGGCCCTCCCCGGGGCCCACTTGTTACTCTGTGGATCAGGTGAGCGATCCAGGGCCATCATGGCCCTCTTGTTGTACAAACTGAACCCGGTTCCTTTTATATTGAATATTAACTATTCCAGAAGAAAAATCGGCATAAATGGGTTAATGTCGAGGAGTAAAGATAAAATTTATCCTCCGAGTGTTTTGTTTGTTTGTTTTATAAGTTTATCCCCCCACTCCCCATCACAATTGGAAGCAACGTCTCCAAAATGACATTTACAGTGTTGACGGGGACGTTAAACCTCAAATCAAACAAACAAACAAAACCTGCTGCAAGAGGCGGAGTACCTTGGGCACTTCAAAGGCTTGTATAAGTTATACTGGCTTCGAATTTACCATAAACATGCCATAAGGTCGCACTTAGTGCGTTTTGTTGCAACTTTGTGCATCGGGCGGTCACATAAGCACTTCTGTACTCTGGGTCAGGTCATGGAAATAATATGCAGCTATACTCCCAAGACAAGGAGCTTATGACACAGAGCGTACAGATTTCTCTAGCGCTGATATTTCCGCAGAATTTGATTTCATTTGTCCAAGAGATCAAAGATTAACGAATTCTCTAAGGTCATTAAACATGCAGACTCCATACCAATAGGCCAATAACAAAAACATTCCTGACTGACCACAGCCTAATATGAATAAATTAGATAAGGGTTTGAAATGTCTGGAAGAAAAGAACAGCCGTAAAGACTAGACGATATACCTCTTAGTTCTTGCCTGGGCTAACTCAGTGGAACCGGTCACAAGTTACAAGTGGTCACTGATCCACTTCACTCAAGAACATATGCAGACGGCGCCCCCACCCATCGGGATTTGGAGAAATAGATCGGGCTGCATTGTACTTCCGCGCAGAGCTGAAACCGACCGAACTTGAGTACTGGTAAACCACTTAGGTGATGCGAGTAGGACCGCCCCTTAAACCCTAGTGGTTTCAATGGGTGGTAGGGCTTGAGATGTAATTTCATCTTAGTGTCGGGTAAAAGTCCCACAATATCGGAAGCAACGTCTCCAAAATGATCTAAATAGTGTTGACAGGGACGTAAAACCTCAACTCAAACAAACAAAAACAAACATATGCAGACGACTGTTTTTGTCGCGCCTGCTATTTAGAAGCCAAATTTTCCGTTTGTCAAGCCGTCAAAATTTGCGACCACCCTAGCGTTCACCCTAATGGTCAAGTTCATCGCAGGCGCGACATATTCAAACGTGCGCATAGTCAAACCTCTAGAACTGCATGGCCACGATGGGCCAAGTCACTAGTGTGTGCAGGTAAATCACAAACCAGGCTGCTCAGCTACACAGGCTAGCAAGATTCTTGAAATCTAGAGGTGCACATGCGCAGACTGATCTGCACGTTTTTTGTTCGCAAATGGAAAAAAAAAAATCAAATCTATACGAAAACACGTCTATACGAGCCCCGCCAAGCGAATTTGTGTCTTCGAGCATTTCGTCATGACAAATTTTAACTGCGCATGCCAAGCCATTCAGAGGGGCCAGGGATATGGCTTTCTGTCTTAAGGTTCCTCTTGATTCATTGCTTGTATGAGCGAGCAGCGAAGGTTCTGGCGAGACTGCGCGTATGCGCAGGCTCGCCTAAACCTTCGCTGCTCGCATAGCCGATAAGTACCAAAATCGCTTGACGGGGCCCAATTACAAATACTTTGTAAACTTTGAATACCGCCGAAAAAAAACCCGAACATTTTAAGGTGAAAAATTGCGATAGTTTTCTTATTTCTGCTCAAAATATAGATTATGGGTACTCGTTAGAACTGCCTCAGGGTTTGAATTTCTCGGATCTTCAAGGAGTGACTTAGGTCTTGTACTTTCATAGGAGAACGCTCTTTTTTGTGGACATATTGTTCATTTAAAATATTGGCTGTGTCCTTTGTGTCAGTAAAACTCTTCAATAGTTGAATCCATTGATGGTCAGTTGGACTTCTGCGGTTTTTATGATGAAGCCGAACATACTATCTATCGATCGATCGATAGGCCTATACTTGAGTATTATGCACAGGGATGCGTGCATGAGAATAAAACGTAAAAAAAAAACATATATAGTGAGGGCTAAAAGAGTGATAGTAAAAATAAAAACAATATTACTTGCTATGGCCTCAAGTGATTGATCTTGCCTACTTCACCCTTGAAGGAATCAAGATCGCTTAAAAGTACAATATCTGCAGGGAGCCTATTCCATAAAACTGAGCCCTGTGGCACGCCTGAAGTGACGGGTACTTCTGATGAACATTTCCCCCTCAAGTACTACAGCCTAAGAAACAGCTAATCCATTTGAAAGTTTTCCTTTAATGGCGTAAGCAGAAAGTTTAAAATGCAATTTCAAGTGGTTAAAATGCAATTTCAAGTGCTTCACCTTGTCGAAAGACTTGCTAAAATCAGGCAAGACTAAATCAACTTGGTGACAATGTCCAACTCCTCAACTTATTTTATTAACTGTGTTTCGCAAGAACGTTTCTCAAGAAAACCATGCTGTAATCCATAAAGTATATCATTTCCGAGCAAGGTTGGAAACCATGACACCGGCCCCGTTAGCTCAGTGGTAGAGCGTCCGCTTTGAGGTCGAGAGGTCGCGGGTTCGATCCCCGGTCGCCCGATACCAAAGGTGTTAAAAATGGTACTAGGTGCTCCCTTGGCTGACGATCGCTTGATCAGGGGTAGTCGTAGGAAGATAAATGAAGACGGGTATTTGTTAAATGACGCAAAAAGCACAACTGAGAGAAAAAAAATGCACTTTCAGTTTTTCTATACTCAGTTCTCGGAGCTTATTTCTTTTATGTAGGCCTGTAAGGCGTTTAATCTCGAGAGATCCATTGTAACTTCGGGAGCTAATAAATAAAGCAGCCGATTCGAAATTAATGCCGACTACGCTAAGGCCCCTCTTCTCGTGACCATTACGTGTATAAGGGAAATAAATCTTTCCTTCTTGACATGGAAAGATTATTGAGTAAAGTCCCCTGATTTCCCATTTTAGCTCACCTGAGCACGAAAATATCCGTTGTGCGTCGTCAACAATTTGCTTTAAATGCGAACTCCTCCTAAACCCTTTGGCCAATTTGATTCAAACTTCACAGGAATGTTGCCTAGGTGGCTCCCTACGAAAATAGCTAAATCGTTTCGCTCTGATGAACAAGATGGCCGCCAGAGCTAAAAATAGGAAAATCTTTAAACGCCAACTCCTCCTGTACACTTGGGCCAATTTCATTCAAACTTCATAGAAATGTTGCTTAGGTGACTCTCAGCCAAAATAGCTAAAACGGTTCCGCTCCGAGGAACAAAAAGGCCGTCAGAGCTGAAAATAGAAAAAAACATCGTAAATTTGCTTCAAACGCGAACTCCTCCTAAACTCTTAGGCCAATTTGATTCAAACTTCACAGGAATGTTGCCCAGGTGAATCACTACCAAAATAGCCAAATTCTTCCGCTTTGACAAACAAGCTGGCTGCCAGAGCTAAAAATAGAAAACATCTTCAAACGACAACTCCTGTACTCTTTGGCCAATTTCATCCAAACTTCATAGGAATGTTGCTTTGATGACCCTCTACCAAAATAGCTAAAACAGTGCACCTCCGATGAACAAAATGGCCATCAGAGCTAAAAAAAGAAAACATGGTAAATTTGTTTCAAATGCGAACCAATTGGGCCAATTTGATTCAACATTCACAGGAATGTTAGCTAGGTGACTCCCTACCAAAAGAGCTAAAATCGTTCCACTCTGATGAACAAGAGGCCGCCAAGAGCTAAAAATAGAAAAAAAATCAAACGCCCATTGGTCCATTTTCATTCAAACTTCACAGGAATGTTGGCTAGGTAACTCCCTACCAAAATAGCTAAAATCGTTCCGCTCTGATGAACAAGATGGTCGCCAGCGCTAAAAGTAGAAAAAAATCTTCAAACGACAACTCCTCTTGTACCCTTCGCCCAATTTCATTCAAACTTCATAGGAATGTTGCTTAGGTATCCCTCTACCAAAATAGCTAAAATGGTTCCGCTTCAATGAGCAAAATTGCTGCCAGAGCTAAAAATAACAATAAAAAAAAAAAAACATTGTAAATTTGCTTCAAACGCGAACTCCTCCTAAAGCCTTGGGCTAACGTGATTCGAAATTCACAGGAATGTTGCCTACCTGACTCCCCACCAAAATAGCTCAAATCGTTCCACTCTGACAAACAAGCTGGCCGCCAGAGCTGAAAGTAGAAAACACCTTGAAATGACAACTCTTCCTGTACCCTTAGGCCAATTTCATTCAAACTGCATAGGAATAATGCTTAGATGGCCTTCTGCCGAAATAGCTAAAACTATTTTGCTCGGATGAACAAAATGGATGCCAGAGCTAAAATAGAAAACCATCGTAAATTTGCTTCAAAGCCGAACTTTGGAGCTCTTTGGTGCAGTGGTAGCGCATCGGATTTGTGATCGAGAGGTTGCGGGTTCGATCCTCACGCTGACCAAAGTGTTGTGTCCTTGAGCAAGTCACTTCATCCACATTGCTTTTTAAAAAAAAGTACTGTTTATCACCCAGGAAGTCCTGCTCGTATTTGCTCAGATGTGAGTGAGTAGCAGTAATAGGAGAAAAAAAAAAGAAGAAATAAAAACTCCTCCTAATCCCTTGGGCCAATTGGATTCAAACCACAGGAATGTTGCCTTGGTGACTCACTACCAAAATAGCTAAAATCGTTTTACTCTGACAGACAAGATGGCCGACAGAGCTAAAAATAGAAAAACAATATTCAAACGGCAACTCCTCCTGTACCCTATCTAACTTCTCATACTGAGTCGGTCATATTTGGCCATTACTCAGTTTAGTAGGTGGCTAAATTTAGAATTTAGTATAAAAAATCATCACTGGGTGAGCCCTTAAAACTATTTACAATCCCAACACAGATGGATCCTAAAACGCATACCTCTGAGTCTCAATCTTATAATGTGCGGGCTTTAAACGCCTCTGGGGTCTTGGCATTCACCGCAGAAGATGGAAGACTATTCCACTGAGGAATAGTTCTGGGGAAGAAAGAGTTTTTCAGGGCATCATTATAGAACCAGTACCTTCGATACTGAGACTTATATGCTCTTTGATGCCCTTGTCCGGGTTGACACTGTTGCAGGGGTCAGGTACCTATCCTTGTTAATTGATACTGTACCAGAATGTTTCTTGTAGAGGAAGGTTATAAGCCAGTTTTATACAGACTTCGTAGGAATATAGATGACCCTCTACCAAAATAGCTTAAATGATCCCGCTCTGGTGAACAAAATGGCCACCAGAGCTAAAAATAGAAAAACATTGTAAATTTGCTTCAAACGCGAACTCCTCCTAAACCCTTTGGCCAATTTGATTCAAACTTCCACTGACCTTGAGGAAAACCATAAAACACAAAATTAAAATTTCTTACAACAACTACCTTGAAGGTCTTCTTGGGCTCAATGATGAAAACTCTGTCTGTGACAACAAAAAGCTATTTTCCTTTCTGAAGAGCTGCAAGCAAGACCAGCTTAGCACACCTCCTCTCCAACAGGGAACCAAGCTGGTTACCGATACACGTGAGAAGGCTGATGCACACAATCAGCAGTTTCAATCGGTATTCACTGCTAAGGAACCTCTCTCATTATCACGGTTATGCACAATGAAGCTCCAGGATGTGGCTGACGGTGGCACAATGGATCCTAATACAGTTCCACCTGGTGTGCTTAACTCCATCCTAGTAATGGAGGACTTTTGTGAATCCGTCAGCGGCATACTGAAGTTCTTACAAAACCTGAAACCTGGAAAAGCAGCTGGACCAGACCAAATCAATCCCCTTTTGTTGAAAGAACTGAGAGGGGAAATTGCACCAATCATCCAGGTCATCTTCGAGCGATCATTTGAGACCGGTAAGCTCCTGGCTGATTGGTGCAAGGCCCAAGTAACTCCAGTCTTCAAGAATGGTGACAAGTCGTCCGCTGCCAATTACAGACCTATTTCCCTAACTTGCATACTTTGCAAGGCCCTCGAACATATATTGGCTTCCCACTTGGTAAAGCACCTTGACAAACATGACCTTCTATATGATTTACAGCATGGCTTTAGAGAATAAAGGTCATGTGAGACACAGTTTACCATGTTGGTCGAGGACCTTGCTAAAAGTGTGAGTACAGGTAAACAAATTGATTTAGTACTGCTGGACTTTTCAAAGGTCTTAGATAAAGTTAATCACTCCAAACTCCTTTGGAAGCTCCATCAGTATGGAATCAGAGGTACTGCACCATCCTGGACCCGTGTCTTCCTGGGAAACCGGTCCCAGACGGTAGTACTTGATGGCGAGGAATCGGGTTCGGTCCCTGTAACCTCTGGTGTCCCTCAGGGCTCAGTGCTGGGGCCGATCCTCTTCCTCGACAGTATTCTAGTTGGTATTGCTAATAATGCTCCAGGGTTTTGCAACAGAATGCATTTCAGCGACACTGGTCTATAATTTGCTGCATTATATTTTTCCCCTTTCTTATAGACAGGGGTAACATTTGCTTGTCACCAGTCATCTGGTACAGTGCCCTGGGCAAGTTATACATTGAAGATAAAGGCCAATACAGGAGAGATTTCAGCACTACATTCCTTAAGCACCCTGGCATTCAGGTCGTCCGGCCCAGATGCCTTATGTATCTTGAGCTTACAGAACAGTTTAGCGACCCCCTTGGGGTCAACTGTTATGTCCCCCATAGAGGGGAATGGACTCCTACCTTTGGATGGTAGCTCACCATCAGTTTAACGCATACATGCTGATTGAAACTGTTTGTTAACATATGTTAACCATATCGCGCAAATCTGTTTTTAGAATTCCATTATCCCTTTGCGGAGTGCTTCCAAATGCTTTCTTTTTCAGGGACTTTATGAATGACCAGAACTTTTTAACTTCAACATTTTTATGGGTCTACTTGGATCTGTATTGTCATCTTCAAAGGTAAAGATGCTGGAAACATGCTTCCAATATGCATCTCTTATAACCTTTTGCACATGTGCTCTGAACTCTTTGTAGTGTTTTTTAACGTCAAGGCTGCTAGACTTACCCACATACACAAACATCATATAGTGGTTAGTGCACTTGCCTCTGATGCTTGTGGCCCCAGTTTGATCCCCGACGACGATGATTATTTCAGTGTCCGAACACGCTCCATTGACATCATTTGCAGGTATGAATGTCAAAAGGTGCACCGTCCCTCGGATCGGGACATTAACTGGAGGCCCCCTGTGCAGTTAAAGACCCCAACTATAATTACATGATTACTGTGTAGGCTTTCATCTTGCAAACCTTGTGTGTACATAATGTACACCTGCGAATAATGGTCAAATGTGACAGATCACATTATTAGTAGATAGATAGATAGCGATTTCCGTCTATCTTCATGTACTGAGTCGGTCATGTTTGGCCATATATCAGTTGATTCGGTGGCTAAATTTAGAATTTAGCTAAAAAAAAAAGAAAGGGTGCTGGATGAGTCCTTAAAACTATTTACAATCTGATTAGCATAGGTATACCTCTTAAGTCCCAATCTATACTGTAGGGCTTTGAACTCCTCTCCGGTCTTGGCATCTACCGCAGACGAGGGAAGTCTATTCCACTGAGGAATAGTTATGCCAAAAAAGAATGTTTTAGGCCATCCCTATAGTCCTGGTACCTAAGGTATTGTGTGTTATTTACTTTGATGCCCTTGTTTGAGTTGAAACTGTCACAGGGGTCAAGTATATCAAGAGACACTATACCAGAGTGTATCTTATAAAAGAAGGTTAAAGAGGACTGTTCACAACGTGCCTCTAGGGATGGCCACTCCAACTCACTAAGCATCTCACCAATGCTATTTTTACTGACAGATTCCATCTTTCTATTCTTGCTGTGCTGCACGTTTAAAGTAATTAAGGCTTTCTTCCGGCTTTGACCGCCATAGAAATATGAGTCCGCACAAAATGTAGTCCGGTTTGGCGCAGTAATCAAAATTGTACAAGCGTATTAGTTATCCTGTAAGCGTAATACAAACTTTTGAAGCAGACGACTTGATGATTCAGCATTTCATATGAATCAGCTGCATCATGCGATTGGTTTGGTAAAGACTTTATACCCAGATCAATGCGGCGTCTGCTCAGTTTTATACTGTTTTCTATCAGCGCTGTCAATATTTAAGCCTTAAAGACCAGCCTGTTGTTGGACCAGGTCAGCTGCAGACAAGAATAATAATGGGTTTTCTTTCTGACTTTCGAGGTCAAGTTTAGGTCAGTTACAACTTAGGTGTATATTGACTTTGCGTGGAGAAATTGGAAAGCACGGCTGTCCCTTTCAACCCTGGAATATGGTACAGATACTTAATGTAGGTCCTGTGATATAATTCTAGGTGCCATATATTTAGCAGAATGGACGAGCCCAACTTCAGTCAATCAGTGATGGAAGAGTGCACTCCAGAAACCCAAGGCAGTGAATAAATCAAAGCACTGACAACACTCATGCCGATTGTCTCTAAATGCAGGCTGGTCATGAACGGGGACTTGGACTGATTCATTCAAACTTAAGATGTTAGTAACTAATGCAAAAAAAAGTGTAGAACAAGATCAGCACCGTGTTCTGTGGCGTTTGATCTGAGTTTACATTGTTTGCCAGATCCAACATTTGATTCATGTGCAGATTTTACAGATAACACTTACATGTACCCAACACTGACAAACAACGCGGCTATGTTTGGGTTGATTGTTTGGCATTCGACCCGAAGTTGATAATAAGAAAAGCGCTTCAGTGCTAATGTCTACGTGACTATCACTGCCTTGTCAGAATAACTTTGATCTAAAGTGATGGGAATACAAGTTAAGATTTAGCTGCCGTATTTTACTTCAGTGTATACATCCTTTTGGTCAGTAGGCTTTATAGTTTATTAAAGATGTCAGGAAAACTAAAACAAGTGGCCTCTAAATATTTATCCGTCATTTAATCCACTTTTTAGTAACGTGTGCCAGCAACAGCGATACACATGTCAACTGATCACCTTCGTTTATTCCACCGATAGGATCAATGACACCAACGAAATCATTATCAATAAAGTGACACATATATTGACAACTTACACAAATAAAAGCAATGGCCAAAACCTCACGCCAATGGCTTCTGTGTTTACATATTTGATATACCACGTGATAATGTCATATCGCAAGTGACTGATCGTCCACTGTACAAATCGCAAGTGATGTTCAATCGCAAATGGCCGTTCACTTCCGCTCCCATACTGTGATAGTAGCTTTTGTCGATTGCCGGTGGGGTCGAGTGTTATATCCCTGCACTAGCGCTCTTACCCATCAGGCAACAGAGGCCCGTGCAAAAGTAAAATTGTAATGTTTCTTCTGCGCATCATTTGTTAAAGGTTAACATGTCAATAAAGTGGCGTGAAAATATCCCACACAATTTTCAAGTGAAAGAGGACGCAAGTTATTGACAAAATCGCTATTTTCAAGACACAAAGGGTCGTAACTCCAAAACAGTAAAGCAAGAATTACGATTCTTGTCTCCTGCACATCGTCTCAAGGTTTTTTTATTTCTGTAAAATTTCATGAGACTATCTCAGTTACGCAGCGGACATGGCGCACAGACAAAAGACGGGGTCAGTTCCAAATGTCACCGTTTCTTCTGCTTAAAGGAGAATAATAGGTTTCCATATCATTTCCTGGTTGGTTGATATCTACATTTGTAATAAGCTAAAAGCAATGTGTATGCATGCTGATTAGCTAATATTATTCATTCATTCATTAATATTAAATTATTTTTGCACCTTCGTTAATCGTTAATCGGACGCGCGATTAAAGTTGTTCGTGTTGATTATTAATTCTAACATGACGTTAACGTTTTTCCCATTGAACCCAGTGGAAACGTCAGCGTTTGCAAATATGCGATAATTCACGTCGTCAACGTGGTGCGTGCAATTTGGCGTCATCGTGACGTTGCATGTAAACATTTCCTTCTGTCGACATCCGCTGCAAAATAGTCCCCAGGATAACGCTTTGTTACTACTGTATTTCAGTTTAGCATCATGTTAGAATCGAAATAATTTCCACGCACCCGGTGTGTTATCGTGATTAACACACGGTGTTGTCGGGCAGATGCGAATATTAATTCACTCCGGCTTCGCCGTCGTGAATTAATATTTCGCAATCTGCCCTCCAACACCGTGTGTTAATCACGATAACACACGGTACGTGGAGATTATTTCTTAATTGCAAACGTTCACACCTGAAGCGAGACCAGCCAATATCCATTCTTTAACAAAAATGCCATTATCTTTAATGGATTTGCAAATTTAACAGCATATCAATTGAAGCAGACATGACATCGTATAAAATTATCGGCACATGCCGACTTCATTACAAAACACACCTATACAAATACATTGTACCGCCGAAAAAATGAATATTTGTGATATTTTTCTTATTTCTGCTCAAAATATAGATTGCGGGTACCCGAGGCGGTTCTAACGAGTACCTGCAATCTATGTTTTAAGCAGAAATTAGAAAAATAATGTACACCCTGTAAACCCCAGTTTTTCTATATAACAGTGGGGTTCGAGGGGGGGGGGGGGGGGGTCAGAATATACACGTGTTTTCGTGGTGTATAATCATAAAAAGAAAATGGAGCATTCACATGTTGCAAGCCTTCCGTTTGTTATTAAGACTATTAATTAAGAACACCAAACATCAAAGAACTAAATGGCAACAAGTTTTAGTCACCCCCCCCCCCCCGCACACACACACACACACACACACACACACACACACCACACACGCTTTAACCCATTTGTGCACGACATCCTATAAATTGGACGCGGGCATCCAGTGTAGTTCTAGATCGGTCGCCGCAAAACTCGGCGGCTGATCAAGGTCTACACATAAAGCAAAATAGCTGCTATTTTTGTACAAACTGAACCCGGTTCCTTTTATATTGAATATTAACTATTCCAGAAGAAAAATCGGCATATTAAATGGGTCAATGTCGAGGAGTAAAGATAAAATTTATCCTCCGAGTGTTTTGTTTGTTTTTGTTTTATAAGTTTATCCCCCCACTCCCCATCCCAATTGGAAGCAACGTCTCCAAAATGACATTTACAGTGTTGACGTGGACGTTAAACCTCAAATCAAACAAACAAACAAAACCTGCTGCAAGAGGCAGAGTACCTTGGGCACTTCAAAGGCTTGTATAAGTTATACTTCGAACTAACCATACACATGCCATAAGGTCGCACTTAGTGCGTTTTGTTGCAACTTTGTGCATCGGGCGGTCACATAAGCACTTCTGTACTCTGGGTCAGGTCATGGAAATAATATGCAGCTATACTCCCAAGACAAGGAGCTTATGACACAGAGCGTACAGATTTCTCTAGCGCTGATATTTCCGCAGAATTTGATTTCATTTGTCCAAGAGATCAAAGATTAACGAATTCTCTAAGGTCATTAAACATGCAGACTCCATACCAATAGGCCAATAACAAAAAACATTCCTGACTGACCACAGCCTAATATGAATAAATTAGATAAGGGTTTGAAATGTCTGGAAGAAAAGAACAGCCGTAAAGACTAGACGATATACCTCTTAGTTCTTGCCTGGGCTAACTCAGTGGAACCGGTCACAAGTTACAAGTGGTCACTGATCCACTTCACTCAAGAACATATGCAGACGGCGCCCCCACCCATCGGGATTTGGAGAAATAGATCGGGCTGCATTGTACTTCCGCGCAGAGCTGAAACCGACCGAACTTGAGTACTGGTAAACCACTTAGGTGATGCGAGTAGGACCGCCCCTTAAACCCTAGTGGTTTCAATGGGTGGTAGGGCTTGAGATGTAATTTCATCTTAGTGTCGGGTAAAAGTCCCACAATATCGGAAGCAACGTCTCCAAAATGATCTAAATAGTGTTGACAGGGACGTAAAACCTCAACCCAAACAAACAAAAACAAACATATGCAGACGACTGTTTTTGTCGCGCCTGCTATTTAGAAGCCAAATTTTCCGTTTGTCAAGCCGTCAAAATTTGCGACCACCCTAGCGTTCACCCTAATGGTCAAGTTCATCGCAGGCGCGACATATTCAAACGTGCGCATAGTCAAACCTCTAGAACTGCATGGCCACGATGGGCCAAGTCACTAGTGTGTGCAGGTAAATCACAAACCAGGCTGCTCAGCTACACAGGCTAGCAAGATTCTTGAAATCTAGAGGTGCACATGCGCAGACTGATCTGCACGTTTTTTGTTCACAAATGGCAAAAAAAAAAAAATCAAATCTATACGAAAACACGTCTATACGAGCCCCGCCAAGCGAATCTGTGTCTTCGAGCATTTCGTCATGACAAATTTTAACTGCGCATGCCAAGCCATTCAGAGGGGCCAGGGATATGGCTTTCTGTCTTAAGGTTCCTCTTGATTCATTGCTTGTATGAGCGAGCAGCGAAGGTTCTGGCGAGACTGCGCGTACGCGCAGACTCGCCTAAACCTTCGCTGCTCGCATAGTCGATAAGTACCAAAATCGCTTGACGGGGCCCAATTACAAATACTTTGTAAACTTTGAATACCGCCGAAAAAAAAACCGAACATTTTAAGATGAAAAATTGCGATAGTTTTCTTATTTCTGCTCAAAATATAGATTATGGGTACTCGTTAGAACTGCCTCAGGGTTTGAATTTCTCGGATCTTCAAGGAGTGACTTAGGTCTTGTACTTTCATAGGAGAACGCTCTTTTTTGTGGACATATTGTTCATTTAAAATATTGGCTGTGTCCTTTGTGTCAGTAAAACTCTTCAATAGTTGAATCCATTGATGGTCAGTTGGACTTCTGCGGTTTTTATGATGAAGCCGAACATACTATCTATCGATCGATCGATAGGCCTATACTTGAGTATTATGCACAGGGATGCGTGCATGAGAATAAAACGTAAAAAAAAAACATATATAGTGAGGGCTAAAAGAGTGATAGTAAAAATAAAAATCAAAGTACTGAAAGTACTGAGGAAAGTTGATTTATGAGGTATATACACCATGCTAAAATGGTAGTGGTAGATTAAACAGTTCTCTAAGTATCTTTTTGACAAGGTTGAAAAAGGAGTTTAACCAGGTTCGACTAAGAAAAAAATTCCTGTTGCTTGTTATTGTCCTCGTGACAATCACTGACCATCTGACTGGCGCCGACCCTGAACAAAATCCAGGTATTGGTTATTGATAGCACCCCTAAGATGTCATAGCGGAACGTCAGAAGAAAATTCTGGACTGTGCTTGTTTGTTTGTTTGTATGTTTGTTTGCTTGTTTTGAGGTTTAACATCCCCGTCAACACTGACTAGGTCATTTAGAGACGTTGCTTCCAATTTTGTGAGACTTTTACCCAACACTAAAATGAAATGACATAAGTATCAAGCCTGTCGCGCAATGAAACCAAATAGGCTTGTGGCATGGACCGGGTCCGATTCACATAACTTTGCCTGGCCAGGCTTAGATCCTCTAAGCGGTTTAACAGTACTCATTTACGGTCGATTTCAGCTCGGCGTGGAAGTATCTTGCAGTCCGTCTATTTCTTCAAGCCCTGATGGGCGGGGGCGGTAGGGCTGTGCTCGTGCATTTGGCCATTGTCAAACAGAACCTTCATAATCAGACGTCACATAATGCGGTGTCCGATCAGATCTAATGTACCTGCTTAAACGAACAGTCCGATTCTCAGTTCATGACTATTCTCAAAACTTACATTCAGAGACGATCGATCCACCAGCACTTTGATTAATTGAGTATTTACGCAAATACGCTGTTTATTTGGAGCACTGGACGGGAGTGAACTTTAAAACCGATTGCTTTCTGTCGGCGAGTCATGGGTCTCCAAAAATGAAGTGTACATTGCTTTCGGAGACGTTACAGCAGAGCCCTTTAATTTCTACATTTTAAACAGTGGAGACGCTTCGACTTAGGTTCGTCTTCCCAAGTGTCTATAAAACGAGTGCATATGCACCCAAAAATGCAAAGCTTCCTTTTATAACACTGAAGTTATCTGATTCGAGGTCACAGAATGAGGTGTCTGATCAGTGGCTTCTGAATTTGCTTAACCAATATATGACAATGGAATCTTAAAACAAATAAGTTCGGAACAGGATCGTCAGATTTGTTTTCTTTAAGGTAGGTTTTGCAAGAATATATGTTTTTTTAGCAATCAATGCAGACTCAGATCAGACGCCAAGTTGTGCTGCGTCTGATCTGGGCCTACAATACTTACATGCCATAAAAAGTGACGCTAGTTATATATGGGCTAATGTCCAGTTCGGAAACCGAGGGGTGAAAGGGAAGGAGCACCTGTGGAATCAAATCCAGTTCGGCAACTGAGGGGTGAAAGGGAACGAACACCTGTGGAATCAAGTCCGCCTTAAGCGCGAATGTTAAGAAATCAATGCGCTGGAAAAGGAAATGAGCAAAGTGCTTAATTTGGATTATTTTATGCAGCGAACGAACAGCGGAAGTGTAGTAACGCGGTCCAGTACCGGAAGTAGAAATGCAATGACATATAAACTTGATACAAGTATCAACTTTCAACAATATTACTTGCTATGGCCTCAAGTGATTGATCTTGCCTACTTCACCCTTGAAGGAATCAAGATCGCTTAAAAGTACAATATCTGCAGGGAGCCTATTCCATAAAACTGAGCCCTGTGGCACGCCTGAAGTGACGGGTACTTCTGATGAACATTTCCCCCTCAAGTACTACAGCCTAAGAAACAGCTAATCCATTTGAAAGTTTTCCTTTAATGGCGTAAGCAGAAAGTTTAAAATGCAATTTCAAGTGGTTAAAATGCAATTTCAAGTGGTTCACCTTGTCGAAAGACTTGCTAAAATCAGGCAAGACTAAGTCAACTTGGTGACAATGTCCAACTCCTCAACTACTTCTATTAACTGTGTTTCGCAAGAACGTTTCTCAAGAAAACCATGCTGTAATCCATAAAGTATATCATTTCCGAGCAAGGTTGGAAACCATGACACCGGCCCCGTTAGCTCAGTGGTAGAGCGTCCGCTTTGAGGTCGAGGGGCCGCGGGTTCGATCCCCGTTCGCCCGATACCAAAGGTGTTAAAAGTGGTACTAGGTGCTCCCTTGGCTGACGATCGCTTGATCAGGGGTAGTCGTAGGAAGATAAATGAAGACGGGTATTTGTTAAATGACGCAAAAAGCACAACTGAGAGAAAAAAAATGCACTTTCAGTTTTTCTATACTCAGTACTCGGAGCTTATTTCTTTTATGTAGGCCTGTAAGGCGTTTAATCTCGAGAGATCCATTGTAACTTCGGGAGCTAAAAAATAAAGCAACCGATTCGAAATCAATGCCGACTACGCTAAGACCCCTCTTCTCATGACCATTACGTGTATAAGGGAAATAAATCTTTCCTTCTTGACATGGAAAGATTATTGAATAAAGTCCCCTGATTTCCCATTTTAGCTCACCTGAGCACGAAAATATCCGTTGTGCGTCGTCAACAATTTGCTTTAAATGCGAACTCCTCCTAAACCCTTTGGCCAATTTGATTCAAACTTCACAGGAATGTTGCCTAGGTGGCTCCCTACGAAAATAGCTAAATCGTTTCGCTCTGATGAACAAGATGGCCGCCAGGGCTAAAAATAGGAAAATCTTTAAACGCCAACTCCTCCTGTACACTTGGGCCAATTTCATTCAAACTTCATAGAAATGTTGCTTAGGTGACTCTCAGCCAAAATAGCTAAAACGGTTCCGCTCCGATGAACAAAAAGGCCGTCATAGCTGAAAATAGAAAAAACATCGTAAATTTGCTTCAAACGCGAACTCCTCCTAAACTCTTAGGCCAATTTGATTCAAACTTCACAGGAATGTTGCCCAGGTGAATCACTACCAAAATAGCCAAATTCTTCTGCTTTGACAAACAAGCTGGCCGCCTGAGCAAAAAATAGAAAACATCTTCAAACGACAACTCCTGTACTCTTTGGCCAATTTCATCCAAACTTCATAGGAATGCTGCTTTGATGACCCTCTACCAAAATAGCTAAAACAGTGCACCTCCGATGAACAAAATGGCCATCAGAGCTAAAAAAAAGAAAACATGGTAAATTTGTTTCAAATGCGAACCAATTGGGCCAATTTGATTCAACATTCACAGGAATGTTAGCTAGGTGACTCCCTACCAAAAGAGCTAAAATCGTTCCACTCTGATGAACAAGAGGCCGCAAAGAGCTAAAAATAAAAAAAAAATCAAACGCCCATTGGTCCATTTTCATTCAAACTTCACCGGAATGTTGGCTAGGTAACTCCCTACCATATTAGCTAAAATCGTTCCGCTCTGATGAACAAGATGGTCCGCTCTGATGAACAAGATGGTCGCCAGCGCTAAAAGTAGAAAAAAAATCTTCAAACGACAACTCCTCTTGTACCCTTTGCCCAATTTCATTCAAACTTCACAGGAATGTTGCTTAGGTATCCCTCTACCAAAATAGCTAAAACTAAAACGGTTCCGCTTCAATGAGCAAAATGGCTGCCAGAGCTAAAAATAACAATAAAAAAAAACATTGTAAATTTGCTTCAAACGCGAACTCCTCCTAAAGCCTTGGGCTAACGTGATTCGAAATTCACAGGAATGTTGCCTACCTGACTCCCTACCAAAATAGCTCAAATCGTTCCACTCTGACAAACAAGCTGGCCGCCAGAGCTGAAAGTAGAAAACACCTTGAAATGACAACTCTTCCTGTACCCTTAGGCCAATTTCATTCAAACTGCATAGGAATAATGCTTAGATGGCCTTCTGTCGAAATAGCTAAAACTATTTTGCTCGGATGAACAAAATGGATGCCAGAGCTAAAATAGAAAAGGCATCGTAAATTTGCTTCAAACCCGAACTTTGGAGCTCTTTGGTGCAGTGGTAGCGCATCGGATTTGTGATCGAGAGGTTGCGGGTTCGATCCTCACGCTGACCAAAGTGTTGTGTCCTTGAGCAAGTCACTTCATCCACATTGCTTTTAAAAAAAAAAGTACTGTTTATCACCCAGGAAGTCCTGCTCGTATTTGCTCAGATGTGAGTGAGTAGCAGTAATAGGAGAAAAAAAGAAGAAATAAAAACTCCTCCTAATCCCTTGGGCCAATTGGATTCAAACCACAGGAATGTTGCCTTGGTGACTCACTACCAAAATAGCTAAAATCGTTTTGCTCTGACAGACAAGATGGCCGACAGAGCTAAAAATAGAAAAACAATATTCAAACGGCAACTCCTCCTGTACCCTATCTAACTTCTCATACTGAGTCGGTCATATTTGGCCATTACTCAGTTTAGTAGGTGGCTAAATTTAGAATTTAGTATAAAAAATCATCACTGGGTGAGCCCTTAAAACTATTTACAATCCCAACACAGATGGATCCTAAAACGCATACCTCTGAGTCTCAATCTTATAATGTGCGGGCTTTAAACGCCTCTGCGGTCTTGGCATTCACCGCAGACGATGGAAGACTATTCCACTGAGGAATAGTTCTGGGGAAGAAAGAGTTTTTCAGGGCATCATTATAGAACCAGTACCTTCGATACTGAGAATTATATGCTCTTTGATGCCCTTGTCCGGGTTGACACTGTTGCAGGGGTCGGGTACCTATCCTTGTTAATTGATACTGTATACCAGAATGTTTCTTGTAGAGGAAGGTTATAAGCCAGTTTTATACAGACTTCGTAGGAATATAGATGACCCTCTACCAAAATAGCTTAAATGATCCCGCTCTGGTGAACAAAATGGCCACCAGAGCTAAAAATAGAAAAACATTGTAAATTTGCTTCAAACGCGAACTCCTCCTAAACCCTTTGGCCAATTTGATTCAAACTTCCTCTGACCTTGAGGAAAACCATAAAACACAAAATTAAAATTTCTTACAACAACTACCTTGAAGGTCTTCTTGGGCTCAATGATGAAAACTCTGTCTGTGACAACAAAAAGCTATTTTCCTTTCTGAAGAGCTGCAAGCAAGACCAGCTTGGCACACCTCCTCTCCAACAGGGAACCAAGCTGGTTACCGATACACGTGAGAAGGCTGATGCACACAATCAGCAGTTTCAATCGGTATTCACTGCTAAGGAACCTCTCTCATTATCACGGTTATGCACAATGAAGCTCCAGGATGTGGCTGACGGTGGCACAATGGATCCTAATACAGTTCCACCTGGTGTGCTCAACTCCATCCGAGTAATGGAGGACTTTTGTGAATCGGTCAGCGGCATACTGAAGTTCTTACAAAACCTGAAACCTGGAAAAGCAGCTGGACCAGACCAAATCAATTCACTTTTGTTGAAAGAACTGAGAGGGGAAATTGCACCAATCATCCAGGTCATCTTCGAGCGATCATTTGAGACCGGTAAGCTCCTAGCTGATTGGTGCAAGGCCCAAGTAACTCCAGTCTTCAAGAAGGGTGACAAGTCGTCCGCTGCCAATTACAGGCCTATTTCCCTAACTTGCATACTTTGCAAGGCCCTCGAACATATATTGGCTTCCCACTTGGTAAAGCACCTTGACAAACATGACCTTCTATATGATTTACAGCATGGCTTTAGAGAATAAAGGTCATGTGAGACACAGTTTACCATGTTGGTCGAGGACCTTGCTAAAAGTGTGAGTACAGGTAAACAAATTGATTTAGTACTGCTGGACTTTTCAAAGGTCTTAGATAAAGTTAATCACTCCAAACTCCTTTGGAAGCTCCATCAGTATGGAATCAGAGGTACTGCACCATCCTGGACCCGTGTCTTCCTGGGAAACCGGTCCCAGACGGTAGTACTTGATGGCGAGGAATCGGGTTCGGTCCCTGTAACCTCTGGTGTCCCTCAGGGCTCAGTGCTGGGGCCGATCCTCTTCCTGGTCTATATCAATGACCTGCCGGCTGAGCTGTCATCACAAGTGCGTCTGTTCGCAGATGACACGGCCGTGTACCTGACAATTGGAGGTACAGAAGACGGAACTGTGCTACAGAATGACCTGGACAGACTATCTATGTGGGAGGATAAATGGGACATGGAGTTCAACCCATCCAAGTGCCAGGTAGTACGGGTGACAACAGCCAGAAAAGCAATAAATTCAGTGTACACTTTACACGGTCAAATCCTGGAGGTTGTCACCAGTGCTTGGTACTTGGGGGTTGATATCTCAAGTGGTCTATCATGGAACTGCCACATAGACCGTATAACTGCAAACGCTAACCGGACCTTAGGATTCATTAAAAGAAACATTAAAACAAAAAATCCTAAGGTACGGGAGACTGCCTACAACACCTTGGTCCGCCCTCAGCTGGAGTACGCCGCCCCCATCTGGGATCCCCATACTAAGGAGAAAATACTCCAGCTGGAAAAAGTCCAACGCAGGGCAGCTCGCTGGACCTCAAGTAATTACGATTACCGGTCAAACGTTACTGCCATGGTCAACTACCTTGGCTGGAGAACCCTAGAGCAGAGACAAGCAGATGCGCGCCTTTGCCTTTTTTTACAAAATCGTTCACGGTTATGTAGCAGTGCCCCTCCCCAAATACATACAACCTGTTGCTAAGGAAAACCTACGGCACTGCCACTCTTTGGCCTTCCGTCAACTTCACACAACTAGAGGTTATTATAAGTATTTATTCTTTCCATTGGCTAGAGCTCTATTGTCCAGTGGAATGCCCTACCCGAAGCCGCTGCATGCTCACCAGACCAGGAATCATTCAAGGTCATAGTTAGTGAGCTGCAGCACTCCAGGCCCTTGATCCATAAGCTGTTGTTTTTAACCTGATTTCAGCTCATCTTCACTATTTAAACCTATCATCTTTCGTCCCCTTCACTATCTGCTTTTAACTTTTCTTTTCCATTAATTGTGTTCGACAGCGCACCTGCCTAGAATGTCCTCGCGGGCGTATAGATAGATAGAGAGAGAGAGAGAGAGAGAGAGAGAGAGAGAGAGAGAGAGAGAGAGAGAGAGAGAGAGAGAGAGAGAGAGAGAGAGATAGGAATGTTGCCTGGTGACTCCCTTCCAAAATAGCTAAAATCGTTCCTCTCTGACGATCAAGATGGGCACCAGAGCCAAAAATAGAATGTACTACAGACGGTGACACTCAGGTGAGCGAATCAGGCCCTCTGGGCCTCTTGTATATTACATTTTGTCGACCAATCAACGGACTCGTTACAATGGGTCATACACAATCAACATGGCGGCGAAAGTAGAACATCTGTCACTTTGGAATCCTGAATAATTGTTTTTCGATTAGGATATATCACTTAATTAAAATCTTCAAGGTAAGATGCCTCACAAGTTCTTTTTTTCACGACCATAGGTTTTAATATTTGAGAACTCCAAATTCTGAATAACAAAACTAGTAGCCAACCAGAAAATGGATTCTGCAAGTTTCAGCAGGCATTTTGACCCAATAAATTGATGTCAGGAGTCTGCTTACGCAGTAAGAACAAGATTTTGTTGTTTTTTTTGTTTTTTTTTTCAGAAAAAAGGAATACTTTGCAGAAAAAAACAAAGATATTTATGTTGAATATAAGAATAAAGTAGTGGTGCTTTCAAATCATTATACACAAACATTAAGCCTTTTAAAAGCTAGTACTTGTGGTGAAAAATAGGGCTGTGTACCGCCTTTGCAAATTGTTCCGCGGTATAGGAGCTTTTTTCGTTACATACTTCCGGTTCTAAAAATAGAACTGGAAAAGCCCTGGCCGTCAACTGTCGTATAGGAGCTTTTTTCGTGACGTACTTCCGGTTCTAAAAATAGAACGGGAAAAGCCCTGGCCGTCATCTGTCGTATTGCTTCAAAGGCAGTGGGACAGATAAAGTGTTAATTACAGCGTAAAACAGTGGAAATCTTTTAAACTTTTGGGGAATTCTAATATAAGATAATGGGAGAAACACCGATATGCTTCCAGATGTGAAATTTCGCATTACGAAAATGATATATTGTACATACGATCTCTCTCTCTCTCTCTCTCTTTCTCTCTCTCTCTCTCTCTCTCTCTCTATCTCTCTCTCTCTCTCTCTCTCTCTCTCTCAGCGCACCAACAATTAGCGAGCGCAGACAGTTTGTCCTTAATTGACGCTACGTTAACCGACATGTAGCGTGTCAACAACGTCGTGTCTACATCAAACCAACTTCAAAGCGATGCATTGAATTTGACATTGCAACGTCCATGAAACGTCACAACGTTTCGTTGGCGATAATACGGCGTTGCTTAATAAAATGTCATTTGCGCAGTGCTTGGACCCATCAAGACTCAGTAGGATTGGAACATTAAATTCAAAACAAACGTAGAACACCCTTTCAGGGCATAAGAATGTTAAACACTCCTTCGCAAGAGCAAGATTTTACAGTAAAATCTGGTAAATTTGTAGATTGGTTCGACCTGCCCAACCCTTAGGACAACATTAACCCATTTGGTACCGGAAACCCCAAAAGGGGTAAGTGATAAACAGTGCAGGCCCAGACCAAGCGCCGCAGAATGCGGCGTCTGATCAGGGCCTACACTGTTTGCAAAAAGTTCGGCCATTATCCAAATAAATTTTGAAGAAACACAACCTGACACCCCTAAAATTTGAAAATGACTCCTGCTATATATAAGGAGGAAGATTCCATTTGGTACAAAAAGGGTTATGGGCTTCTTGGATACTTGGATCAGTCAAATCATCTCAACGGTCACGTGCCATTGAAGTTAGTTGGAGTGGCTGTTGTCAGCATGACGTCGAGCCAACGTTGACTCGACGCCCGTTTGTAAGTCCACTCATTGTTTTTTTTTCGACTGTCAGTATGTTTATTTGTCTGTCTGACAGTCCGTCCGTTCGTCTGTTAGTCAGTCATTCAGTTAGTCGGTCTGTGTGTCATTTATCTGTCTACTGTCAGTTCGTCAGTCAAACCCCTCTCTCTCTCTCTCTCTGTCTATGTCTCTCTCTCTCTCTCTCTCTCTCTCTCTCATGCCAACGGTTCTGTGACAATGAAGTGAGTTGGAGTGGGTGTCGACGGCATGACGTCGAACCAACATTGACTCAACGCCCCTCCGTCAGTCCACTCATTAGTTTATTTATTTCGGCTGTCAGTAGAGACATTTAAATTGCACATGTAGACAGATCGTTGGACAGATTTCTCAAGATAGATAGATAGATAGATAGATAGATAAGATAGATAGATAGATAGATAGATAGATAGATAGATAGATAGATAGGATAGCGAATAAAACAAAAGTTACGTAAAAACTTATTTTGTGAATAACGGTATCTCAAGCCATTGACATGGGTCATTCACGAAAAGATTTTCGTCAATTAAAAACGGATTTAGGATAAATGAATTTCGGTAATGAAAGTAAAATATCATTCTTTCCTTCTCGAGGCATTATTTCAATGAAAACGGGTATATTTTCTCTCAAAATGTCTGAAAAGTGTTAGCATTTTAAGTTCCGCCAATACATTTGACTAGCGATGGCCGTTTCAATTGACGGCCAGTACTTTGCGCATGCGCAAGAATGACGTCATAAAAGGAATTCATAAAACCTCCTATTGCTTCAAGGCAGTGGGACAGATAAAGTGTTAATTACAGCGTAAAACAGTGGAATTCATTTAAACTTTTGGCGAATTCTAATGTAAGATAATGGGAGAAACACCGGTATGCTGCCAGGTGTGAAATTTCGCATTAAGAAAACATGCCTATACCAATACATTATCAATTTTTCGGCCAAAAAATGGAAATTTTAAGATGAAAAATTGTGATATTTTAAAATGTTTTACTATATAAAAGTGGGGATTTGAGGGGGTCAAAATCGCATAGGTGTGTTTTTTATGATTGCAAATCCCAAGTGTTATTTTTTTAGTTAACTGCTCTTAAAGATAACTAAAAAATAACACTTGGGATTTGCACTTAAAGATATATTTTACATATGACCCAAAAGGGTCCCCCACCTCTCTCTCTCTGAGTGTGTCATGGCCTATATATTGCTCTCTCTCTCTGTTAGCGTACCAACAATTAGCGAGCACAGGTAAATGTAAATTACAGTTTGTCGTTAAATAACTCCACGTCAACCGACATGTAGGGTGTCAACAACGTCGTGTCTACATCAAATGAACATCAAAGCGATGCACTGAATTTGACTTCCTAATGTCGATGAAAATACGGCGCTGCTTAATAAGATGACATTTGCCCAGTGCTCGGACCCATCAGGACTCAATGGGATTGGAACATTAAATTCAAAAACAATCGTAGAACACCCTTTCAGTGCATGAGAATGAAACACTCCTTCTCAAGTGCAAGATTTTACAGATGTCTCAAAAATGACCTTTATAGTTTTGATGGGGACGTTAAACCTCAAATCAAATAATTTAACAAAACAAACAAAAGCAAGATTTTACAGTAAAATCCGGTAGATTTGTAGATTTATTCAAACTGCCAAGCCCTTACATTAACCCATTTTGTACCAGAAACCCCAAAACGGGTACCCTGGAAAACAGTGCAGGCCCAGATCAGACGCCGCATAACCCCACAAAAAATATTCTGGGCGGGGGGAATTTCACATCCCGAAAAATTTTGGGTGTATAGCCCATCTGGCCGCTAAAATTTATATATGAGGGTGTCGAAAATTAATGGTGATAAAACATGCTGCAAACAGTGAAAATTGCTAGTGCCAAACACCTTAATTGTTGCCTTGACAGCTGTGTGAAGATTAAAATGTGGTCAAAAATTCATGTGAACCCCCCCCCCCCCCCCCCCCCCACCCCCCGCCCCCCATTTTAAGCCCCAGAAGCACCTAAAATCTGCATTTCTACCCCTGGATAGTTATGTTTGCTTTAGGATTTGTTGGGCAAAAAAGTGACCTGTTTTTGGGCACTTTCATTATAAATTAGAAAAACAAAATATGAGCATACAGGTATAAATATTTTTGGTAGCTGTATGTTTTAAACAAAATATTTGGTTGTAAAATGTGCCACTGGGTACCAACAATTTTCTGTGAAAATTTGAGGTGAATGTGCCCAATGGTTCTTTCACAATACATAAATATGTCAATATTTTGGGACAAAAAGGCAGTCTCAATATGGAATATTCAATGTTAAGCATGCTGCTACTCTAAATCTGTGGTGATTTTTCAAAAGGATTTGTGTTTTTGTAAATGCTCATATGCCAAAATTATAGTGTGAAAAAAATTATAATCGTCCGTTCTATAATTCAGAAAAAATCATCAAAAGATGATAACCTTGAATTTGTCCCCAAAAATGTCCCCTACAGAACATTACCATAAAAAATCAACTTCTGTATGTTATTAGGACAGGATTTTGATTTAAAAAACAACTTCAAAATCTAAATAAGTGAATAAAACACCTTCCTTTCAGGTAAATATCATATCTAATGTATTGTGTCAGTCCAAAGTGGTGCACATTCATTTGTCCCCAAAAAATGTCCTCTACAGAATTGCCTTTTTTTCTGTTCTGCACTTTCTATGATGGAAAAAGGTTGTTTTAGAGCATGCATTAGTAGATTATCTATACCTATAGAGGATTTTAGAAAGATAAAAGCTGACATTTCAGTGGAAATAAAACCAAATGCAAGAAAATAGCAAATGTCCTCTACAGAACGTTAATTATTGATTTTGAAATCTTCACTATACTCTAATATTGCTCATTCACACACCCTAATTTTATCAGGTGTTCCACCCAGAATGATTTTTGTCCCTAAATATCGCATTGCATCATGCTTATGACCTTCTCATTTAAGTGAATTCACAGATTTGATGCTTGACATATGTATAGTTTAGTTGGGGAATCAAAACAGAAGTTAGAATTATCCACAAAGTGTTGAATATTTTTCCATAATAATACTCTCCTGGCCATATTTTCCAAATTTGATTCTTTTTAAGCTACCTGGTATAGCATGGATTCCAAAAATTCCACCTGGGAAGACAAGTACCTATTGTTCTGTAGAAGACATATTTTTGGGACAACTTTCAGAAGTCCCAAATAGAGCATTTTCTGAATTATGTCATCATAATTATACATGGACGGTATCTTATCTCCCTTCCTGTTTCCTCTATTTTTGAATATCTATATGTATGCTAATTTTTCTGTCCTGTTTCCTCTATTTCTGTCTGTGCTAATTTTTCTGTTATTCCATAAATATTTTCTTCGTTCAGCACATAAAACCTTCGTCATTATTGTTCAACAGAAGGTTACAATTGTTTACATGAATAAATTAAACAGTCCCCTCAAGTTAACATTGAAATGTTGCTTATATACTGTTTGTTTGATTGGAGGTTTAATATCCCCATCAACACTGCATAGGTCATTTTGGAGACATTGCTTCCATTTTTGTGGGAGTTTTACCCGACGATGAGAAGAAATGACATCTCAAGCCCTGTCGCCAAATGAAACCAGTAGGGTTAATAATTTAATATGCATGGATTGTAGGACTCGCACCGCTCTGCCTGAGCAGTCTGAGGTCCTCTAAGCGACTTACCTGTACTCTTGTAAAATCTAAGGACAAGAGACCATAGTCCCCTATTACCAGCCCCTGCCTCATTATTTCTACTTACGTCTGTCTGAACAAATTCTTGTCACATTATATGTGTTCCCTTCTTTCTACACTTCTTAAAAACACTATTTATTTTGTGATTTTTTTCTACAGAAAATTTAAATATCTCAAATTCCCCTCTGTCATATTTGCAAATTGGGCTGAGTGGTAAGAAATGATTTATTTTAGGGCATATGGGATACAGAGTATTTTATCAGATACTGGGATTGTGTAGTAAGAGTTGGCAAGATGAGATACATGTACCTGTTTTCCTCCTAGCCAACCCTGAGTTTTGTTTGGGTGTGACATAGCTGCAAATTCAGGCTTACAGCTATTCAGAGATAAACTATACCCTGCCAGTGTGCCTAGCTGCATAAAAACTGTACATTGAACCCTAAGCCCTAATCCTTGTATGTTATCCATTCCTCAATAGCAGTGAAACTTGATCATTTGTAAGAACACTGAAGATCATTTGTCAGGTGTACAACCAATCAGGCGCCCCGCCCATCAGGGTTTGAAGAAATAGATGGGCTGCATGATGCTTCCGCGCAGAGCTGAAATCGACCACCTTTGCCTCACTCAACTTTCCCAGTATCAGACAGAGATACAAATTGTATGAAGCAAAACTACTCAACCATAAAATTTTGTCATCCCCACTGCAGTTTGGTTGGTTTATGCACTGCAGTTTGTTTGTGCAGGTCATACATGCAATATTCAGGATAATTGCTATCTAGAGATGATTAAACTGTCCTATATGAGGTTCATTAAGCTGAAAGATATTGTCTTTTGCTATGTAAGATTTGGTAGGCAGACAAGACTACTTCTATCTTCAGATAGATGACAAGGCAGGTTGTTCGAGCAGTATATATTTTAAACAGATCCAAGGATCGATCTAACCCTTCAGTAAATTGTCTGTCCTTTCAGAGATTGGCCTTTCAACAGAATCATCTGAACAGTAAAATTAGGAAATTCAGAAATTATTTATTCCTGTACTTTTGTCAGTTTGTTGACTGACACACCTAAAAATTAAAGTTATCATATTAATTATCCCCACGCTTTTCAAAGAAAAAGTGGGGATATTGTAATGGTCTTCGTCGTCCGTACGTCCGTCCGTCTTACCGGATAACTCCTCCTAGACGGTTATAGATAGAAACTTGAAACTTTGGGAACTGATAGATCCTTGGTCTGAGGAGTGCATGACACTTTCGGAATTTTGATCACACCCCTACGGGTGGGCCCAGGGGGTGGGGCCCGCGGGGGTCAAAAATCAAAATTTCCAGAACATGGTCGTGTAATATATCAAAGCGAACGGCATGATGAGTAGAAAACATTACAACCAAAATTTGACCCCTGGGGTCAATTTTGAGGTCACCAGAGGTCACCAGATGTCAAAATCTGATTTTGACTCCTTTACCGGATAACTCCTCCTAGACGGTTATAGATAGAAACTTGAAACTTTGGAAACTGATAGATCTTTGGTCTGGGGAGTGCATGACACTTTCGGAATTTTGATCACACCCCTACGGGTGGGCCCAGGGGGTGGGGCCCCGCGGGGTCCAAAAATTAAAATTTCCAGAACATGGTCGTGTAATATATCAAAGCAAACGGCATGATGAGTAGAAAACATTACAACCAAAATTTGACCCCTGGGGTCAATTTTGAGGTCACCAGAGGTCAAAATCTGATTTTTACCCCTTTACCCCCATACATTACTGTTACCGGATAACTCCTCCTAGACCGTTATAGATAGAAACTTGAAACCTTGGGAACTGATAAAACTTTGGTCTTGGGAGTGCATTACACTTTCGGAATTTTGATCCTACCCCTGGGAGTAGGGCCAGGGGTGGGGCACCTTGGGGATAAAAAAAACAAGTTTTCAGAACATGGTCGTGTAGCATATTAAATCGAACGGCATGATGAGTAGAGTACATCACAATCAAAATTTTTACCCTCGGGTCAAACACCCCTAGGTGATGGCCCAGGAGGTGGGGCCCGCAGGGAAGCGTGGGGATATGCAATGGCTTGCCATCGACTGCGCGATTCTAGTTTTCTATAATTGTTTGAGATCTGCAGTAAAATGTGCCCTCTTTAGTATAGTAAGAAATCTGACACTGGCCAATTATCTTGTCCATCTTGAATGCTTTTGAGCTTTGTGGAAAAGGTCAGCAACTACTGTAACTATCAGCAGTTCTCTTGATACCAGCTTTTTAGGCATATATCACCAGGATATTTTATTATAACAACTTCTGCTAAAAAAACTGCCTCATTGACACAGTTATAAGACCAATAATCCATATTTGTAACACATTTAAGAAATTTAAAAATGTTTTCAGAAGAAAACTAAATCCCACCAGCATAAATAGCATATGGGCCAATAAATATGTGGCCTTGAAAATGTGGTCAAGTCTTTGTTTTGCAATAAGTTTAGCAAGAGTTCTTCATCTTTTATACCCTATAATTTAGGCATTCAAGAATTAAGAACAATTACCACAAACTCATTAAAACATTCATCACAGATATAGCGTGGCAACATGCTCTTAACATTAGATATAAATGATATTCTATTCAGAGACTGCCTTTTTATCCCAAAATACTGACAGAACAAATGGGCATATTCACCTCAAACTTACAGAAGCAGTTGTAAAAGGGTAGCCTGTTGCACATTTAACAACCAAATATTTTATTTAAAACATACTACAACCGAAAATATAAAGTTTTAGACATGTATGCTCATATTTCGATTCTGCAATTTAGGAGGAAACTGCCCACAATTTTATTATAATTATGAACGCTGGGCTAAATAACCTCTGATATTTCTGACACTGCTTTGTTGCAAATTTTTTTTTTACATTCATGTGGCTCAAAAATTTATGTTCTGTAGGGGACACATTTTTGGGACATGTTATTTTAGTAAATAGGTATGTCAGCATTAAACTGTCTTACTTTAAGTCTGTTTTTCACAATCACATGTATACTACTACTGTTCTAACTAATAACAATTCACTTGATAACCTTACTTTTATTTTTACTTTGTTAGTTGTGCTCAGAATTTTACACGAACCTATTCATATTTCATCTCTTTGTAACTCTTTGCTGGGAAGAATACTTGTTTTGGTTTCATAAGATTTCCATGTTAGGTTTTCTAATAGATATAAACTGAAAGAATATGGCAATTTGCACTTATGCTATTGAATTCTCAGAGTTTTACTATGATGTCCCAAAAATATGTCCCCTACAGAACTAATTATTTAGGATAATTGACACTGCTGTAAAGAAAAGAACCAAGCCATTATGCATTTGTTAGATTGATACACAGACATTAATATACACGAGTTTTGCTTGTAACTGAAAGCTTATGTAGGAAGATATATTCTATTTCAGCAGTTTTTATAGTATTTACCAGTAACTGGTTTTAGCTGGAAAACTATCCACTTTGATTTATATACTAGTTTTAATAAAGTTTGTTTTTACTGTTTAGATTCACTTTTGAGGATAAACTTCTGTTTTGACCTAAATCCTGTGTGTTTCCTGTTTTATATAGTGTCCCTTTTCTAATGTCCTCTCCAGAACACTGTTCTGTAGAGGACATAGATTTGGGACATCTACCAGCATCAAAATCACAGTAGGTATCTAAATAAAACTTTGTGAGCATGTTTAAACCAACATAACTTGCATGTTTACTAAACAACGGGCCTCCGTGGCCTAGTGGATAAGAGCGCTGACTCTTAGTCATTAGGTCTCTCACCGCCGTAGGTTCGAGCCTCGCTCGGGCCACGTGTGAGACGCCAAGTTCTGCAACGGAAGGTCAGGTGGTTTTTCTCCGGGTACTCCGGTTTTCGCCCACCTCTGATTAACGATCGGCTCGATATGAGTGAAATAATCTTGAAAGGGCCGTAAAATCCAAAACAAAAAAAAAAAAAAAAAAAAAAAAATGTTTACTAAACACAGCAGATCTGCTGTGCCCATGATTGAAAATACAATTAATGAAAGAAGGGTAAATCAAATTTTTAAGACAGGTCCCAAAAGGACATTTGTAAGGTATCAAAAATCTTTTTGAATGAAAGGTTTTGGGTACTTCAAGTCAATAATACCACCCCATTCCACCAATATGAAACAGTTTCTTAAGCAGCATATCATCACATGCATTTTGGCAGCCTGAAAAATGAAACATTGCACTTTTTTTAAAAAAAGATACTTTTGACTTAAAACCATGATTTTTTTTTAATAAGCCTAATGGGAACCAGTTCTGATTTTTTCCTAAACAATTCAAGGTATGTACAGTTGAATAGAATAAGGGAAAACACTCTGGGAGGGTACTTTTTTCAAGCACCCTGTGAGACTGTTTTTTCTAATTTATAATGAAAGTGCCCTTTTTCGCGCGCCTCCCCACTAAAAATATTCTGGGCGATTGAAGGGGGGGGGGGTTGGTTGGTTGATTTGAGGTTTAACGTCCCCGTCAACACTGTAAAGGTCATTTTGGAGATGTATAAGGGGGGGGGGGGGGACAATGCCCCCCTCAATTCCCGAAAAAGTTTGGGTGTATGGCCCAACCGGCCACTAAAATTTATATCTGAGGTTGTCTGGGGCCAAAAATGCCTGAAAATTGATGCTGATAAAACATGCTGCAAACAGTGAAAATGGCCAGTGCCAAACACCTTAATTGTTGCCTTGACAGCTGTGTGAAGATTAAAATGTGGTCAAAAATTCATGTGAAAACACACTTTTTGCCAACTTTGAGATGCCCCCTCTTTACCATGACAACAATGATCAAGTCATGAAAGGTTGCATTTGAAAGGCTACTGCTGAATGAACATTCATATCGAGTTTGGTGTAAAACAGACCATCCATTATGAAACAATGGCTAGTTGAAGTTGCTGTCAGGTGCAACACTGTGAAAATCAGCGAAATTCACACAATCCCTGAGTGGTAAAGGGTAAATATTTACAATCTAAATAACAGAGGTATCCTAAAACGCATACCTCTGAGTCTCAATCTTACTCTCTACAGGTTTTGAACTCCTCTGCGGTCTTGGCATTCACCGCAGAAGAGGGAAGACTTTTCCATTGAGGTATAGTTCTAGGAAAGAAGATGTTGTTTACTTTTGATGCCCTTGTTGGTGTTGACGCTGTTGCAGGTTTCAAGTAATAGACACTGGATCAGAGTGTATCTTATAGAAGAAGGTTAAAGAGGATTGCTCATGACGGGTCTCTAGGGACAGCCACTCTAGCTCATTAAGCATGTCACCAACACTACTTCTATTTCGCCATTGCCAGCAGCTCACCTGCTGAATCTGAGTTTTAACATAGGGATGTCAAATGGGTGATGTATATTCAAGTTGAGGGCGAACCAACGTTTTAAATATGCAACATCCTTTGTCTGCCTAGGTGCAAAGGCCAAATTTCGTCTAAGGAATCCTAAAGTCCTAGTTGCTTTAGATGATATCTCTGAGATATTGACCCCAATCACGATCGTCAGTGATGGTTGGCGGATTAAACATGCTCCAAAATGTGCTGGTGAAGTGTATAAGGACAGTCAACAAAGCACCTCTTCAGTAAAAAGAAACAAAGATTGGTTATCTTTCCCGCCATTTTTCTCATTTGGTGGAAGTGAAAGCTTCAGTTTTTATCGCTAAAATTTGATCTTTTTTAAACAGTTTTAAAAGCAAAATGTGTCTGATTTTTTTATTGACAGGCATCAGAAATAAAAGGAAATATACGGATTATTAATATAGAGTAAGTCTTTGCCAGAGGTTTGATACTGATTTAAACTATTTCTTGTGCACATTTGGTTATAATTAGGTCATATAGCAGACTACCTTTGTTTTCACCTCCGAAAATGGCGGACCTCAGCGGAAGTGAGCTAATCCACCTATGTGTGGAATCTCTTTTCCCATAGTAGTCCAATTTATACAATAGCCTCCAGAAAAAGTTGGAGTTTTACCATACTTTTCTATTGAGACTTTTCAAAAATGTGGAGTCAGAAATGAAATAGTTGGAGTAAATTACTCCAAATTTGGAGTTAACGAGAACTCTGCTTCTGTGAGGTACCTTGTCAAAGGCCTTGGCAAATCCCATGATGATCAAGTCAGTCTGGTTGTGGCCACAGTTTATGAACAGATTGCTCACAATGTCATGGTAAAATTGAACTACCGGTAGTTGCGTTTCACAAGACCTTTGACTTTGGAAACCATGTTGACAGTCAGCAAGAATGCTCTCAAAGGCTAGGTGCTTGTTATCCCCACGCTTTTAAAAAAAGCGTTTGGGGATATTGTGAATGCTCCGTCCATCTGTCCATCCGTCAAGCTATCTCCTCCTTAACCACTGGTCGGAATGTAACCAAATTCGGTACACAGCTTCCTTACATGATGAGGGCATGCAGCGTCACATTTATTTTTGGCTCCGCTCCCAGGGGCCTTGGGGAGGGGTCAAAAGGTCAAATATCAATTAAATTCAATTTCAAAGTCAATTTTATAGATTTTGAAACCAAACTTTGCATAAGTAATGATTAATGGTATATGTAACATATATTGAACAGGATTTTGGCTGCGACCCCTGGGTCATGCCCAAGGGGTCGGACTTGTGGGTGGGGTCATGGGATCAAAATTCAAATTTTACCGAATATAGTCATATGGAATATCAAATTGAAGGGGGTGATAAGTAGAATACAATACAAGTAAAATTTTGTACCTGGGGTCAGATTGGGGCCCTGGGGGAGGGGTCAAAGGGTCAAAATTTAAGTTTTTTGGAACATAGTCATGTGGCATATCAAATTGAAGGGCATGATTAGTAGAATATAATACAGGTAATATTTGGACCTTGGGGCCCAGGGTGAGGGGTTTTCGGTACTTGGCCCCTCTGTAGAAAGCGTGGGGATTTGCGATGGCGCGCCATCGACAGTATTCTAGTTGGTATTGCTAATATATGCTCCAGGGTTTTGCAACAGAATGCATTTCAGCGCCACTGGTCTATAATTTGCTGCATCATATTTTTCCCCTTTCTTATAGACAGGGGTGACATTTGCTTGTCACCAGTCATCTGGTACAGTGCCCTGGGCAAGTAATACAGTGAAGATAAAGGCCAATACAGGAGAGATTTCAGCACTACATTCCTTAAGCACCCTGGCATTCAGGTCGTCCGGCCCAGATGCCTTATGTATCTTGAGCTTACAGAACAGTTTAGCGACACCCTTGGGGTCAACTGTTATGTCCCCCATAGAGGGGAATGGACTCCTACCTTTGGATGGTAGCTCACCATCAGTTTAACGCATACATGCTGATTGAAACTGTTTGTTAACATATGTTAACCATATCGCGCAAATCTGTTTTTATGCCCCCAACTTCGAAGAAGTTGTGGGGGCATATTGGTTTTGCCCTGTTCGTCCGTCCGTCCTTCCGTCCTTACGTCCGTCCCACTTTTTACTGCATAGCATAACTTTAGAACCATGGGTGCTAGGTTTTTGAAATTTCATATATGGATTCCTCATGAAAAAATAATTGACCCGTGTTTTTTTTCTCGTCAGGATTATGCCCCTTTTTTGAGTTATGCCCCTTTGCAAAAAATACTATGAAATCTTGTAAGCAAGATATCTCAAAAACTGTTTGAGCTATTGCCCTGAAACTTTACATGCTGGTTGGGGATGATGAGTAGATGAACTGATTAACTTTTGAAAAAAATCCGAAATTTTTTTCTTGAGTTATGGCCCTTTGAAATTTTTCGCGTTTTAAGTTTGTAAGCAAGATATCTAAAAAAACTATTTGAGGTTTTTCCCCGAAACTTCACAGACTTGTCGGGGATGATGAGTAGATGAACTGATCAACTTTTGAAAAAAATCCGATTTTTTTTTCTTGAGTTATGGCCCTTAGATTTTTTTCGTGTTTTCAGCTTGTAAGCAAGATATCTCAATAATTGTTTGAGCGATTGCCCTGCAACTTTACAAGCTGGTTTGGGATGATGTGTAGATGAACTGATTAACTGTTGAAAAAAAATCCTATATTTTTTTCTTGAGTTATGGCCCTTTGAAATTTTTCGCGTTTTAAGTTTGTAAGCAAGATATCTCAAAAACTATATGAGGTTTTTCCCCAAAACTTCACAGACTGGTTGGGTATGATGAGTAGATGAACTGATTAACTTTTGAAAAAAATCCAATTTTTTTTTCTTGAGTTATGGCCCTTTGATTTTTTTCGTGTTTTCAGCTTGTAAGCAAGATATCTCAAAAATTGTTTGAGCTATTGCCCTGAAACTTTACAGGCTGGTTGGGGATGATGAGTAGATGAACTGATTAACTTTTGAAAAAAATCCGAAATTTTTTTCTTGAGTTATGGCCCTTTGAAATTTTTCGCGTTTTGGCGTCCTTCCGTCCTTCCGTCCTTACGTCCGTCCCACTTTTTACTGCATAGCATAACTTTAGAACCATGGGTGCTAGGTTTTTGAAATTTCATATATGGATTCCTCATGAAAAAATAATTGACCCGTGTTTTTTTTTCTCGTCAGGATTATGCCCCTTTTTTGAGTTATGCCCCTTTGCAAAAAATACTATGAAATCTTGTAAGCAAGATATCTCAAAAACTGTTTGAGCTATTGCCCTGAAACTTTACATGCTGGTTGGGGATGATGAGTAGATGAACTGATTAACTTTTGAAAAAAATCCGAAATTTTTTTCTTGCGTTATGGCCCTTTGAAATTTTTCGCGTTTTAAGTTTGTAAGCAAGATATCTAAAAAACTATTTGAGGTTTTTCCCCGAAACTTCACAGACTTGTCGGGGATGATGAGTAGATGAACTGATCAACTTTTGAAAAAAATCCGATTTTTTTTCTTGAGTTATGGCCCTTAGATTTTTTTCGTGTTTTCAGCTTGTAAGCAAGATATCTCAATAATTGTTTGAGCGATTGCCCTGCAACTTTACAAGCTGGTTTGGGATGATGTGTAGATGAACTGATTAACTGTTGAAAAAAAATCCTATATTTTTTTCTTGAGTTATGGCCCTTTGAAATTTTTCGCGTTTTAAGTTTGTAAGCAAGATATCTCAAAAACTATATGAGGTTTTTCCCCAAAACTTCACAGACTGGTTGGGTATGATGAGTAGATGAACTGATTAACTTTTGAAAAAAATCCAATTTTTTTTTCTTGAGTTATGGCCCTTTGATTTTTTTCGTGTTTTCAGCTTGTAAGCAAGATATCTCAAAAATTGTTTGAGCTATTGCCCTGAAACTTTACAGGCTGGTTGGGGATGATGAGTAGATGAACTGATTAACTTTTGAAAAAAATCCGAAATTTTTTTCTTGAGTTATGGCCCTTTGAAATTTTTCGCGTTTTAAGTTTGTAAGCAAGATATCTAAAAAACTATTTTAGGTTTTTCCCCGAAACTTCACAGACTGGTCAGGGATGATGAGTAGATGAACTGATTAACTTTTGAAAAAAATCCGATTTTTTTTTCTTGAGTTATGGCCCTTAGATTTTTTTCGTGTTTTCAGCTTGTAAGCAAGATATCTCAATAATTGTTTGAGCGATTGCCCTGCAACTTTACAAGCTGGTTTGGGATGATGTGTAGATGAACTGATTAACTGTTGAAAAAAATCCTATATTTTTTTCTTGAGTTATGGCCCTTTGAAATTTTTCGCGTTTTAAGTTTGTAAGCAAGATATCTCAAAAACTATATGAGGTTTTTCCCCAAAATTTCACAGACTGGTTGGGTATGATGAGTAGATGAACTGATTAACTTTTGAAAAAAATCCAATTTTTTTTTCTTGAGTTATGGCCCTTTGATTTCTTTCGTGTTTTCAGCTTGTAAGCAAGATATCTCAAAAATTGTTTGAGCTATTGCCCTGAAACTTTACAGGCTGGTTGGGGATGATGAGTAGATGAACTGATTAACTTTTGAAAAAAATCCGAAATTTTTTTCTTGAGTTATGGCCCTTTGAAATTTTTCGCGTTTTAAGTTTGTAAGCAAGATATCTAAAAAACTATTTTAGGTTTTTCCCCGAAATTTCACAGACTGGTCAGGGATGATGAGTAGATGAACTGATTAACTTTTGAAAAAAATCCGATTTTTTTTCTTGAGTTATGGCCCTTAGATTTTTTTCGTGTTTTCAGCTTGTAAGCAAGATATCTCAATAATTGTTTGAGCGATTGCCCTGCAACTTTACAAGCTGGTTTGGGATGATGTGTAGATGAACTGATTAACTGTTGAAAAAAATCCTATATTTTTTTCTTGAGTTATGGCCCTTTGAAATTTTTACGTTTTAAGTTTGTAAGCAAGATATCTCAAAAACTATATGAGGTTTTTCCCCAAAACTTCAAAGACTGGTTGGGTATGATGAGTAGAAGTACTGATTAACTTTTGAAAAAAATCCAAATTTTTTTTCTTGAGTTATGGCCCTTTGATTTTTTTCGTGTTTTCATCTTGTAAGCAAGATATCTCAAAAAATTGTTTGAGCTATTGCCCTGAAAAACACTGGATAAAAGATGCAAGGTATTATGCTTCTTTGTTTTTCGCGGAAGAATAGTTTGTGGAACTTAATGCATGCTTGCTTAAGACAGGTTGCTCGCTTAATAAAGGTGGCCACTAAGACAAGTTTGACTGTATCTCTAAAACTGTATGAGCTATTATCCTGTAACTTAAAAAACTAGTAGGGGGTGATAAATAAACGACCTGATTAACTACAGCTTTTCTTGTGTAATTTCAGCATTACAGCCACATAAAAACAAGATATCTCAATTACTGTTAGGGACAAGCAGTGTTAGGGTCAAGCAGTTGGGGGCATTGTGTTTCATAAACACTGGCTCTAGTTAGAATTCCATTATCCCTTTGCGGAGTGCTTCCAAATGCTTCCTTTTTCAGGGATATTACGAATGACCAGAACTTTTTAACTTCAACATTTTTATGGGGACTACTTGGATCTGTATTGTCATCTTCAAAGGTAAAGATGCTGGAATCATGCTTCCAATATGCATCTCTTATAACCTTTTGCACATGTGCTCTGAACTCTTTGTAGTGGTTTTTAACCTCAAGGCTGCTAGACTTACCCGCATACACAAACATCATATAGTGGTTAGTGCACTTGCCTCTGATGCTTGTGGCCCCGGTTTGATCCCCGATGACGATGATTATATCAGTGTCCGAACACGCTCCATTGACATCATTTGCAGGGATGAATGTCAAAAAGTGCACCGTCCCTGGGATCGGGACATTAACTGAAGGCCCCCTGTGCAGGTTAAAGACCCCAACTATAATTACATGATTACTGTATAGGCTTTCATCCTGCAAACCTTGTGTGTACATAATGTACACTTGCAAATAATGGTCAAATGTGACAGATCACATTATTAGTAGATAGATAGATAGCGATTTCTGTCTATCTTCATGTACAGAGTCGGTCATGTTTGGCCATATATCAGTTGAGTGGGTGGCTAAATTTAGAATTTAGCTAAAAAAAAGAAAGGGTGCTGGATGAGTCCTTAAAACTACAGTGAAATTCCGCTATTAAGACCACTTTCCAGACTTCTAAAAAGTGGTCTTATTAGCGGGGTGGTCCTAATAATGGAATTGCTGAATAAAATATACCGTAGTTGGCAAGACTCTTTTAAATTCTTATTTATGTGCATTATGCCTATTTTATTGCTTTTTGCTAGAAGGTACATGCATTTGGTAATCCTTTCTATCTACATTGTATATCTTTTACTTTACTGATTCTCAGTTGAACTTTAAAGTTCTATTTTCCTTATTAATTGTTGGCAATGAAAATCAAATTAATGATAACAGTATGAACTAAATGTTGCTTTATATCATATTCAATTGTTTGACTTGACTTGACTTGATAGATTTTGTAAGGTAACCGGGCGCTAAAAGCACATAGGGGCTACCCCCATCTCGCTAAATGGGATTAGTTTATGAACTGCTCTTCCCAGGGCCTCCAATGTGCTGGCACTTGTCAATTCGACAGGTGTCAGCTGACCAATGGGAATATACTGAACTCTTAATCGGAGGAAGGCACAAATCGCACCCAAGGTACAGCGTTTGTCCTAAGAAACACAGTTCTATAGCGATTTTAGAATTTTGGGTGCAGGAATCAGACCAAAGACGGGCTCTAGTATGTGATGACGTGTTGCCAATTTCGACTGCCAAATGTGTCAGAGCACAGCCCTGTTTTCGAATGTCTGGCCGAGGAAAAAAGCTAACATACATTATCAGTTCTGGCTTCCATTATTCTCTGCCTCCACCCCTGACATGGCAAAGAAAACGCCTTCGGTCACGATGCTTGTTAAAGGGTGATAACGCATGAAATTTTTGAATTTTGAACAGGCATCTAAAGTGAGCCAGGATGGGTGACTAATAGACCAGCCAATTCCGGCTATTGCAAAAAGTCCTAGTACCCGTGCTCTCATCACGGAGACCTGCCTATGCAAGTGGGGTTCAAAATTGGACAGGTGTGTCTTCGTGATGTGTTTGGAGGTATGTGTTTGTTTGGGAAAGGCAGTGATGAGGCTAATCAGCCGTTTTGCAATCCCGCTAATTTTTATTTTTGAATGGTCTTCCAAAAGGCATTTTTAAGGGACTTCCTATTTCCAAATACCTAGCAAATGGTGGATATTGCCGTTGCCCCGCCTATAAAGATATTTAGCGTGTGACCTGTCCCCGTTTGTATGCTCTGTTCTGGCAGTATTTATGCCTTCGCTTTGCCTACTTCAGGGGACTTCATTCTGTTGGTACCTAGGGGGAGCCCAGTACGGGCTTTCTCCCAGGTGCCCTCAGGATGTTGTCCTGTAGGGCTCCGTCGAGCCTCCTCTCGTTCCTGAAATAGAAAAGTCGGATTAGTGCTGTGGGACCCCATGTGTGCGCTCGGATCAGTGTAGTTGTGTCCAGTTTCTTGTCCCCCGGGGTCCCACCTGTACCTGTAATACAAACAAAAGTCATTAGTTCACATTGTGCTTGTGCTAATATGACCCCGCCATCCGTCACATATTTTGGCTTCCCATTCTGTGCACAGGGCGGGCCGGGCTTGTGAGGGGGGTCCCCCCACAAAGGCACGGTCCGGCTCTTAGGGTAACTTGTTCAAAACCAAGTTAATGGGTGGCGCGGTTATTGTGAAGAATACCCTTCCCATGGGGGCTGCCTGTCCTGCAGTGGCATGTTACCTCATCGGAACACTCATAAGTGCAAAGCACATGAGCCGCAACCACAGTGTCCCGAATCGGCTTGTCGCCGCAGGTTCAAGCATGTCCGTGGGAGTTTTCGGGCTATGGGATTTTCTTATGATGCACCCTTGCCCGTGGTCTGTTATGATGTTGAAGGTATGGGAGGGTCATTGGTTTGTCCTTTGACGGGGGTAGCCTCGGCGGGGCACCCATAAGTGCAAAGCAAATGAGCCGCAACCACAGTGTCTCGCTTTGACGCCCCCGTCTCAAGTCCAAGTGCAGATTGACGGTAGGTGATGGTTGCCTAAGCGCGGTGTGTGGGTAACAAAAGCTGTTTTTCTTATATTACTTCCCAATAATTTGTGTCTTTAAGGAATTTCTTAACCACCTCGGCTATGGCCGAGCAGTGTTTTTCGGGGGGAGCGAGGAGATCTTGTAGGTGTACCGATTCATATCCTAATTTGAACATTTCAGATTTTATCTCTTCTCGTGCATGGGCGTTTGTTGCACATTCAAACAAGATGTGTTGTGTTGTTTCTAGTTCATAGTTATCGCATTTTCTGCATAGACCCGTTGTGTTTCCTAGTTGAGTGAGGTTGGCATTTAGGCCGTTATGGTTAAATCTCAAACGGGAAATTACCACGTCTAATTTTCTGTTGTTGCTAAATTGGTGGGCAGATTTACCTACTGTGGGCTGGAGGAGTTGGTAATGCCTCCCGGTGTTGGTTGGGTTTCTATCCCATAGAGCTTGCCATTTTCTCGTTATGGCGGTGTCTATGATTGTATAGATCTCCCGTTTTGAAGGGAGAGTATAATCTTTAATACCTATATCAAGTGCTAATCTGGCTGTTTCGTCGGCCGCCTCATTACCGGGGATGCCGACGTGGGATGGGATCCAGTCGATTTCAATGTCTTGCCCTTCTCTTTTTGCCTTATCTAGTTTAGACAGGATTGAGTCAATTTGGTCAGGTCGTGTTTTGGATTTTCCTGACTGTAGGGCCTGGATAGCGCTAAGGCTGTCCGTGAGTACTGTGGCTTTGGGTGTCTTAACTGTGATGGCCCAGGAGATGGCCCAGTGAATGGCAATCAGTTCAGTTGTGAATACTGAGAGGTGTTGGTTTGTTTTAATCGGTACGTGAAGATTTTTCTCTGGGACAACGAATGCGGCGCCGGTTTTTCCTGTTGTGGGGTCCTTACTGCCATCTGTGTAGATTAGAGTTTTCCCAGCATGGCTGGTGCGAACATAAGAGAGGCTTTTATTTTTCATGTATTCATTTGTATTTTCTTCTTTCCTCCCCAGGACCTGATGGAGGTAACAGGAGGGTGTGTTGTGTTTGAGATCCCATTTGGATCTGTACTTGGGTGCCTGGATCTTATCTTATTCAATTGTTTCAAAATTACCTTCTTAAATATCTGAAGAAAACACAGCTGCAGACCTGCAGTCACATTACCATAATCTATTTATTCATTTAGCCTGGACAGTGATACTCATAACATTTATTGTTAAAACAACACACAGATTAGTACAGGTAAACTGCTGTTTTTCACACCTTAAGGTGGGGATATGTGTGAACTGTAAACTGGCTCATTACCAAGAGCAGCTGTAAATGTGAAGAATCTGGCATAAAGTGGACTGAGACAGACAAATAACTTGACCTGACCAAAAAGTGGTCTCAACAGCGAACAGTAATGATAGATTTGGTCTTTTGAAAGCGGTCTTAAAACTGAATAGCGGGGTGGTCTCTTTATCGGAATAAATAGCAATTAATTATATAGGAAATAATTTGGGTCTGGCAAAAATCGGTCTTAATAGCGGAGTGGTCCTAATATAGGGGTGGTCTTTAAGTGGAATTCTACTGTATTTACAATCTGATTAGCATAGGTATACCTCTTGAGTCCCAATCTATACTGTAGGACTTTGAACTCCTCTCCGGTCTTGGCATCTACCGCAGACGAGGGAAGTCTATTCCACTGAGGAATAGTTATGCCAAAAATGAATGTTTTAGGCCATCCCTATAGTCCTGGTACCTAAGGTATTGTGTGTTATTTACTTTTGATGCCCTCATTTGAGTTGAAACTGTCACAGGGGTCAAGTATATCAAGAGACACTATACCAGAGTGTATCTTATAAAAGAAGGTTAAAGAGGACTGTTCTCAACGTGCCTCTAGGGATGGCCACTCCAACTCAATAAGCATCTCACCAATGCTATTTTTACTGACAGATTCCATCTGTCTATTCTTGCTGTGGTGCACATTTAAAGTAATTCAGGCTTTCTTCCGGCTTTGACCGCCATAGAAATATGAGTCCGCACAAAATGTAGTACAGTTTGGTGCAGTAATAAAAATTGTACAACCGTATTAGTTATCCTGTAAGCGTAATACAAACTTTTGAAGCAGACGACTTAATGATTCAGCATTTCATATGAATCAGCTGCATCATGCGATGGGTTTGGTGAAGACTATATACCCAGATCAATGCGGCGTTTGCTCAGCAGTCTGCTCAGTTTTATACTGTTTTCTATCAGTGCTGTCAATATTTAAGCCTTAAAGACCAGCCTGTTGTTGGACCAGGTCAGCTGCAGACAAGAATATTAATGGATTTTCTTTCTGACTTTCGAAGTCAAGTTTAGGTCAGTTACAACTTAGGTGTATATTGACTTTGCTTGGAGAAATTGGAAAGAAAGGCTGTCCCTTTCAACCCTGGAATATGGTACAGATACTTAATGTAGGTCCTGTGATATAATTCTAGGTGCCATATATTTAGCAGAATGGATGAGCCCAACTTCAGTCAATCAGTGATGGAAGAGTGCACTCCAGAAACCCAAGGCAGTGAATAAATCAAAGCACTGGCAACACTCATGCCGATTGTCTCTAAATGCAGGCTGGTCATGAACGGGGACTTGGACTGGTTCGTTCAGACTTAAGATGTTAGTAACTAATGCAAAAAAGTGTAGAACAAGATCAGCACCGTGTTCTGTGGCGTTTGATCTGAGTTTAGATTGTTTGCCAGATCCAACATTTGATTCATGTGCAGATTTTACAGATAGCACTTACATGTACCCAACACTGACAAACGACGCGGCTATGTTTGGGTTGATTGTTTGGCATTCGACCCGAAGTTGATAATAAGAAAAGCGCTTCAGTGCTAATGTCTACGTGACTATCACTGACTTGTCAGAATAACTTTTTGTCTTGAGGGCTCTAGATAAGGGTGAATTAGTAGGGGTTGTTTTTGTAGATTTTAGGAAAGCTTTTGATCTAGTTGATCACAACATTTTGCTGAAAAAGCTAGAAATTTACAAAATAAATCAGATTTCTCTAAATTGGTTTAAATCTTACCTGACAACAAGGTCACAAAAAGTATGTTTTAAAAACACATTCTCAGAACAAGAAACAGTTAAATACGGAGTGCCTCAAGGATCTATCTTAGGGCCACTTCTGTTTCTTCTCTTTATTAATGACCTTCCATTATATACTAGGGCAATGACTGACCTCTACGCAGATGATGCAACTCTTTATGAAATCAATAAATCAAAGGAAGACATTGAAATGAAACTGCAAACAGCTATTTTAGACTTAGCCACATGGTGCAAACAAAATGGAATGGTCATCAACATAGATAAGACAAAATCTATGCTGGTTACTACAAGACAGAAAAGAAACAGAATTGACGGAAATCTAAGTTTATCTTTAAATAATGTACAATTGCTTACTGTTACCAGCGATAAAGTTTTAGGAGTACAAATTGACAATAATTTGTCATGGGGGGAACAAGTTAGCAAAGTTGCCAAAAAGATGACTAAAAATATTTGGCTGCTCTCTAGAATAAAGGGTTATTTGTCTAGAGAACACAGAGTTATTTATTACAAAAGCTACATCCAACCACACCTTGACTATGCTAATATTGTCTGGGGAAGCACAAATAAAACAAACTTAACGAAAATAGAAAAGCTTCAAAAACATGCATGTAGAATAATTCTAGACTATATTGTAGATAATGTTTACCAGTCTATGAATGATTTAAAAATTTTGACTTTGTCTGAAAGAGTCTTTTTCAGGAAAGCCAAGTTCATGTACATGTATAAGATTTCAAATGGAATAACTCCAGAATATATAAATGAAATGTTCTCGAAAAGGCCAGCTCAGACTAATGCTCATGACTCCCTTGTTTTACGTTCAATGACTGCAGACAACTTTTTGCTGCCAAAGCCATGGACTGGATTATGTGTGTGTGTGAATTCGGGTTTAACGTCGCTTTCAACAATTTTTCAGTCATATCACGACGGTGTCTGGTTGCATGGACTGGATTATATAAAGGCAGTTTGGCATTTTCGGGTCCAGTTATTTGGGGCTGCCTTGATCCCAATGTTAAAAGTGCTCCTTCTCTTCAATCTTTTCATTCAAGTTGTATCAAATGGATGAAAGACTAACCCTGCAATTTTAACCCATTTTACCCTGACTTTATAACCATAACATATTGTTATAATTGTTTATATTTGTACATATTTCATTTGTTCATTCATTTTTGATATGCCTATCTTCATGCTATAACTTTTTATACCCCCGGTATACGAAGTATACTATGGGGGTATATAGTTTTCGTCCTGCCGTTTGTCCGTCCATCTGTCCGTGTGTCCGTCTTTCCGTCTGTCCGTCCTTCCATCCGTCCGTCCTTCCATCCGTCCGTCCGTCCGGCTGTCTGTCATTTTGGTTAAAGTTTTGCGTCAAAGTTTCTAGGAGATTGTATCTTCTGAACCCTTTGATAGATTTAGTTGATACTTACACTGAAGTTACATACTGGTCTAAAGATTTCATTGATGCATGTCCCACCCCCCACCAGTGACCTTGATGTCAAGGTCACAGACTTAGACATTTTACATTTGGTTAAAGCTTTGCGTCAAATTTTCTGAGAGATTGTATCTTCTGAACCCTTTGATACATTTAGTTGATACTTACACTGAAGTTACATACTGGTCTTAAGATTTCATTGATGCATGTCCCACCCCCCACAGTGACCTTGAGGTCAAGGACACAGACTTTGAAATTTTACATTTGGTTAAAGTTTTATGACAAAGTTCATAGATGCCTATTATGTTCTAAACTCTTAGACAAATTCAGTTGATACTTGCATCAATGTACCAGTCCCAATATTTTGTGATGTATGTCCCTTCCCCCACCCACGGCAACCTGGACCTCAAGGTCATGGACTTAGAAATTTTACATTTGGTTAAAGTTTTATGACAAAGTTTATAGATGCCTGTATTTTCTAAACTAGAAGACAAATTCAATTCATACTTGCATGGATGTTGCATACCAGTCCAAAGATTTCATTGATGCATAACCTACCCTGATGCTTCAGTAACATTGATACCCCCACTCCTTCAGTAACTTTGATGCCCTCACTCCCTTGGTCCATTTAGAAATTTTATGTTTAGTTTAGCTTTTACAAGCACATTTATAGATTCTTATAGCTTCTTGACATCTTCATTCATATTACATACAAGCTTGAAAGCTATATCAGAGTATGGCGCCGGCCGGGGGTTTACGTGACCCACTGGTCACTTTCTCTAGTTTGTTTTTTTTTTTTGTCCATTAATTTGTCTATTCAATCAATTGTTATATGTGTGTGAGTGTTAACATTGTGAGTGGCGGAGAGAATGATCATTGTCTTAAATCTTCGCATCTAATACTTCTCCATTTGTTGTATAATTTGTAAATATTGAGGGCCACAAGGGAGATTAGTTATTGTACTAATTGTGTTACCCTCATAAAAAAAAAGTCTATTATTATTATTATTATTATTATTGTAGATGGAAGAGGGTTATCCTGGAATCATAGGGTGAGCTTGGCAAACAGTGTAGACCAAGATCAGACGCTGCCGAACGCGTCTTCTTATCAAAATCTTCACTATTTGTTTGGAATTTCAGAGTTAAATGAAACAGTCCTGCCACGTCAATCCTGTGCACCACCCTCACACCAGTATGGATAGAAACCACATGTTCAGGATCAAACTTTTGATGTGTAATGTAAGGGCGTGCCTAGAAAAGAAGAAACTGAAATTTGTTCTCAAAAAAGCATTTAGTGAGAGCGTATTGCAACATTTTTCATTAAAGGATCGTAAGCGTGCCCCTGGAGAGTTAGAAGCTGGTCGGAAAGCGGATGACGTTGACTCTGATTTTGGATGCCGCATGTGTGTGATCTATCGTCTATTGGAGCAACATCTTACAATATACAGAAGACGCTAGTGGACGTCGATGTAGCAGAAAACTGCCGTCAGTACGTCAAGATGGATTCGACCGTCAGACCCATATGCGAAACAGATTTCCGCCGGCAGCTGCTACACTGTACTTGTAGATAAACAAGGGGTCTCAACTACCGACTAACAAGCACTGACACTGATCGCGCCTTTATGCGATGCACGTTTGAGAGATAGACGTCCCTGTCATGACCAAAGTTAACGCGTTGACACAGTTAGGAACACTTACGCTAGTGTATGAAATACGTAAATTGGCGTCTAAGCAACTGACATATGCGTTTCAGTGACAAATTGCAATTCAGCGTGAATCACGCCGATTGTTGTTTCCGGGTGTTTCGATGTATAGGTGTAAGGTATGCCGAGGCCACACGTGCGCAATAGAGCATGACATATCGAGTGAAATAAGCGTAATTGTGTGGTGTGCTATTGCATGTAGTTAGCAAACGCAGCTTAGTGTCATTAAGAACATTCAAGATCATAGCTGAGACGTGGATTGAACAGCGAGACGTTACATTAATCAAGTGCTTCGGCCTCACATGGTTCCATTTATTTGTTTACACTCAGAATACGGGATATCTTATCCAGCAGGATTACAAGCGGGCTCATAGTGTTGTTCTTACTCAAAAATGTCTTCAAGCCAATGAAATTCATGTACTGGACTAGCCAGCCTTTCTCCTCCGATCTCTTTCCCATAGAGTATCTTTGGGTAAAGGTGTCCACAACGGACCAGACAAAAACTGTTACTTATGGACAGTAGCATTGTTAAAACCTAAATTTTAATGTTTGGTTTTGAAAACGTAAATAGTTTCTTTCACAAATTTGAAACAATCGAATGGCGTTAAATAATATCACCGATCTATAGACATCTGCAAACATATTATATATTGGAATTTGCAGAACTACCTTTCTGAATTTTAAGATCTTTTTAGAAAGGTTTTCTGTAAGTTTTCACAGTGTTATGATTTTCTCATAGAATCTGTCATTTCAGTGCCTTTGGCGCTTTGATTAATTCTCCATCAGCGCGTCATGTCCATCGAGCTGCTGTCCTCTGAATCTGAACATGCTGAATCTGAGTTTTAAACCTTATCTTGCTGAATATTCATATAAGCCACACCCATTTCTGTCTATCAACCAATCAAATTACTTGATGTAATTTATTGCTACAAATTCATAAACTGAATGCCAAACAGTGTAGATCCTGATCAGATGGCTTCTTCAGAAGCCATCTGATCTGGATCTGCACTGTTTGCAAAATAGGGGTTGTCGTGAACAGCAAGATAAGGGTTAACATGGGGATGCCAAATGGGTAATGCATATTCAAGTTGAGGACGAACCTATGTTTAAAACTTTTATATGCAACTTTGTTTGTCTGCCTAGGTGCAAAAAGCCAAATTACATAGATCTTAGAAATTCTAAAGTCCTAGTTGCTTTTGATGTTATTTCGGAAATATGATGACCGCACATGAGTCCTGGTAAACCGCTTAGAAGGTCTAAGCTTGCCCAGGCGAAGTGATAAGAGTCGGTCTATCCATGCATATAATCCCTGTTGATTTCATTGAGCAGCAGGGTTTGAGATGTCATTTCATCTCAATGTCGGGTAAAAGTCCCACAAAATTGGAATCAACATCTCAAAAACTACCTAAATAGTGTTGATGGGGATGTTAACCCTTGTCCTGCTGAGCCCGGATATGCCTTATTTTCCAAACAATGAAAATCCAGATCAGATGGCTTCTGACGAAGCCATCTGATCAGGATCTACATTGTTTGCCATTCAGATTGTGAATTTGTTGCAATAATTTGCATCAAGTAATCTGATTGGTTGATAAGGGGTAGTGGGTGTGGCTTATATGAATATTCAGCAGGACATGGGTTAAACCTCAAATCAAACAAACAAAGAGAACATTGATACTTTGGAAAACCAAATCATATGATTCTAGGAGTGTGGCAGTAAACTGGCAGGTGAATAATGACTCATTCTTACACATAAAATACAAACTTGGCACCAGAACAGAACTTTCTCTGGGAATAGCAGCCTCTCATTAATTTTTGCATTATTTTTTTCTCTAGGAAAGTCTGGTTTTCTCTTTTATTCTGACTTTATACACTCATAATGAGAGTGATGAATCAGGTGGGGAGTACTTATAGTTCAGAATAAGTTCGTTGCCGTTGCCGTCAGAGATGATGATGAACTATGCTTCTGTAAGGTGATATATTTTGTAACTGGAATAGATAATGTCTTGACATATTTTGGCATTTTTTTTTTTTTTTTTTTTTTGCAAGAGAGAGGTCCAGCTACATGTATTGTGACTTCTATTTGCTGTCCTGTTTAAAACTACCAGAAACCTGAAAATGGGTCAGTGGCAAACAGTGGAGGCCCAGATCAGATGCCGCAGAATGCCATGTCTGATGAGAACCTTTACTGTTTGCGAAAAGATTAGCCATTTTCCAAATATATTTTACAGATCAGATAACACAACCTGACACCCCTCAATTTTGAAAGCTACCACTGTATATAAGGTGAAAGATTCCATTTAGGACATAATGGGTAAATTTCCTCAGAAAATGGGTCTAGTCCTTAACATAGCTCCAGATAAGAAGGCACATTGAGAATAATTTTGGAATATTTTTCGACACGCTTTTAAAAAGCGTAAGGGGATATTGTGAATGCGTCTGTCCATCCATCCATCTGTCTGTCTGTCTGTACATACGTGAGATACATAATGGAGCAGTCTGTACTTAATGAGGTTTATTCTGTTAAAAATCAGCTTATGAGTGATTGTGGGGTTAGTGGCTGTTTGTTTGATTTGAGGTTTAATGTCCCCGTCAGCACTGTATAGGTCATTTTGGAGACGTTGCTTCCAGTTTTGTGGGACTTTTACCCGACACTGAGATGAAATGACATCTCAAGCCCTGTCGTCCAATGAAACCAATAGGGTTTATAAACATGGACGGGCCAACTCGCACCGCTTTGCCTGGGCAGGCTTAGATCCTCTAAGCGGTTTACCAGTACTTGTGTGCGGTCGGTTTCAGCTCTGCGTGGAAGCATCATGCAGCCCATCTATTTCTTCAAGCCCTGATGGGCAGGGGCCGTTTAGTTAGTGGCTGTACAATGCTACATTATGGGGTTAAAGTCTCCATAGATGCCACAACGTACCTCTATGTTATCTCCTCCTTAACTACTGGCCCAAATGCAACCAAATTTGGTTCATAGCTTCCTTACATGATGAGAGCATGCAACAACAACGTTAAATTTGTATGGGCCCTTGCCCCACCCCACCCACTTTAGTAAAAGCCTAATATCCCCACCTCTAACGGGCCTCAGTGGCCTAGTGGTTAAGAGCGCTGACTCTTGATCATTAGGTCTCTCACCACTGTGGTTCGAGCCTCGCTCGGGTCACAAGTGAGACGCAAAGTTCTGCAACGGAAGGTCAGGTGGTTTTTCTTTGGGTACTCCGGTTTTCACCCACCTCTGATTAATGATCGGCTTGATATGAGTGAAATAATCTTGAAAGGGCCGTAAAACCAAACCCCCCAAAAAATATCCCCACCTCTAAACCATATATATTCTTTTTCCTGATGATAATATGCTTTCAGTGACACTAACCTAAGAGCGCTGGCTTAATCATTAGGTCACTCACAGCTCTTGTTTGTGTCTTGCCACATGTGAGATGCTGAATTCTGCTACAAAAGGCCTGGGGCCAGTTGTTCAAAACTAACGACGTCGTTAGTTAATGTATTGTTAAAACTTTGATCATTAAATATGGTAAATATGCTGAACTTTTTGCTGAAAAAATGTAAGCAGCTTTTGCTAACGCAAAAGCTGCTCACATTTTTCCAGCAAAAATACCAAAATTTACGATATTGTACTTGCAAGAAGAGTTAACAATATGACCACTAACGAGCTTGTTAAGCTAACGATGCTTTGAACAACTGGCCCCAGGTGGTTTTTCTCAGGGTACTCCGGTTTTTGCCCAACTCTGATTAATGATTGGCTTGAAATAAGTGAAATAATCTTGAACATGTAAAACCAAAAACAACAACGAAAGTTTTATAAAGAGGTTGTATTGTATTTTTATGCCCCCGCATCATATGATGCCGGGGGCATATAGTTTTTGGGTTTTCCGTACGTGCGTACATGTGTACGTCCATCTGTACGTGTGTGTGTACGTACGTACGTACGTACGTGATCCTGTAACCTCAGGTTAAAGTTTTTGTAACAGGTAGAGCCAGAACTTTTAGAACTCATATTTTCCTAACCATTTGATGGAACTGGTTCATCTTTGGTATGATGATAGATATAGGTCCAAAGTTTTATTAAGCAATACCCCCACCCATGCCTGTGACCTCAAGGTCAAGGTCACAGACTTAGAAATTTTCAATGTTAAAGACTCAGGTTAAGGTTTTTGTAACAGGTAGACTTGAACATTTTAGAACTCATATTTTCCAAACCATTTAATGGAATTGGTTCATATTTGGTATGATTATAGATATAGGTCCACAGTTTTATTCAGCGATACCCCCACCCATGCCCATGGCCTCAAGGTCAAGGTCATGGACTTAGAAATTTTCCATGTTAAAGACTCCAGTTAAGGTATTTGTACCTGGTAGAACCTGAACTTTTATGATGGCTTTGGTTCATATGATGATAGATATAGGTACAATGTTTTATTCAGCAATACCCCCACCCATGCCTATGACCTCAAGGTCAAGGTCACAGACTTAGACAATTTTAATGTGAAAGATTTTAAAGAGCTCAAATTTTCCAAACTATATTATGGATTTGGCTTATGTATGCTATGATGATAGATACAGGTCCAAATGTTTATTTGGCAATACCCCCACTCATGCCTATGGCTTCAAGGTCAAGGTCACAGACTTAGAAATTTTTAATTAGATATTTTAAGAGTTGATATTTTCCAAATTGTGTGATGGATTGAGTTGATATTTGGTATGATGTTAGATACCAGTCCATTTTATTCAGCGATACCCCCAACCATGCCCATGAGCTCAAGGTCAAGGTCACAGACTTAAAAATTTTTAATTATCCCCTCGCACAACATAGCTCTGACGTCTATATTTCTTCACTGATTTCAATATAACTTCACACAATTGTTCCTTATGACAATATCTAGAGCGAGTTCGTCTTTCAAGGTCATGACCTCAAGATCAATGTCACTATGGCTATTTTTAGAAAAACTTTGTCATCGCTCTAGCCCCCACATTTCTACACCAATTTCAATATAACTTCACACAAATTTTCCTTATAAAATAGCTAGAGCAATGTCATCTTTCCAGGTCATGGCCTCAAGGTCAAGGTCGCTGTGGCTATTTTTAGAAAACCTTTGTCATCGCTCTAGCGCTTACATTTCTTCACTGATTTCAATATAACTTCACACAAATGTTCCTTATGACAATGTCTCGAGCCATTTTGACTTTCAAGGTCAAGGTCACTGGCTATTTTTAGAAAAACTTTGTCATCGCTCTAGCGCCTGCATTTCTTCACTGGTTTCAAAATAACTTCACACAAATGTTCCTTATGACAATACCTCGAACGAGTTTGACTTTCAAGGTCAAGGTCACTGTGGCTATTTTTAGGAAAACTTTGTCATTGATCTAGCGCTTACATTTTTTCACCAATTTCAATATTACTTCACACAAATGTTCCTTATGACAATATCTCTAGCAAGTTCCACTTTCAAGGTCAAGGTCACTGTGGCTATTTTTAGAAAAAGTTTGTCATCGCTCTAGCACTTACATTTCTTCACTGATTTCAATATAACTTCACACAAATGTTCCTTATGACAATACCTCGGGCGAGTTTGACTTTCAAGGTCAAGGTCACTTTGGCTATTTTTAGAAAAACTTTGTCATTGCTCTAGCGCTTACATTTTTTCACCAATTTCAATGTAACTTCTCACAAATGTTCCTGATGACAAGGTCACACACTTAGAAAATTTTGTTGCAACATGGATTTTCGGGGTGAGGCGGGGCCCTTGGCGGGGGCATCTGTGTCGTCTGGACACATTTCTAGTCTCATAGAGTGAAAGACTTGTTGTGGAAGTGTGCATGTATTGTCCCATTTTTCTACTGAATGGAATCTTCCATTTAAATAGCAGGTGTTCATTTCAAAATCAAGATATGTCAGGTTGAATTATACATGTACATATAAAATGTATTTTGAAATTTATTTAGAAACTCCCTGATCATTTTGCAAACAGAAAAGGCAAGACATGGTGTCTGATCAGGGCCTGCACTGTTGGCCAGTGTCCCGCTTTCAGTGGATTGACTGCCAATTATCATTCATTAAGGAAATATGAACATGTCTCATTGCAAAACATATCTTTTCAAATGAAATTTAAGGAGTTTAACTAACCAAATTTAGATTGGAATTCCGGAAATTGGCCATTGGCAACAGCTCAGACAGTCTAACGCTGCAAAACGTGGTGTCTGATCAGGTCCTTCATTTTTAGAAAGTGTTCATGCCATAAATATGGTAAAAATTCTGACACCTTGTGGCTTTGCTGTAGTTCTCCTAAAATTTTAACAAATTTGTTTCTCGATCCAGCAAAGAGTCCAAAACATGCAGAATGGCAAACATTGTAGACCCTGATCAGACTGCTCCAGCACCAGGCAAGGGTAGCGCTGCCTCAGTGAGGCGGTTCTAACGAGTATCCACTGTCATTCTATTTTTGAGCAGGAATACGAAAAATAATGTATACCCCTGTAAATCCCAGTTTTACCATATAAAAGTGGGGTTAAAGGGGTTCAAAATTATACAGGCTTCACATGTTTTCGTGATGTGATACCAAGTACGGCTTAGAAAGGTCAGGTGGTTCTTCTCACTGTACTCCGGTTTTTGTCCTATGACGTCTTAGTGACATAATCTTGAAAGGGCTGTAAAACCAAACCAAAAAAATAAAAAAGTCATTTGGTAAATGAGTTAAATCTTATGGTGAATATATGTGTGTCTGACATTTCAGGTGTGGTGAACTTAGAAATGCCAGTGCTTAACATAACAGTCTCCTTGTCGGAGGTGTTGGAGGTTCGTGGGTCACCCCTCACAGAGACTGAGATATGGGCTCTACTCTGCCTTGGTGCTGAGATTTTACAGGACATCTTCATAACAGGTGAGTTAACCCTTGTCCTGTTGAATAAATTAATTTTACCACACCCATTACTGACTATCAGCCATATAATACATATAATATATTCATACGAACTTGCAAGCTGAATGACAAACAGTGCGGATCCTGATCTACACTGTTTGCAAAGGTAGGGGTTATTGTAGTTCAGTAGGACAAAGTTAAATATGACCCATATATCACAGATGCAGGCTGATCAGAGTCTTCACTAAGGCTGACACGATTAATCGTACAATCGATTAATCTATCGATAAATTCCACAAAAATGATTATCATTTCTGATTTGCTTTTAATCGATTACTGGATAGGTACAATTTACTTCCAAAAGTTATGCCTAAAATAGCTGGATGAGAGGCAAACAGTGCAGACCCTGATGAGACGCTGCATTATGCGGCGTCTCATCTGGGTCTACACTGTTTGCTCAGGCCTGTCTGTTCAAATATACATATGGTAAAGTGCAACATATGGTAAGAGTCACGCTCAGACTGAAAGCCAGACAGGTAAAATAATGACAAAAACATTAGCGATTACTAATCGATTATCGATCGCAATGACAGGACTGATAATCGATTATCTTTGCAGCTCCGATTAGCCAGCCCTAGTCTTCACTACAATACATGCCCATCTGAAGATACATTTTTCTTTGCCCTGCATAGCATGATCATACATCCTTTTTCGTTGTCGTCTGTGTTTCGTAACACATTTCTTTCCACTCGATAACTTTTTCAAGGGATAAACTGATTTCATGCAAAGTCTGCAGAAGTTTATGTTATTGTAAAATACGAGTCAAGTTCGATACTGGTAATCATCCGCAAAACTTAGGATGAGTAATGGCCCCTTTTCGATAGTGTTTTTGTTGTTTGGTTAAGACGTTGGTTTTCTTTCAATAACTTCTGAAGGGATTAATTGATTACAGTAAAAGTCTAAAGAATGGTTAAGTCTTGTTAAATACAAGTCATGTTTGATATTGGTAAGCATTAGGGCTGGCTAATCGGAGCTGAAAAGATAATCGATTATCAGTCCTGTCACTGCGATCGATAATCGATTAGTAATCGCTAAGGTTTTTGTCATAATTTTACCTGTCTGGCTTTCTGTCTGAGCATGGCTCTTACCATATGTTGCATTTTACCATATGTTTATTTGAACAGAAAGGCCTGAGCAAACAGTGTAGACCCAGATGAGACGCCACATAATGCGGCGTCTCATCAGGGTCTGCACTGTTTGCCACGCATTCAGCTATTTTAGGCATAACTTTTGGTAGGAAATTGTACTTATCAAAAATCGATTACCAACAAATCAATAATGATAAACGTTTGTGAGAAACATATCGATCAATCAATCGATTTATAGCTCACAGGTGAGCTTTTGGGATCGGTCTTTGTCCATCGTCCATGCGTCCGTCGTCAACTTTTGCTTTAAACAACTTCTTCTCTAAAACTGCTGGACAGATTTTGATCTAATTTCACAGGAAGGTTCCTTGGGTGATCCTCTACCAGAATTGCTCAAACTGTTTCGCTCGGGTGAACAAGATGGCCACCAGAGCTAAAAATAGAAAAAACCTTTAAACGACTTCTTCTCCTTAACTAGTGGATGGATTTTGAAATTACTTCACAGGAATGTTCCTTGGGTGGCCCTCTACCAAAATTGCTCAAACAGTTATGCTCGGGTGAACAAAATGGCCGCCATAGCTAAAAATAGAAAAACCTTTAAACGTCTTCTCCTTAACTAGTGGATGGATTTTGAAATTATTGCACAGGAATGTTCCTTGGGTGCCCCTCCACTTAAATTGCTCAAACCGTTCCGCTCGGGTGAACAAAATGGCCGCCAGAGCGTAAAATAGAAAAACCTGGATTTTGAAATTACTTCACAGGAATGTTCCTTGGGTGACCCTCTACCAAAATTGCTCAAACCGTTCTGCTCGGGTGAACAAGATGGCCGCCAGAGCTAAAAATAGAATAACCTTTAAACAACTTTTTCTCGATTCTGAAATATTTTCACTGGAATGTTCCTTGGGTGACCCTCTACCAAAATTGCTCAAATCGTTCCACTCGGGTGAACAAAAAGGCTGCCAGAGCTAAAAATAGAAAAACCTTTAAAAGACTTCTTCTCTTTAACCAGTAGATAGATTTTGAAATTATTTCACAGGAATGTTCGTTTGGTGAACCTCTTATAAAATTGCTCATACTGTTCTGCTCGGGTGAACAAAATGGCCACCAGAGCTAAAAATAGAAAAACCTTTAAACAACTTCTTCTCCTTAACTAGTGGATGGATTTTGAAATTATTGCACAGGAATGTTCCTTGGGCCTCTCTACTAAAATTGCTCAAACTTTCGCTTGGGTGAACAAGATGGCCACCAGAGCTAAAAATAGAAAAACCTTCAAATGACTTCTCCTTAACTAAGGGATGGATTTTGAAATTACTTCACAGGAATGTTCCTTGGGTTACCCTCTATGTAAATTGCTCAAACTGTTCTGCTCGGGTGAACAAGCTGGCCGCCAGAGCTAAAAATAGAATAACCTTTAAACGACATTTTCTCCTTAACCAGTGGATGGAATTTTGAAATATTTTCACTGGAATGTTCCTTGGGTGACCCTCTACCAAAATTGCTCAAACAGTTCCGCTCAGGTGAACAAAATGGCCACCAGAGCTAAATATAGAAAAACCTTTAAACGACTTCTTCTCCTTAACCAGTAGATAGATTTTGAAATTATTTCACAGGAATGTTCCTTTGGTTAACCTCTACCACAATTGCTCATACTGTTCCACTTGGGTGAACAAAATGGCCACTAGAGCTAAAAATAGAAAATGACTTCTCTTCCTTAACCAGTGGATGGATTTTGAAAATATTTCACAGGAATGTTTTTTTTGTGACCTTCTACCAAAATTGCTCATACTTTTCCACTCGGGTGAACAAAATTGCCACCAGAGCTTCTCCTGCTTTACCAGTGGATGGATTAATAGCCCTTTGGCCAAATACGGCCCCGCCCCGGGGCCCACTGGTTTTACATAGGCTTATATAGGGAAAACCTTTAAAAAGCTTCTTGTCTGAAACCAGAAGGCCCAGGTCTTTGATATTTGGTAAGTAGCTTTGTCAAGTGGACCGCTACCAAGATTGTTCAAATTATAGCCCTGGGGCCAAAAACGCCCCTGCACCAGGGCCAACTGGTTTTACATAGGCTTTTATAGGGAAAACCTTTAAAAATCTTCTCGTCTGAAACCAGAAGGCCCAGGTCTTTGATATTTGGTATTAAGCGTCATCTAGTGGACCTCTACCAATATTGTTCAAATTATAGCCCTGGGGCAAAAAATGTTGCTGCCCAGAGACCCTTTGGTTTTACATATACTTATAAAGGGAAATTTTTAAAAATCTTCTTCTCTGAAACTGCAAGGCCCAGGTCTTTGAAATTTGGTGTGCAGCTTCATCTAGTGGACCTTTGCCAAGATTGTTCAAATTATAGCCTTTGTTGATGTTTGGTATGAAGCTTCACCTTTAAGACCTCCCTCAACATTATGCACATTAAAGCCCTTGGGCCAATAATGACCCTCACGTGGGCCCATTTGTTACACTATGGATCAGGTGAGCGATCCAGGGCCATCATGGTCCTCTTGTTCTATAAATCCCGTCAGCTTTAGTAAGCATCTGCGAATTTTGACTGTGTTATGACCCTTTTTCCACTTGATTCTTTATTGGTTTCCGCTCTGCCTTTGGTTTGATACTAGTTTCAGCAGGGATACACTGATTTCATCAGAAGTTTGCAGAAGGGTAAAGAAACTGAAGCTTTGTAAACCGAACTTTAGAAAACATTTAAGCAGTGAAGGTCATACCTTCCTCATCAGGAGAGAGACTCAGTAATTTTGATGCTAAATTTTGCCTAATTTGGAGTCTCCCTCATTATCCCCTCGCACAACATAGTTGTGAGTGGGGATATAGCATTTGTCCCGTATGTACGTACGTACGTATTACGTACTTTGTAAGCGCTCTAGCGCCTACATTTCTTGACCGATTTTAATATAACTTCACACAAATGTTCCTTACGACAATATCTCGAGCGAGTTCGACTTTCAAGGTCATGATCTCAAGGTCAAGGTCACTGTGGCTATTTTTAGAAAAACATTGTCTTGCTCTAGCGCCTACATTTCTTCACCAATTTCAATATAACTTCACACAAATGTTCCTTATAAAAATATCTCGAGCGAGTTCCACTTTCAAGGTCATGACCTCAAGGTCAAGGTCACTGTGGCTATTTTTAGCTCACCGTCACGTAGTGACGAGGTGAGCTTTTGGGATCACTTTTTGTCCGTCGTGCGTCCGTCCGTCCGTCCGTGCGTGCGTAAACAATTTCTTCAAATGACATCTCCTCCTAAACCACTGATCAGATTTTGACCAAACTTCACAGGAATGATCCTTAGGTGGTCCCCTTTCAAAGTTGTTCAAATGGTTCCGGTCCATTGCACATATAGGTCACAGGAGCCAAAAATCGATTTTTTTAACCGAAAACTTAAACAATCTTCTTCTCTGAAACTGCAAGGCCCAGGTCTTTGATATTTGGTATGAAGCTTCATCTAGTGGACCCCTACCAAGATTGTTAAAATTATAGTGCTGGGGCCAAAAATGCCCCCGCCCCGGGGCCCTTTGGTTTTACATGGGCTTATATAGGGAAAATCTTTAAAAATCTTCTTCACTGAAACTGCAGGGCCCAGGTCTTTGATATTTGGTATGAAACTTCATCTGGTGGACCCCTACCAAGATTGTTCAAATTATTGTGCTGGGACCAAAGATGCCCCCGCCCCGGGGCCCTTTGGTTTTACATGGGCTTACATAGGCAAAATCTTTAAAAATCTTCTTCTCTGAAACCACAAGGCCCAGGTCTTTGATATTTGGTATGAAGCTTCATCTAGTGGACCCCTACCAAGATTGTTCAAATTATAGTGCTGGGGCCAAAAATGCCCCCGCTCCGGGGCCCTTTGGTTTTACATGGGCTTATATAGGGAAAATCTTTAAAAATCTTCTTCTCTGAAACTGCAAGGCCCAGGTCTTTGATATTTGGTATGAATCTTCATCTTATGGACCCCTACCAAGATTGTTCAAATTGTAGTGCTGGGGCCAAAAATGCCCCCGCCCAGGGCCCTTTGGTTTTACATAGGCTTATATAGGGAAAACCTTTAAAAATCTTCTTCTCTGAAATCGCAAGGCCCAGGTCTTTGATATTTGGTATGAAGCTTCATCTAGTGGACCCCTACTAAGATTGTTCAAATTATAGTGCTGGGGCCAAAAATGCTCCCGCCCCAGGGCCCTTTGGTTTTACATGGGCTTATATTGGGAAAATCTTTAAAAAATCTTCTTCTCTGAAACTGCAGGGCCCAGGTCTTTGCTATTTGGTATGAAGCTTCATCTAGTGGACCCCTACCAAGACTGTTCAAATTATAGTGCTGGGGCCAAAAATGCCCCCACCCCAGGGCCCTTTGGTTTTACATGGGCTTATATAGGGAAAATCTTTAAAAAAATTTCTTCTCTGAAACTGCAAGGCCCAGGTCTTTGATATTTGGTATGAAGCTTCATCTTGTGGACCTCTATCAAGATTGTTCAAATTATAGCCCTGGGGCCAAAAATGCCCCCGCCCCTGGGCCCTTTGGTTTTTCATAGACTTTATAGGGAATATCTTGAAAAATTTTCTTCTCTGAAACCACAAGGCCTAGGTCTTTGATACTTGGTATGAAGCTTCAGCTAGTGGACCTCTACCAAGATTGTTCAAATTATAGCCCTGTGGCCACAAATGCCCCCGCCCCAGGGCCCTTCGGTTTTACATAGACTTATAATAGAAATAATCTTTGAAAATCTTCTTCTCTGAAACAACAAGGCCCAGGTCTTTGATATTTGGTGTGAAGCTTCATCTAGTGGACCTCTATCAAGATTGTTCAAATTATAGTGCTGGGGCCAAAAATGCCCCCGCCCCAGGGCCCTTTGGTTTTACATGGGCTTATATTGGGAAATTCTTTAAAAAATCTTCTTCTCTGAAACTGCAGGGCCCAGGTCTTTGCTATTTGGTATGAAGCTTCATCTAGTGGACCCCTACCGAGACTGTTCAAATTATAGTGCTGGGGCCAAAAATGCCCCCACACGGGGCCCTTTGGTTTTATGTAGGCTTATATAGGGAAAATCTTTAAAAATTTTCTTCTCTGAAACTGCAAGGCCCAGGTCTTTGATATTTGGTATGAAGCTTCATCTTGTGGACCTCTATCAAGATTGTTCAAATTATAGCCCTGGGGCCAAAAATGCCCCCGCCCCTATACCCTTTGGTTTTTCATAGACTTTATAGGGAATATCTTGAAAAATCTTCTTCTCTGAAACCACAAGGCCTAGGTCTTTGACATTTGGTATGAAGCTTCAGCTAGTGGACCTCTACCAAGATTGTTCAAATTATAGCCCTGTGGCCACAAATGCCCCCGCCCCAGGGCCCTTTGGTTTTACATAGACTTATAATAGAAATAATCTTTGAAAATCTTCTTCTCTGAAACAACAAGGCCCAGGTCTTTGATATTTGGTGTGAAGCTTCATCTAGTGGACCTCTATCAAGATTGTTTAAATTATAGCCCTGAGGCCAAAAATGCCCCTGCCCCGGGGCCATTTGGTTTCACATAGGCTTATGTAAGGAATATCAATAAAAAAATCTTCTTCTCTGAAACCGCAAGGCCCAGGTCTTTGATATTTGTTGTGTAGCTTCATCTAGTGGACCTTTGCCAAGATTGTTCAAATAATAGCCTTTGTTGGTATTTGGTATGAAGCTTCACCTTTTTAGACCTCCCTCAACATTATGCACATTATAACCCTGAGGTCAATAATGGCCCTCCCCGGGCCCACTGGTTACTCTATGGATCAGGTGAGCGATCCAGGGCCATCATGGTCCTCTTGTTAGCTCACCATCACGTAGTGACGAGGTGAGCTTTTGGGATCACTTTTTGTCCGTCGTCCGTCGTGCGTCCGTCCGTGCGTGCGTGCGTCCGTGCGTAAACAATTTCTTTAAACGACATCTCCTCCTAAACCACTGATCGGATTTTGACCAAACTTCACAGGAATGTTCCTTAGGTGGTCCCCTTTCAAAGTTGTTCAAATGGTTCCGGTCCGTTGCACATCTAGGTCACAGGAGCCAAAAATAGATTTTTTCACCAAAAACTTAAAAAATCTTCTTCTCTGAAACCACAAGGCCCAGGTCTTTGATATTTGGTATGAAGCTTCATCTAGTGGACCCCTACCAAGATTGTTCAAATTATAGTGCTGGGGCCAAAAATGCCCCCGCCCCGGGGCCCTTTGGTTTTACATGGGCTTATATAGGGATAATCTTTAAAAATCTTCTTCTCTGAAACTACAAGGCCCAGGACTTTGATATTTGGTATGAAGCTTCATCGAGTGGACCCCTACCAAGATTGTTCAAATTATAGTGCTGGAACAAAAAATGCCCCCGCCACGGGGCCCTTTGGTTTTACATTGGCTTATATAGGGAAAATCTTTAAAAATCTTCTGCTCTGAAACAACAAGGCCCAGGTCTTTGATATTTGGTATGAAGCTTCATCTAGTGGACCCCTACAAAGATTGTTCAAATTATAGTGATGGGGCCAAAAATGCCCCCGCCCCGGGGCCCTTTGGTTTTACATAGGCTTATATAGGGAAAATCTTTAAAAATCTTCTTCTCTGAAACCGAAAGGCCCAGGACTTTGATATTTGGTATGAAGCTTCATCTAGTGGACCCCTACCAAGATTGTACAAATTATAGTGCTGGGACAAAAAATGCCCCCGCTACGGGGCCCTTTGGTTTTACATTGGCTTATATAGGGAAAATCTTTAAAAATCTTCTTCTCTGAAACCACAACGCCCAGGTCTTTGATATTTGGTATGAAGCTTCATCTAGTGGACCCCTACCAAGATTGTTCAAATTATAGTGCTGGGGCCAAAAATGCTCCCACCCGGGGCCCTATGGTTTTACATAGGCTTATATAGGGAAAATCTTTTAAAAATCTTCTTCTCTGAAACCACAAGGCCCCGGACTTTGATATTTGGTATGAAGCTTCATCTAGTGGACCCCTACCAAGATTGTTCAAATTATAGTGCTGGGACAAAAAATGCCCCAGCCACGGGGCCCTTTGGTTTTACATTGGTTTATATAGGGAAAATCTTTAAAAATCTTCTTCTCTGAAACCACAAGGCCCAGGTCTTTGATATTTGGTATGAAGCTTCATCTAGTGGACCCCTACCAAGATTGTTCAAATTATAGTGCTGGGGCCAAAAATGCCCCCGCCCCGGGGCCCTTTGGTTTTACATAGGCTTATATAGGGAAAATCTTTAAAAATCTTCTTCTCTGAAACCACAAGGCCCAGGACTTTGATATTTGGTATGAAGCTTCATCTAGTGGACCCCTACCAAGATTGTTCAAATTATAGTGCTGAGGCCAAAAATGCCCCTTTGGTTTTACATAGGCTTATATAGGGAAAATCTTTAAAAATCTTCTTCTCTGAAACCACAAGGCCCAGGACTTTGATATTTGGTATGAAGCTTCATCTTATGGACCTCTACCAAGATTGTTCAAATTATAGCCCTTGGGCCAAAAATGCCCCCGCCCCGGGGCCCTTTGGTTTTACGTAGACTTATATAGGGAAAATCTTTAAAAATCTTCTTCTCTGAAACCACAAGGCCTAGGTCTTTTATATTTGGTATGAAGCTTCATCCAAAGGACCCCTAACAAGATAATTTAAATTATAGTGCTGAGGCCAAAAATGTCCCCGCCCTGGGGCCCTTTGGTTTTACATAGGCTTATATAGGGAAAATCTTTAAAAATCTTCTTCTCTGAAACCGCAAGGCCCAGGACTTTGATATTTGGTATGAAGCTTCATCTACCGTAATGATCTGGCTATAAGACGGGGTTTTTTACCGCCAGAATACCCCCCAATTTTTACACCCGTCTTATAACAAAGATCTCAGGCATCCTTGAAATTTTCGGCAAAGAACGGAGGGAAAATCACTTGCGGTAAGTACATGTGTATACCTGTTGCGTAACTATGGGTCTGTGAAGTGATGAGCAAGAGCGTGATTCCAAATAAATAATAATAAACATCGGTAAAAGAAAGCAAAGATCGTGAAGAACAGTTATAATCCAAGCCTAAAGGTTTTTATCATAATTGGATTAATTCCCATGCGTTTTCAATGGACACATTCCCCGGAAGGTGCCCCGGAACATAATAAGCATGTACGAATTTTCATTGGTTTGAATTTGTTAGATTGTTAGAATTTGTACCCGTCTTATAGCCGAGACTAAGCAAAAATCACCCAAAGAAAAGCCAAAAAATACCCTCCGTCTTACAGCCAAATCGTCTAATAGCCGGATCATTACGGTAGTTGACCCCTACCAAGATTGTTCAAATTATAGTGCTGGGGCAAAAAATGCCCCCGCCCGGGGCCCTTTGGTTTTACATAGGCTTATATAGGGAAAATCTTTAAAAATCTTCTTCTCTGAAACCACAAGGCCCAGGACTTTGATATTTGGTATGAAGCTTCATCTAGTGGACCCCTACTAAGATTGTACAAATTATAGTGCTGGGGCCAAAAATGCCCCTGCCCCGGGGCCCTTTGGTTTTACATAGGCTTATATAGGGAAAATCTTTAAAAATCTTCTTCTCTGAAACCGCAAGGCCCAGGACTTTGATATTTGGTATGAAGCTTCATCTAGTGGACCCCTACCAAGATTGTTCAAATTATCAAATTATAGCCCTTGGGCCAAAAATGCCCCTGCTCCGGGGCCTTTTTGGTTTTACATAGACTTGTATTAGGAAAATCTTTAAAAATCTTCTTCTCTGAAACCACAAGTCCTAGGTCTTTTATATTTGGTATGAAGCTTCTTCTAAAGGACCCCTACCAAGATGATTCAAATTATAGTGCTGGGGCCAACAAAAATGCCCCTGCTCCGGGGCCTTTTTGGTTTTACATAGACTTGTATTAGGAAAATCTTTAAAAATCTTCTTCTCTGAAACCACAAGTCCTAGGTCTTTTATATTTGGTATGAAGCTTCTTCTAAAGGACCCCTACCAAGATGATTCAAATTATAGTGCTGGGGCCAAAAGTGGCCCCGCCCCTGGGCCCTTTGGTTTCACATAGGCTTATATAGGGATAATCTTTAAAAATCTTCTTCTCTGAAACCACAAGGCCCAGGACTTTGAAATTTGGTATGAAGCTTCATCTAATGGACCTCTACCAAGATTGTTCAGATTATAGCCCTGGGGCCACAAATGCCCCCACCCCGGGGCCCTTTGGTTTTACATAGATTTATATAGCCCCGTGGCCATTTGGTTTTGCATAGGCTTATGTAGGGAAAATCTTAAAAAAAAATCTTCTTCTCTGAAACCACAAGGTCCAGGTCTTTGATATTTGATGTGTAGCTTCATCTAGTGGACCTTTGCCAAGATTGTTCAAATTATAGCCTTTGTTGATGTTTGGTTTGAAGCTTCACCTTTAAGACCTCCCTCAACATTATGCACATTAAAGCCCTGGGGCCAATAATGGCTCTCACTGGGGCCCACTTGTTACACTATGGATCAGGTGAGCTATCCAGGGCCATCATGGTCCTCTTGTGTTTTATATTAGGATCACTTTTTGTCTGTCATCCGTGCGTAAACAATTTCTTCAAACGACATCGCCTCCTAAACCACTGATCGGATTTTGCCCAAACTTCACAGGAATGATCCTTAGGTGGACCCCTTTCAAAGTTGTTCAAATGGTTCTGGTCTGTTGCACATATAGGTCACAGGAGCCAAAAATAGATTCTTTCACCGAAAACTTAAAAAATCTTCTTCTCTGAAACCGCAAGGCCCAGGTCTTTGATATTTGGTATGAAGCTTCATCTAGTGGACCCCTACCAAGATTGATCAAATTATAGTGCTGGGGCCAAAAATGCCCCCGCCCAGGGGCCCTTTGGTTTTACATTGGCTTATATAGGGAAACTCTTTAAAAATCTTCTTCTCTGAAACCGCAAAGCCCAGGTCTTTGATATTTGGTATGAAGCTTCATCTAGTGGACCCCTACCAAGATTGTTCAAATTATAGTGCTGGGGCCAAAAATGCCCCCGCCCCATGGCCCTTTGATTTTACATAGGCTTATATAGGGAAAATCTTTAAAAATCTTCTTCTTCAAAACCCCAAGGCCCAGGTCTTTGATATTTGGTATGAAGCTTCATCTAGTGGACCCCTACCAAGATTGTTCAAATTATAGTGCTGGGGCCAAAAATGCCCCCGCCCTGGGGCCCTTTGGTTTTACATGGGCTTATATATGGAAACTCTTTAAAAATCTTCTTCTCTGAAACAGCAAGGCCCAGGTGTTTTCTATTTGGTATGAAGCTTCATCTAGTGGACCCCTACCAAGATTGTTCAAATTATAGTGCTGGGGCCAAAAATGCCCCCTCCCCGGGGCCCTTTGGTTTAACATAGGCTTGTATAGGGAAAATCTTTAAAAATCTTCTTCTGAAACTGCAAGGCCCAGGTCTTTGATATTTGGTATGAAGCTTCATCTTGTGGACCTCTACCAAGATTGTTCAAATTACAGCACTGGTGCCAAAAATGCCGCCACACCGGGGCCCTTTGGTTTTACATAGACTAAAATATAGGGAAAATCTTGAAAAATTTTCTTCTCTGTAACAACAAGGCCCAGGTCTTTGATATTTGGTATGAAGCTTCATATAGTGGACCTCTACCAAGATTGTTCAAATTATAGCCTATGACGAAAAATGGCCCGGCATCGGGGGTCCCTTTGGTTTTACATAGACTTGTATAGGGAAAATCTTTAAATATCTTCTTCTGTGAAACCATAAGGCCTAGGTCTTTGATATTTGTTGTGAAATTTCATCTTGTGGACCTCTATCAAGATTGTTCAAATTATAGCCCTGGGGCCAAAAATGTCCCCGCACCGAGACCCTTTGGTTTTACATGGACTTATATTGGGAAATCTTTAAAAATCTTCTTTTCTGAAACTGCAAGGCCCAGGTCTTTGATATTCAGTGTGAGGCTTCATCTAGTGGACCTCTATCAAGATTGTTTAAATTATAGCCCTGAGGCCAAAAATGACCCCACCATGGGGCCATTTGGTTTTACATAGGCTTATGTAGGGAATATCTTTAAAAAAAATCTTCTTCTCTGAAACCGCAAGGCCCAGGTCTTTGAAATTGTTTGTGTAGCTTCATGTAGTGGACCTTCGCCAAGATTGTTCAAATTATAGCCTTTGTTGATATTTGGTATGAAGCTTCAGCTATTTAGACCTCCCTTAACATTATGCACATTATAGCCCTGGCGTCAATAATGGCCCTCGCCGGGGCCCACTTGTTGCTCTATGGATCAGGTGAGCGATCCAGGGCCATCATGGCCCTCTTGTTAGCTCACCGTCACGTAGTGACGAGGTGAGCTTTTGGGATCACTTTTCGTCCGTCGTGCGTCCGTCCGTGCGTGCGTCCGTCCATAAATAATTCTTTAAACGACATCTCCTCCTAAACCACTGATCGGATTTTGACCAAACTTCACAGGAATGATCCTTAGGTGGTCCCCTTTCAAAGTTGTTCAAATGGTTCCGGTCCGTTGCACATCTAGGTCATAGGAGCCAAAAACAGATTTTTTTCACCAAAAACTTAAAAAATCTTCTTCTCTGAAACCACAAGGCCCAGGTCTTTGATATTTGGTATGAAGCTTCATCTGGTGGACCCATACCAAGATTGTTCAAATTATAGTGCTGGGGCCAAAAATGCCCCCGCTCCGGGGCCCTTTGGTTTTACATGGGCTTATATAGGGAAAATCTTTAAAAATCTTCTTCTCTGAAACCGTAAGGCCCAGGTCTTTGATATTTGGTATGAAGCTTCATCTAGTGGACCCCTACCAAGATTGTTCAAATTATAGTGCTGGAGCCAAAAATGCCCCCGCTCCAGGGCCCTTTGGTTTTACATGGGCTTATATAGGGAAAATCTTTAAAAATCTTCTTCTCTGAAACCGCAAGGCCCAGGTCTTTGATATTTGGTATGAAGCTTCATCTAGGGGACCCCTACCAAGATTGTTCAAATTATAGTGCTGGGGTCAAATATGCCCCCGCTCCGGGGCCCTTTGGTTTTACATGGGCTTATATAGGGAAAATCTTTAAAAATTTTCTTTGAAACCGTAAGGCCCATGTCTTTGATATTTGGTATGAAGCTTCGTCCCACACGGCCATGGTCCTTCTTTCCCCCCCCCCCCCCCCCCCACTCCGGGGCCCTTTGGTTTTAAATGGGCTTATATAGGGAAAATCTTAAAAAATCTTCTTCTCTGAAACCACAAGGCCCAGGTTTTTGATATTTGGTATGAAGCTTCATCTGGTAGACCCCTACCAAGATTGTTCAAATTATAGTGCTGGGGCCAAAAATGCCCCCGCTCCGGGGCCCTTTGGTTTTACATGGGCTTATATAGGGAAAATCTTTAAAAATCTTCTTCTCTGAAACCGTAAGGCCCAGGTCTTTGATATTTGGTATGAAGCTTCATCTAGTGGACCCCTACCAAGATTGTTCAAATTATAGTGCTGGAGCCAAAAATGCCCCCGCTCCGGGGCCCTTTGGTTTTACATGGGCTTATATAGGGAAAATCTTTAAAAATCTTCTTCTCTGAAACCACAAGGCCCAGGTCTTTGATATTTGGTATGAAGCTTCATCTAGTGGACCCCTACCAAGATTGTTCAAATTATAGTGCTGGGGCCAAAAATGCCCCCGCTCCAGGGCCCTTTGGTTTTACATGGGCTTATATAGGGAAGAGCTTTAAAAATCTTCTTCTCTCAAAACGGTAAGGCCCATGTCTTTGATATTTGGTATGAAGCTTCATCTAGGGGACCCCTACCAAGATTGTTCAAATTATAGTGCTTGGGTCAAATATGCCCCCGCTCCAGGGCCCTTTGGTTTTACATGGGCTTATATAGGGAAAATCTTTAAAAAATTCCTTCTCTGAAACCGTAAGGCCCATGTCTTTGATATTTGGTATGAAGCTTCATCCCACACGGACTCCTACCAAGATTGTTCATATTATAGTGCTTGGGCTAAAAATGCCACCGCCCCGGGGCCCTATGGTTTTACATGGGCTTATATGGGGAAAATCTTTAAAAATCTTCTTCTCGGAAACCCCAAGGGCCAGGTCTTTGCTATTTGGTATGAAGCTTCATCTAGTGGACCCCTACCAAGATTGTTCAAATTATAGTGCTAGGGCCAAAACTGCCTCCGACCTGGGGCCCTTTGGTTTTACATAGACTTATTTAGAGATATTCCTTAAAAATCTTCTTCTGAAACAGCAAGGCCATGGTCTTTGATATTTGGTGTGAAGCTTCCTCTAGTGGACCTCTATCAAGATGGTTTAAATTATAGCCCTGAGGCCAAAAATGCCCCCGCCCTGGAGCCATTTGGTTTTATATAGGCTTATGTAGGGAATATCTTTAATAAAAATCTTCTTCTCTGAAACCGCAAGGCCTAGGTCTTTGATATTTGGTATGTAGCATATCTAGTGGACCTTTGCCAAGATTGTTCAAATTATAGCCTTTGTTGATATTTTGTATGAAGCTTCACCTTTTTAGACGTCTCTGAACATTATGCACATTATAGCCCTGGGGTTAATAATGGCCCTCCCCGGGTCCCACTTGTTACTCTATGGATCAGGTGAGCGATCCAGGGCCATCATGGCCCTCTTGTGTTTTATAATAGGATCACTTTTTGTCTGTCATCCATGCGTAAACAATTCCTTCAAACGACATCTCCACCTAAACCACTGATAGGATTTTGACCAAACTTCACAGGAATGATCCTTAGGTGGACCCCTTTCAAAGTTGTTCAAATGGTTCCGGTCTGTTGCACATATAGGTCACAGGAGCCAAAAATAGATTTTTTTCACCGAAAACTTTAAAAATCTTCTTCTCTGAAACCACAAGTCCCAGGTCTTTGATATTTGGTATGAAGCTTCATCTAGTGGACCCCTACCAAGATTGTTCAAATTATAGTGCTGGGGCCAAAAATACCCCCAACCCGGGGCCCTTTGGTTTTACATGGGCTTATATAGGGAAAATCTTTAAATATCTTCCTCTCTGAAACCACAAGGCCCAGGACTTTGATATTTGGTATGAAGCTTCATCTAGTGGACCCCTACCAAGATTGTTCAAATTATAGCCCTGGGGCCAAAAATGCCCCCGCCCCGGGGCCCTTTCGTTTTACATAGACTTATATAGGGAAAATCTTGAAAAATCTTCTTCCTTGAAACAACACGGCTTAGGTCTTTGATATTTGTTATGAAGCTTCAGCTAGTGGACCTCTACCAAGATTGTTAAAATTAGAGCCCTGAGACCAAAAATGCCCCCGCCATGTGGCCTTTTGGTTTTACATAGACTTATATAGGGAAAATCTTTTTCTCTGAAACCACAAGGCTTAGGTCTTTGCTATTTGGTATGAAGCTTCATCTAGTCGATCCCTACCAAGATTGTTCAAATTATAGTGCTGGGGCCAAAAAAGCCCCCGCCCCGGGTCCCTTTGATTTTACATAGGCATATATAGGGAAAATCTTTAAAATCTTCTTCTCTGAAACTGCAAGGCCCAGGTGTTTGATATTTGTTGTGAAGCTTCATCTAGTGGACCTCTACCAAGATTGTTCAAATTATAGCCCTGGGGGCCAAAATGCCCCCGCCCCGGGGGCCTTTTGTTTTACATAGGCTTATATAGGGAAAATCATTAAAAATCTTCTTCTCTGAAACCAGAAGGCCCAGGTCTTTAATATTTGGTGTGAAGCTTTACCTGGTGGACCTTAACTAAGGTTGTTCAAATTATAGCCTTGGGGCCAATAATGCCCCCACCCCGGGGGCCTTTGGTTTTACATTGGCTTATACATGGAAAATCTTTAAAACTCTTCTTCTCTGATATTTGATATTTGGTGTGAAGCTTCATCTAGTGGACCTCTATCCAGATTGTTAAAATTATAGCCCTGGGGGCCAAAATACCCCCGCCCCAGGGGCCTTTGGTTTGAAATAGGCTTATTTAGAGAAAATCATTAAAAAATCTTCTTCTCTGAAACCACAAGGCCCAGGTCTTTAATATTTGGTGTGAAGCTCATCCTGGTGGACCTCTACTAATATTATTCAAATTATAGCCTTGGGGCCAAAAATGCCCCTGCCCCAGGGGCCTTTGGTTTTACATAGGCTTATACTGGGAAAATCTTTAAAAATCTTCTTCTCTGAAACCACAAGGCCCAGATCTTTGATATTTGGTGTGAAGATTCATCTAGTGGACCTCTTTCAAGATTATACAAATTATAAACCCCTGGGCCTAAAATGCCCCCACCCTGGGACCCTTTGGTTTTTCATAGGCTTATATAGGGAAAACCTTTAAAAATCTTCTTCTCTGAAACCTCAAGGCCCAGGTCTTTGATATTTGGTATGAAGCTTCACCTAGTGGACCTCTACCAAGATTGTTCAAATTGTAACCCTGGGGTCAAAAATGCCCCCGCCCAGGGCATAACCTTAGCTTATGTAGGGGAAATTTTTAAAACTTTGCTTCTCTATAACCGCAAGGCCCAGGTCATTGATATTTGGTGTGCAGCTTAATCTAATGGACCTCTACCAAGATTGTTCAAATTATAGCCCTGGGGCCAAAAATGCCCCTGCCGTGGGGGCCTTTGGTTTTACATAGGCTTAACATGGAAAATCTTTAAAAATCTTCTTCTCTGAATCCGCAAGGCCCAGATCTTTGATATTTGGTGTGAAGCTTCATCTAGTGGACCGCTTTCAAGATTGTTCAAATTATAGCCCTGGGGCCAAAAATGCCCCCACCCCTGAACCCTTTGGTTTTTCATAGGCTTATATAGAGAAAACCCTTAAAAATCTTCTTGTCTGAAACCAGAAGGCCCAGGTCTTTGATATTTGGTATGAAGTATCATCTAGTGGACCATTACCAAGTTTGTTCAAATTATAGCCCTTGGGCCTAGAATGTACCAGAGACAATAATTCTCAGGTGAGCGATTCAGGGCCCTCTGGGCCCTCTTGTTAGCTCACCGTCACGTAGTGACGAGGTGAGCTTTTGGGATCACTTTTTGTCCGTCGTCCGTCGTGCGTGCGTGCGTCCGTGCGTGCGTCCGTGCGTCCGTGCGTCCGTAAACAATTTCTTTAAACGACATCTCCTCCTAAACCACTGATCAGATTTTGACCAAACTTCACAGGAATGATCCTTAGGTGGTCCCCTTTCAAAGTTGTTCAAATGGTTCCGGTCCATTGCACATCTAGGTCACAGGAGCCAAAAATAGATTTTTTTTCACCAAAAACCTAAAAAATCTTCTTCTCTGAAACCACAAGGCCCAGGTCTTTGATATTTGGTATGAAGCTTCATCTAGTGGACCCCTACCAAGAATGTTCAAATTATAGTGCTGGGGCCAAAAATGCCCCCGCCCCGGGGCCCTTTGGTTTTACATAGGCTTATATAGGGAAAATCTTTAAAAATCTTCTTCTCTGAAACCACAAGGCCCAGGACTTTGATATTTGGTATGAAGCTTCATCTAGTGGACCCCTTCCAAGATTGTTCAAATTATAGTGCTAGGACAAAAAATGCTTCCAACACGGGGCCCTTTGGTTTTACATTGGCTTATATAGGGAAAATCTTTAAAAATCTTCTTCTCTGAAACCACAAGGCCCAGGTCTTTGATATTTGGTTGAAGCTTCATCTAGTGGACCCCTACCAAGATTGTTCAAATTATAGTGCTGGGGCCAAAAATGCCCCCGCCCTGGTGCCCTTTGGTTTAACATAGGTTTATATAGGGAAAATCTTTAAAAATCTTCTTCTCTGAAACCACAAGGCCCAGGACTTTGATATTTGGTATGAAGCTTCATCTAGTGGACCCCTACTAAGATTGTTCAAATTATAGTGCTGGGGCCAAAAATGCCCCCACCACGGGGCCCTTTGGTTTTACATAGGCTTATATAGGGAAAATCTTTAAAAATCTTCTTCTCTGAAACCACAAGGCCCAGGTCTTTGATATTTGGTATGAAGCTTCATCTAGTGGACCCCTACCAAGATTGTTCAAATTATAGTGCTGGGGCCAAAAATGCCCCCGCCCCGTGGCCCTTTGGTTTTACATAGGCTTATATAGGGAAAATCTTTAAAAATCTTCTTCTCTGAAACCACAAGGCCCAGGACTTTGATATTTGGTATGAAGCTTCATCTAGTGGACCCCTACCAAGATTGTTCAAATTATAGTGCTGGGGCAAAAATTGCCCCCGTCCCGGGGCCCTTTGGTTTTACTTAGGCTTATATAGGCAAAATCTTTAAAAAAATCTTCTTCTCTGAAACCGCTAGGCCCAGGTCTTTGATATTTGATGTGTAGCTTCATCTTGTGGACCTTTGCCAAGATTGTTCAAATTACAGCCTTTGTTGATGTTTGGTATGAAGCTTCACCTTTAAGACCTCCCTCAACATTATGCACATTAAAGCCCTGGGGCCAATAATGGCCCTCTCTGGGGCCCACTTGTTACACTATGGATCAGGTGAGCGATCCAGGGCCATCATGGCCCTCTTGTGTTTTATATTAGGATCACTTTTTGTCTGTCATCAGTGCGTAAACAATTTCTTCAAACGACATCTCCTCCTAAACCACTGATCGGATTTTGACCAAACTTCACAGGAATGATCCTTAGGTGGTCCCCTTTCAAAGTTGTTCAAATGGTTCTGGTCCGTTGCACATATAGGTCACAGGAGCCAAAAACAGATTTTTTCACCGAAAACTTAAAAAATCTTCTTCTTTGAAACGGCAAAGCCCAGGTCTTTGATATTTGGTATGAAGCTTCATCTAGTGGACCCCTACCAAGATTGTTCAAATTATAGTGCTGGGGCCAAAAATGCCTCCGCCCTGGGGCCCTTTGGTTTTACATGGGCTTATATAGGAAAATCTTAAAAAATCTTCTTCTCTGAAACCACAAGGCCCAGGTCTTTGATTTTTGGTATGAAGCTTCATCTAGTGGACCCCTACCAAGATTGTTCAAATTATAGTGCTGGGGCCAAAAATTCCCCCTCCCCGGGGCCCTTTGGTTTTACATTGACTTATATAGGGAAAATCTTGAAAAATCTTCTCTGAAACCACAAGGCCTAGGTCTTTGATATTTGGTATGAAGCTTCAGCTAGTGGACCCCTACCAAGATTGTTCAAATTATAGCCCTGAGGCCAAAAAATGCCCCCCTTTGGTTTTACATAGACTTATATAGGGAAAATCTTTAAAAATTTTCTTCTGTGAAACCACAAGGCCTAGGTCTTTGATATTTGGTATGAAGCTTCAGCTAGTGGACCTCTGCCAAGATTGTTCAAATTATAGCCCTGGGGCCAAAAATGCCCCCGCCCTGAGACCTTTTGGTTTTACATAGACTTGTATAGGGAAACCTTTAAAAATCTTCTTCTCTGAAACTGCAAGCCCATGTCTTTGATATTTGGTATGGAGCTTCATCTAGTGGACAATTATAGCCTTTGTTGATATTTGGTATGAAGCTTCACCTATTTAGACCTCCCTCAACATTATGCACATTATAACCTTGGCGTCAATAATGTCCTTACCTGGGGCCCGCTTGTTACTCTATGGATCAGGTGAGCGATCCAGGGCCATCATGGCCCTCTTGTGTTTTATATTAGGATCACTTTTTGTCTGTCATCCGTGCGTAAACAATTTCTTCAAATGACATCTTCTCCTAAACCACTGATCGGATTTTGACCAAACTTCACAGGAATGACCCTTAGGTGGATCCCTTTCAAAGTTGTTCAAATGGTTCTGGTCCGTTGCACATATAGGTCACAGGAGCCAAAAATAGATTTTTTTCACCGAAAACTTAAAAAATCTTCTTCTCTGAAACCACAAGGCCCAGGTCTTTGATATTTGGTATGAAGCTTCATCTAGTGGACCCCTACCAAGATTGTCCAAAATAATAGTGCTGGGGCCAAATATGCCCCCGCCCCGGGGCCCTTTGGTTTTACATGGGCTTATATAGGGAAAATCTTGAAAAATCTTCTTCTCTGAAACCGCAAGGCCCAGCTCTTTGATATTTGGTATGTAGCTTCATCTAGTGGACCCCTACCAAGATTGTTCAAATTATAGTGCTGGGGCCAAAAATGCCCCCGCCCCGGGGCCCTTTGGTTTTACATTGGCTTATATAGGGAAAATCTTTAAAAATCTTCTTCTCTGAAACTGCAAGGCCCAGGTCTTTGCTATTTGGTTTGAAGCTTCATCTAGTGGACCCCTACCAAGATTGTTCAAATTATAGTGCTGGGGTCAAAAACGCCCCGCCCCGGGGCCCTTTGGTTTTACATAGGCTTATATCGGGAAAATCTTGAAAAATCTTCTTCTCTGAAACCACAAGGCCTAGGTCTTTGATATTTTTTATGAAGCTTCAGCTAGTAGACCTCTACCAAGATTGTTCAAATTATAGCCCTGAGACCAAAAAATGCCCCCGCCTGGACCTTTGGTTTTACATAGACTTATATAGGGAAAATCTTTAAAAATCTTCTTCTATGAAACCACATGGCCTAGGTCTTTGATATTTGGTGTGAAATTTCATCTAGTGGACTTCTATCAAGATTGTTCAAATTATAGCCCTTGGGCCAAAAATGCCCCCGCCCCGAGACCCTTTGGTTTTACATAGACTTATATAGGGAAATCTTTAAAAATCTTTTTCTCTGAAACTGCAAGGCCCATGTCTTTGATATTTTGGTATGGAGGTTCATCTAGTGGACCTCTACCAAGATTGTTCAAATTATAGCCCTCAGGCCACAAATGCCCCGCCCCGGGGCCCTTTTGTTTTACATAGACTTATATATAGAGATAATCTTTGAAAATCTTCTTCTCTGAAACAGCAAGGCCCAGGTTTTTGATATTTAGTGTGAAGCTTCATCTAGTGGACCTCTATCAAGATTGTTTAAATTATAGCCCTGAGGCCAAAAATGACCCCGCCCGAGGCCATATTGTTTTACATAGGCTTATGTAGTGCTTGGGCCAAAAATGCCCCCGCCCCGGGGCCCTTTGGTTTTACATAGGCTTATATTGGGAAAATCTTTAAAAAAAATCTTCTTCTCTGAAACCGAAGGGCCAAGGTCTTTGATATTTGGTGTGTAGTTTCATCTTGTGGACCTTTGCCAAGATTGTTCAAATTATAGCCTTTGTTGATATTTGGTATGAAGCTTCACCTTTTTAGACTTCCCTCAATATTATGCACATTATAACCCTGGGGTCAATAATGGCCCTCTTCGGGGCCCACTTGTTACTCTATGGATCAGGTGAGCGATCCAGGGCCATCATGGCCCTCTTGTGTTTTATATTATGATCACTTTTTGTCTGTCATGCGTGCGTAAACAATTTCTTCAAACGACATCTCCTCCTAAACCACTGATCGGATTTTGACCAAACTTCACAGGAATGATCCTTAGGTGGTGCCCTATCAAAGTTGTTCAAATGGTTCCGGTCCGTTGCACATATAGGTCACAGGAGCCAAAAATAGATTTTTTTCATCGAAAACTTAAAACATCTTCTTCTCTGAAACCACAAGGCTCAGGTCTTTGATATTTGGTGTGAAGCTTCATCTAGTGGACCCATACCAAGATTGTTCAAATTATAGTGCTGGGGCCAAAAATGTCCCCGCCCCAGGGCCCTTTGGTTTTACATGGGCTTATATAGGGGAAATTCTTTAAAAATCTTCATCTCTGAAACCACAAGGCCCAGGTCTTTGATATTTGGTATGAAGCTTCATCTAGTGGACCCCTACCAAGATTGTTCAAATTATAGTGCTGGGGCAAAAAATGTTCCCATCCCGGGGCCCTTTGGTTTTACATGGGCTTATATAGGGAAAATCTTAAAAAAAATCTTCTTCTCTGCAACCTCAAGGCCCAGGTCTTTGATATTTGGTATGAAGCTTCATCTAGTGGACCCCTACCAAGATTGTTCAATTTATAGTGCTGGGGCCAAAAATGCTCCCGCCCCAGGGCCCTTTGGTTTTACATGGGCTCATATAGGGAAAATCTTTAAAAATCTTCTTCTCTGAAACTGCAAGGCCCAGGTCTTTGATATTTGGTATGAAGCTACATCTTGTGGACCTCTACCAAGATTGTTTAAATTATAGCCCTGGGGCCAAAAATGCCCCTGCTCCGGGGCCCTTTGGTTTAACATAGACTTTTATAGGGAAAATCTTGAAAAATTTCTTCTCTGAAACCACAAGGCATAGGTCTTTGATATTTGGTATGAAGCTTCAGCTAGTGGACCTCTACCAAGATTGTTCAAATTATAGCTATGGAGCCAATAATGCCCCCTCCCCGAGACCCTTTGGTTTTACATAGACTTATATAGGGAAATCTTTAAAAATCTTCTTCTCTGAAACTGCAAGGCACATGTCTTTGATATTTGGTATTGATCTTCATCTAGTGGACCTCTACCAAGATTGTTCTAATTATAGCCCTTGGGCCACAAATGCCACCGCCCCGGAGCCCTTTGGTTTTACATAGACTTATTTAGAGATAATCTTTGCATATCATCTCATCTGAAACAGCAAGGCCCAGGTCTTTGATATTTGGTACGAAGCTTCATCTAGTGGACCTCTATCAAGGTTTTTTAAATTATAGCCCTGAGGCCAAAAATGCCCCCGCCCATGGGCCCTTTGGTTTTACATAGGCTTATATAGGGAAAATCTTTAAAAAAATCTTCTTCTCTGAAACCGCAAGGCCAAGGTCTTTGATATTTGGTGTGTAGCTTCATCTAGTGGACCTTTGCCAAGATTGTTCAAATTATAGCCTTTGTTGATATTTGGTATGAAGCTTCACCTTTTTAGATCTCCCTCAACATTTTGCACATTATAACCCTGGGGTCGATAATGGCCCTCCCCGGGGGCCACTTGTTAATCTATGGATCAGGTGAGCGATCCAGGGCCATCATGGCCCTCTTGTGTTTTATATTAGGATCACTTTTTGTCTGTCATCCGTGCGTAAACAATTTCTTCAAACGACATCTCCTCCTAAACCACTGATCGGATTTTGCCCAAACTTCACAGGAATGATCCTTAGGTGGTCCCCTTTCAAAGTTGTTCATATGATTCCGGTCCGTTGCACATATAGGTCACAGGAGCCAAAGATAGATTTTTTCACCGAAAACTTAAAAAATCTTCTTCTCTAAAACCCCAAGGCCCAGGCCTTTGATATTTGGTATGAAGCTTTATCTAGTGGACCTCTACCAAGATTGTTCAAATTATAGTGCTGGGGCCAAAAATGCCCCCGCCCCGGGGCCCTTTGGTTTTACATAGACTTATATAGGGAAAATCTTTAAAAATTTTCTTCTGTGAAACCACAAGGCCTAGGTCTGTGATATTTGGTGTCAAATTTCATCTAGTGGACCTCTATCAAGATTGTTCAAATTATATCCCTGGGGCCAAAAATGCCCCCGCCCTGAGACCCTTTGGTTTTACATAGACTTATATAGGGAATGCTTTAAAAATCTTCTCTGAAACTGCAAGGCCCAGGTCTTTGATATTTGGTATGGAGCTTCATCTAGTGGACAATTATAGTCTTTGTTGATATCTGGTATGAAGCTTCACCTTTTAGACCTCCCTCAACATTATGCACATTATAACCTTGGGGTCAATAATAGCCCTCCCTGGGGCCCACTTGTTACTCTATGGATCAGGTGAGCGATCCAGGGCCATCATGGCCCTCTTGTTAGAAATACCTTGTCATCGTTCTAGCGCCTACATTTCTTCACCAATTTCAATATAACTTCACACAAATGTTCCTTATGACAATATCTCGAGCGCGTCCAATTTACAAGGTCATGACCTCATGGTCAAGGTCACTGTTGCTATATTTTTAGAAAAACTTTGTCATCGCTCCAGTGCCTACATTTTTTCACCAATTTCAATATAACTTTACACAAATGTTCCATATAAAAATATCTCGAGCAAGTTCGAATTTCAAGGTCATTACCTCAAGGTCAAGGTCACTATGGCTATTTTTTGAAAAACTTTGTCATCGCTCTAGCGCCTACATTTCTTCACTGATTTCAATATAACTTCACACAAATGTTCCTTATGAAAATATCTTGAGAGAGTTCGACTTTCAAGGTCATGACCTCAAGGTCAAGGTCACTGTTGCTATTTTTAGAAAAACCTTGTCATCGCTCTAGCGCCTACATTTCTTCACCAATTTCAATATAACTTCACACATATGTTCCTTATGACAATATCTGGAGCGAGTTCGATTGTCAAGATCATGACCTCAAGGTCAAGGTCACTGTTGCTATTTTTAGAAAAAAATTGTCATCGCTCCAGTGCCTAGATTTTTTCACCAATTTCAATATAACTTTACACAAAGATTCCATATAAAAATATCTCGAGCGAGTTTGAATTTCAAGGTCATGACCTCAAGGTCAAGGTCACTAAGGCTTTTTTCAATAAAAACTTTGTCATCGCTCTAGTGCCTACATTTCTTCACTGATTTCAATATAACTTCACACAAATGTTTCTTATGAAAATATCTCGAGCGAGTTTGACTCAAGGTTATGACCTCAAGGTCAAGGTCACTGGCTATTTTTAGAAAAACTTTGTCATCGCTCTAGTGCCTACATTCCTTCACCAATTTCAATATAACTTCACAAAAATGTTCCTTTTAAAAATATTTCAAGTGAGTTCGACTTTCAAGGTCATGGCCTCAAGGTCAAGGTCACTGTGGCTATTCTTAGAAAAACTTTGTCATCGCTCTAGCGCCTACATTTCTTCACCAATTTCAATATAACTTCACACAAATGTTTCTTATGACAATATCTCAAGCAAGTTGGACCTTCAAGGTCATGACCTCAAGGTCAAGGTCACTGTAGCTGTTTCAGAAAAACTTTATCGCTCTAGCCCCTACATTTTTTCACCAATTTCAATATAACTTTACACAAATGTTCCATATAAAAATATCTCGAGCGAGTTCGAATTTCAAGGTCATTACCTCAAGGTCAAGGTCACTGTGGCTATTTTTTGAAAAACTTTGTCATCGCTCTAGCGCCTACATTTCTTCACTGATTTCAATATAACTTCACACAAATGTTCCTTATGAAAATATCTCAAGCAAGTTGGACCTTCAAGGTCATGACCTCAAGGTCAAGGTCACTGTAGCTGTTTCAGAAAAACTTTATCGCTCTAGCCCCTACATTTTTTCACCAATTTCAATATAACTTTACACAAATGTTCCATATAAAAATATCTCGAGCGAGTTCGAATTTCAAGGTCATTACCTCAAGGTCAAGGTCACTGTTGCTATTTTTAGAAAAACCTTGTCATCGCTCTAGCGCCTACATTTCTTCACCAATTTCAATATAACTTCACACATATGTTCCTTATGACAATATCTGGAGCGAGTTCGATTGTCAAGATCATGACCTCAAGGTCAAGGTCACTGTTGCTATTTTTAGAAAAAATTTGTCATCGCTCCAGTGCCTAGATTTTTTCACCAATTTCAATATAACTTTACACAAAGATTCCATATAAAAATATCTCGAGCGAGTTTGAATTTCAAGGTCATGACCTCAAGGTCAAGGTCACTAAGGCTATTTTTAATAAAAACTTTGTCATCGCTCTAGTGCCTACATTTCTTCACTGAGTTCAATATAACTTCACACAAATGTTTCTTATGAAAATATCTCGAGCGAGTTTGACTCAAGGTTATGACCTCAAGGTCAAGGTCACTGGCTATTTTTAGAAAAACTTTGTCATCGCTCTAGTGCCTACATTCCTTCACCAATTTCAATATAACTTCACAAAAATGAACCTTTTAAAAATATCTCAAGTGAGTTCGTCTTTCAAGGTCATGGCCTCAAGGTCAAGGTCACTGTGGCTATTCTTAGAAAAACTTTGTCATCGCTCTAGCGCCTACATTTCTTCACCAATTTCAATATAACTTCACACAAATGTTCCTTATGACAATAACTCAAGCAAGTTGGACCTTCAAGGTCATGACCTCAAGGTCAAGGTCACTGTAGCTGTTTCAGAAAAACTTTATTATCGCTCTAGCCTCTACATTTTTCACCAATTTCAATATAACTTTACACAAATGTTCCATATAAAAATATCTCGAGCGAGTTCGAATTTCAAGGTCATTACCTCAAGGTCAAGGTCACTGTGGCTATTTTTAGAAAAACTTTGTCATCGCTCTAGCGCCTACATTTCTTCACTGATTTCAATATATCTTCACACAAATGTTCCTTATGACAATATCTCGAGTGAGTTCCACTTTCAAGGTCATGACCTCAAGGTCAAGGTCACTGGCTATTTTTAGAAAAACCTTGTCATCGCTCTAGCGCCTACATTTCTTCACCAATTTCAATATAACTTCACACAAATGTTCCTTATGACAATATCTCGAGCGAGTTCGACCTTCAAGGTCATGACCTCAAGGTCAAGGTCACTGTAGCTATTTTCAGAAAAACTTTATTATCGCTCTAGCGCCTACATTTTTTCACCAATTTCAATATAACTTCACACAAATGTTCCTTATAAAAATATCTTGAGCGTGTTCGACTTTCAAGGACATGGCCTCAAGGTCAAGGTCACTGTAGCTAGTTTTAGAAAAACATTGTCATCGCTCTAGCGCTTATATTTCTTCACCGATTTCAAAATAACTTCACACAAATGTTCCTTATGACAATATCTCCAGCGAGTTCCACTTTCAAGGTCAAGGTCACTATGGCTATTTTTAGAAAAACTTTGTCATCGCTCCAGCGCCTACATTTCTTCACTTATTTCAATATAACTTCACATAGATGTTTCTTATGACAATACCTTGAACGAGTTCGACTTTCAAGGTCAAGGTCACTTTGGCTATTTTTAGAAAATTTTGTCATTGCTCTAGCGCTTAAATTTTTCACTAATTTCAATATTACTTGACACAAATGTTCCTTATGACAATATCTCGAGCGATTTCGACTTTCAAGGTCAAGGTCACTGTGGCTATTTTTAGAAAAACTTTGTCATCGCTCTAGAGACTACATTTCTTCACTGATTACAATATATCTTCCCACAAATGTTCCTTATGACAATACCTCGAGCGAGTTTGACTTTCAAGGTCAAGGTCACTGTGGCTATTTTTAGAAAAACTTTGTCATTTCTCTAGCGCTTACATATTTCACCAATTTCAATATAACTTCACACAAATGTTTCTACATTTCTTCACTGATTACAATATAACTTCCCACAAATGTTCCTTATGACAATACCTCGAGCGAGTTTGACTTTCAAGGTCAAGGTCACTATGGCTATTTTTAGAAAAACTTTGTCATTGCTCTACCGCCTACATTTATTAACAAATTTTAATATAACTTCACACAAAAGATGCTTATTATAATATCTTGAGCAAGATCTTCTTTCGCGGTCATGGCCTCAAGTCAAGGTCACTATGGCTATTTTTAGAGAAACGTTGTCTTCACTCTAGAACCTACATTTATTGATGGATTTTTAAACAAATTTTACACAAATGTTGCATATGATAATATCTCAAGCAAGTTGGACTTTTGCCATTTCAATGTTTTCCACGCACGAAGTTGTCTTGTGCGAGGGGATTTGTATCGCATGTGATGCCTTGTTTGAAATGTGAATTCCCCTATATATTCTTTGTATCTTCCTCATTAAAATGGCAAATCTCCCTCATGCAGTTCAAAAAATTATCACAGGTATGGAAGGTAGCTGCTTTCTAAAGCCCCGGTCCCACAGACCTTGCGACTGCGATGCGACCTCTCTGCAACTGATTTCGTTGCAACTGGCCCGCGACCTTTGCAACTGTTGCAACTAAATTTGATCCATAAATGTGATCGCCGATCCGTCGCCGACTAGTCGGCAACCGGTCGCCGAACAATCGGCGATTAATGTTGCCCAAAGTCGGCGTTTGATCAGCGACTTGTCGCCGAAGAATCGCCGTATGATCGGCGACTGACTTGCAACAAGTGAAACATGATCGGGGACTAGTCGGCGATCAATCGGCGACTCTTCAGAGACTGGATAAAACCGATCGGCGACTTGTCGGAGACTTTTTTTGTTTTTTGTTGTTTTTTTTTTTTTTTTTTTTTGACACAGACAAAAATAAACTAAATTTTCGACTGCTGAGAGTCTTCTCTGGGCTGCTGCAAGTCCTCGTCATCCGAAATTGGTGACCGAGCCTTGCTTCCCGTTTTTTTTTTCGGCTGCGCCGCCGTTTTCTTTTGCCCGCCTCTCCGAACCATTTTGCCTCTTTGAAAGCTGTCTTCGAAATGATGCTAGGATGTTAACAGTTTTTTATTGAGTTGGCGCTATAATCGTTCGGTGGTTTTAACACCTTTTTACAGCTTGTCGGCGACCAGTTGCAGACCAATCGCAGATCAATCGCCGACATATCAGTGATCAATCTCCGATCGATCGCCGACTCATCACCGAACAGTTGCCGACTCATCACCGATAGGTCATGGATAGATCGAGGATCAGTCGGCGATTAGTCGGCGATCGGTCTGCGACCAGTCTCCGATAAGTTGCGATAGGGTTGCTAGAATTTACAGCCAAATTTGCATAAATTCGGTCGGGGATCGATCGGTGACTGTTCGGCGATCGATCGGAGATTGGTCTGCGACGTCTAGAAAACCATTGAAACTAGTCTGCGATCAAAATCAGTCGCAGCCAGTCTTTTGTGCACGCACAAAAGACGATCGGCGACTAAATTTGTTCGGCGACCTACCCGCGACCTTGCTGCAACCTTTATAAAACCTCCGTGCGACTTCTGAAACCGCTCCGCGATTGCCATTTTTTTTAGTCGCAGAAAGGTCGCATCGCGGTCGCAAGCTCTGTGGGACCAGGGTTTAACAACACATGAGTCTGCACATGACAAAACTTTCAATAAGAGTCTTATCCCATAAAATGCCAATCACGACAATTGTTGTCTGCTTTGTCGTCTGCCGGTTACTTTAAAATGTAATTTTTGCAAACAGTGAGGACCCAGATCAGACTGCTCCTATAGGAGCCTTCTGACTGGCACCACACTGATTGCCTGTATAAAAAAACATTTCTATAAAGTTTGCAAGAAGATTCAGCAGACGACATAAGCAGACCACATTTTCAGATGTAGTTTTTCTTGGGGTCTTAAGGGTTATTAGAGATAAAAGTAGTATTTGCTTGTTGCTCTTCGAACAGCCATGGGGGTAGCAAGCTCATGTAAACAGCCAAGACAGATAAGACTGCGTGTATATACAGACTGATCTGAGTCTTTGTTGTTCCCTTATCTGTCTGAATAATGAATTTTGCCACACCCATTGCTGATTATCAGCCAATCAAATTACATGATATAATTTCTTCATTCAAATTCACAAACTGCATGACAACCAGTGTAGATCCTGGTCTCAGAAGCCATCTGATCTTGAAAAGGTAGGGGTTGTCATGAACAGCAGGATAACTGTTAAAGAAGGTATTTGGTGTGACTGGCTCAAATTATATTATGTTTTATGTGTACATGACTACTACATGTACATGTATTTATTTGTTCTTTTTTTTTTTTCAGAGCAAGCAGTAAATGAATTTGGTCCTGCTTTCGTTATCAACCCAGACACATTGAGTTTGACCCCTGGGGGTCAGGTTGAGTTTGGGCATGCCCAGCATGTACAGCAGTATGCTAATTACATGGCCCCAGAGACAGAAGAGGGTTTCGTTATGACAGCTACAGCTGTTGAACAAGTAAGTTTCGTGTATACTACAGGTTCAAGAATGGTCCATATCAACAGATAAGGTGGCTATTTGGTGATAACTGAAGGATAATTTTCCTTATTTATCCACGTAAACATATGTTGTGGGTATTCATTTGAACTGCCCCACCAAGGCAGTTCTAATGAATACCCATAACATAGGTTTTCAAAATTGTCTGTTAACCCATTTTGTATCAGAAACCCCAAAACGGGTAGCCTGGCAAACAGTGCAGGCCCAGATTGGACGCCGCAGAACGCACGTCTGATCACAGCCTACACTGTTTGCAAAACGTTCATCCATTTTCCAAAAAATTTTGACCTGACCTGATTTGTGTTGACAGGGCTGTTAAACTCCAAAACAAACTAAAAAAGTTGCAAGTCACAGTTCAGTTTGTACTTATGTAGTGTAAATATATCAGCTACACCTTGAATTATATGTGGTTTCGTCATAAGTTGCAATTGGGGCTTGAAGAAAAAGAATAATAAGATGGGCTGCATGTTACTTCCACCAGGGCTGAAACCAACCGCACTCGAGTACTGGTAAACCACTTGGAGAGTCTAAACCTGCCCAGACAAAGCAGTGCGAGTCTGATCGTCCATGCTAATAAACCCTATTGGTTTCATTGGGCGACAGGGCTTGAGATGTCATTTCATCTCATTGTTGGGTAAAAGTCCCACAAAATTGGAAGCAGCGTCTCCAAAATGACCTTTACAGTGTTGACAGCGACGTTAAACCTCAAATCAAACAAACATAAGTAAGGCTGACACGATTAACCGTATAATCGATTAATCGATCGATAAATTCAACAAAAATGATTATCATTTCTGATTTGCTTTTAATTGATTACTTGATAGGTACAATTTACCACCCAAAGTTATGCCTAAAATAGCTGGATGAGTGGCAAACAGTGCAGACCCTGATGAGATGCCGCATTCTGCGGTGTCTCATCTGGGTCTACACTGTTTGCTCAGGCCTGTCTATTCAAATATACATATGGTAAAGTGCAACAGATGGTAAGAGTCATGCTCAGAAGAAAGCCAGACAGGTAAAATTATGACAAAAACCTTAGTGATTACTAATCGATTATCGATCGCAATTACAGGACAGATAATCGATTATCTTTTCAGCTCCGATTAGCCAGCCCTAAACATAAGTTGCAACCAGTGACAGTCTGTAAATAGTTTTAAGGTAATCAAATACAGATTGTAATATTTTCCACAAGGGTGACAACATTTGGGTCTTCCTGTTTGCTGCTCTATTAATCTGAGTTCCTCTGGAAAAAGAGGTCTATCCATTCTTTCCTCCTCAGGAGTCAGTTCTTTCTTTTATGGATAAGGTAAAGGGACACACAAATATCTTTTAAAAAGTTGCTACCTCTGAATGCGCATCCATTCGTAAAAATGTTGTCATTTTATGCAGCTTTTAGTGTACACCACAACCTCATTATAACACGGTTCATTACAACACGGTTATAGAAATAACATGGTTTCAAGATGGATCCCAAAAATGTATACCGTATTCGGGTGTGTATTACCCGCATTTGCGTACTACCCGCACCCCATTTTTTTGCCAAAATCTGGGGGAAAACTCTTATTCTGTTGTATTACCCGCATGGAACATTTGCTGAAATTTTGGTGGATGCGTAAGTGAGAAAAAGTAAGAATTTGGCCAATTTTTGTAGCACACAACGGAACGCGCGATCGTCTTCAAAAGGCGGGAAAATGCACGTGCGTGCGAGTATCACCAGAAAGCATGTATTTTGCATTGAAATGTTGAAAAAACTTTACCTGTTCACCATTGTTATTTATTTATTAACCCACATATGCCCGCGGCCCTTTTTTGGGACATCGGCAAACAGTGCAGTCCCAGATCAGACACCTCAGAAAGACGCCGCAGACATTTCTTTTTTGGGACATCGGCAAACAGTGCAGTCCCAGATCAGACACCTCAGAAAGACGGCGCAGATGTCTGATTTGGATTTACACTGTTTATTGATTAATAACGGTTCAATTATGACACTATTGTTAATCCCTGTCATATAATTGCCACCCTGCGGTGCGTGTCGATAAGGTGTGAAAATATGGTCAAGTTATGTCTCTAATTTGCGTTTATTCCCCAATCGTGAAATTTAATCCGCAATCAGTGTGAAAATTATTTAATTGCTCCTAAAATGAGTTGCTATGACTATTCTGCTATCTCGTGAATCGTTATGTTTTGGCGCCAAATAGCAGACGCTTGGCGAGAAAAGTTGAACTCTTTGTGTTAACACATCTGTATTCTGTTGTTGGTTATTGACACGGAGCTTACGGAAAGCGCTGTTTTGCTAGCGAGAATTTTTTCAACCGTTTCCAAACAATTTTTTATGAGAGAGATACGCCCCATTAAGATAAAACAATAGACACGTGTGGGGTTGCTGGGGTACGATGACGTCATTTACCGATCGCGTGCAGAAAAAAACTAGCGGTGATTTGTGGGTGGCAGTTTGGATGCTGGAAAACTTTGATGTTTGCATTGAACTTGCTTCTTTATTTTGTTTAAAATCAGAGTTTTAGGAATAAAACTCACAAAATCGGGCTTGCTAGTTATAGAGATTGTTATATTACTCATGTGTAAGTAAAATTGAGTGGACAATTAAACGTTATTTATGTCGGGAATCGTAAAAGGATAGAGCATAACAATAGATGCATCGTATTTTCAGCTGACAAAAGTAAAAATAAAATGGTCCATAAATAGTTCAGGCGGATTACCCGCACCCTGGACTTGGGCCTGTAATTTGAGGGAAAAAAACTGCGGGTAATACACGCCCGAATACGGTAGATTATATAGAAAAATGACCATAAATGGTCATTTTTCTATATAATCTATACATTTTTGTTTGGATATAACACGGTTGTTTAATTAATACGGTTTTTGCTTCGGACCCAATTAATAGTGTTATAAAGTGGTTTTGGTGTAAATGGATACATGATTGTGGCAATGTTTTCTGTATTTTTATCAGGGAGACAACTTCCGGTTCTTCCTGTTTGCAATCCTATCTGAGAAAAGGGTCTAGTCTTAAAGGAAAGAATTTGCTCTTTAGGAGCAAATTCTTTCCTTTGTGAGTTGACCCCTGTTGACAAATATTTTTTAAAAAGAGTTGTCTCACCTGGAGGTGTACTTATTCCTCTCAAAACAGTCTATTTTTACCATAAAAATCCTAAAATTCGGACACCTTAAGGCCTTGCTGTAATTCTCCTAAAATTTAATAAGTTTGTTTTACGATCTAGCAAGAGTCCGAAATGTGCAGATGGAATGACAAACAGTGTAGATCCTGATCAGACTGCTCCTACAGGAGCAGACTGATCTGGATCTACACTGTTTGCTTAGGCCTGTCTGTCTCAATATTTAGGATCATTATGGTACAAATAATTTTAACAAATTTGTTTTACGATCTATCAAGCGTCCAGAACGTGCAGATGGAATGGCAAACAGTGTAGACCCTGATCAGACTGCTCCTTCAGGAGCAGTCTGATCTGGGTCTACACTGTTTGCATAGGCCTAACTGTCCCCAATATTTAGGATCATTGCGGTAGCTTTTTACAGCTTTCTGTACATGCATTAAAACTGTATTATATCAAGCCTCCACCTGCAATAAATGTTTCCTAATTGCAGTTTTATGAATGTTTCAGATATATGTGTATGCTCTGGGCAAGTCTTTAGTATACTCTGCAGAATTTGGCCTCAGGCCAGAAGAGGTAAGAAACATACATGTTTCACACAAATCTCTCGGACTGGCCAGTTTCTTCTTATTCTAAACTCGCTCACATATTTCCTGATCTAGACAGTTTCGAAAATTAAGTTCGCATGGTCTTAGATATTGGACTGAAGTTTGATTCAGCACTGCCCCATGCCACTGGGAATGACCTATAGGTCAAGGTCATTGATTCCATAACTTGAGATAAGGTAACCAGGATAATGAAGGTGAATTTTCATTTCCATATCTACCCTTAATATTCGGACACCCCAACTCCTTACCATACTTGTTCTAAAATTTGAACAAGTACAATTTACTACCCAGTGTTGTGTCTAAAAAGGGCTGGATGATTGGCAAACATTGTAGACCCTGATGAGATGCCACTTTCTGCAGCATCTTATCTGGGTCTACACTATATGCTCAGGCATGTCCGTCCGAAACAGTAATTTTTTGGGGAAAATATGCTGTGGGTACTTGCTATAATCATCTCATTAGAATCACCTCATTGAGGAAAATCACCTCATTGAGCGATTCTAACAAAGACCCACAGCATATGTTTAATGGAGAAATAAGAAAATAGTGGTATTTAGTAGGTTTTGGGTCCGTATTTACCATATGTATTAGGACAGACATGCCTGAGCAAACAGTGTAAACCCATATGAGACGCCACAGAGTGTGGCATCTCATTCGGGACTACACTGTTTGCCACTCATTCAGCTATTTTCAGCACATCATGTAGTAAATTGTACTTGTTCAAATTTTAGAACAGATATGGCAAGGAGTAAGGTTTTGTTTGTTTGAGTTGAGGTTTTACATCCCTGTCAACACTATTAAGGTCATTTTGGTGACGTTGCTTCCGATTTTGTGGGACTTTTACCCGACATCGAGATGAAATGACATCTCAAGCCCTACCGCCCATAGAAACCGCTAGGGTTTAAGGAGTGGTCCGACTCACATCACTTTTCCTCGGCAGCCTTAGACCTAAACTCTTTACCAGTACTGAAGTTCAGTCGGTTTCAGCTCTGCACGGAAGCACCATGCAGCCCAGTTTATTTCTAAAGGCCACGATGGGCGGGGGTGGCTAAGGAGTAAGGTGTACGAATACATAGGATAAATATAAAATCGAATTTTGGAATGAATCTGGTTCTAATATCAGTTGTAAAAACTGTGTGTGGGGATATAATAAAAAGAAAATAACTGGCTTTTGTGAATGTAGGAGTTGATTTCCTGGCATCTCTTCTTTGTTATCATAGTATTTCTTCATTGTAATCCTACCAGTTCTGATATGTCTGGAATGAATCTTCAGTAATTAAAGCATGTTTACTAAACATTAGCCTCAGACTATACTATATTTATTGTTTAACACTTTTTGTACCAAATGGAATCTTCCACCTTATATATAGCATGATGATCCCGGGCTTCTCCAGACTTCCGGATGAGTCTTAAAACTGAGGTTCGGTCTCCGTATGACCTTAGCTGTTGGTTATACGTAAAACTCAAAATACTGACTCTATATATGGCACGAGCCCATTTCAAACTTTAGGGGTATCAGGTTGTGTTTTCTTGAAATTTAAGTTGGAAAATGGCTTAACTTTATGCAAACAGTGTGGGCCCAGATCAGACGCCACATTCTGTGGCATCTGATCTGGGCCTTCACTGTTTGCCAGGGTACCTGTTTTGGGGTATCTGGTACAAAATGGGTTAAATATGACTCTTTCCTCCACATATATATCGGAGTTATAAAGCTAAAATTTCATACCAAGAGATAAGGTGGGTATTTGATGATAATTGAAGGATAGTTTTCCTAATTTGTCCATATAAACCTATGTTGTGGGTATTCATTAGAACTGCCATGTTGAGGCTGTTCTATTGAATACTTGCAACATACGAGTCCTTTGATTATCACAAAATACCTACCTTATTTGCTTCTATGTGCCGTAATGATCCTAAATACTGGGAACGATAGGCCTATGAAAACAGTGTAGACCCAGATCAGACTGCTCCTATCAGGGTCTACACTGTTTGCCATTCCATCTCCTTGCAGAATTGTGAAACAGATTTGTCAAATTCTAGAGAATTACAGCAGGTCCTTAAGGTGTCCGTAATGTTAGGATTTTTACGTAAATACATGTAAATGAATCAGACACACCAAAAATACAGTGGCTACAACTTTCAATGGCAGGATGCTGGTTCATTCAAAATTACTAAGGGAGTGGATTTGCAAGTATTGGAATACAGTTATAAGTTTAGGCTTCTCTCAAAAGAAAGAATTTGTTCCCGGATTCTTTTCTTTAAGAAAACCCGGCCTCGGTAGCTCAGTCGGATGCACGTCTGACTGGTGATCAGGACACAGGTTCGCTACCTTGCCAGGGTCAGCAACAGTCTTTAGTGGAGATTGATCATGAAATCTTTTCTACGGTCATTCTCTCCCTTCCGCTGATTCAAAAAGGGCAGTTGTCAGTTTCTGGCGAAAGAATGTGCACTGTACTGGCTAACCGCTTATGTATAAACCTGCCCAGGAAAAGTATGGATAAGTAAACTGACCGGCCCAAAAATGACCTAAAATAGTGTTGAATGGGCCATTAAACTCCAATACAAACAAACAAATAAGAAAAGCTCTCCCCTTGAGGAGGGATGGACATGATCTAACAAATTTGATTTTTGAAGGTTGGATTGAGAGATTTGAAAAAGTTCATGTGGGTTTGTCCGTCTGTCCAGTTTTCTGTCAGTGCATGTATTCATTTTTGTGCATTTTGTAGCTCCTAAACCAGTTGTACTATATACATATTTCAATGATAACTGATAGACATGAAGACTGGGTCAAAAGGGTATGCCACAATGGTGTGGCAATTTTGTTATTTTCTGTCTTCCCCGATAATATTTGGACTTTCTTAATAGTATCCCTTGTTAGGAAGGGGTTACTTTTACCAAGAAAGCAGGCAAAGACATTTGCCCATACTAATTTTTATTGGTTTAACAATGGCTGAACTTAGGATGAGTGTTTGCATTAAATAGTTTAGATATATACCATGTTTGCTTTGATAGTGCACCTGTTCCAAAACCTGTTATTGAATTTAAACAAAAAAAAAGTCAAACTAAAAAGGGATTTTTTAATGTTAATGTCTTTACTATCTACCTGTAATATTGTATTTGACCTTACCAGATCCTACATTATTGATCAAATGCACGGGTGGTAATCAGGGGAACTAGCTCGAAAATGAGTCAATGGAAATTTGTTCCCTCGACAAATCCGGGAACTCTCGAGCTAGCTCCATCACCAAGAAACTCGTAAACAAAGGTAGGTCTCGAAGAGTTTTATCACCATTTTTTTCTTTGTAAGCTATGTATAAAAAAATCCGGCAATGCAGTTCCACATAGAAATGATTTAACTTTGTACTCCGCTAGAATTTGCCATGGAAATTTGCAGCGCTGGAGTATGAATGAAACCCAAACTTTTTATCACGGATCGGAAAAATTGTCAATTTATGTCATTACGGAGATTTTGACCGAAGATTTTTCATTTTCCGTCAAAAGTACGCCCTTGGCACCCACAGAAACAACATCCCTGGTGAAATGAAACATGGAAAGTGTGAAATAAGCAAAAAAATATGGCAGTGATTACGTAACTTGCGAGTTATGACGAAATTACTGTCCGAGCTAGTCTTCTCGACAAGGAGCTAGTTCACTCGACATAAAAAAGAAAATGAAACGTTCATCAGATTTGATGTCTTTCTATGGTCCCACCCAGGTTATCCAACTGGTTTCTTTACCTCTGGCTAACAAAGGTAGGTCTCGAAGAGTTTTATCACCATTTTTTTTCTTTGTAAGCTATTTATAAAATAAATCCGGCAATGCAGTTCCACATAGAAATGATTTAACTTTGTACTCCGCTAGAATTTGCCATGGAAATTTGCAGCGCTGGAGTATGAATGAAAGTAAAGTTTTTATTACGGACCTGAAAAAATGTTAATTAATGTCATTACGGAGATTTTGGCCGACGACTTTTCATTTTCCGTCAAAAGTACGCCCTTCACACCCATAGAAACAACATTCCTGGTGAAATAAAACAGAGTCTTATCATAAGGAACAATGGTATATATGGTTTAGGGGTTGGGAGCTGAATTATTTTCAAAATATTAGACATTTTGAGTTTTCCATACAAATGCCTATATGTCAATTTTACGTTTTATGTAATTTTACCCCAAGGCCCATCCAGGGGCAATTGTATCATGAACGGAAAGTTCTTTGGCTGAGTAAGTGTCATGCGAAATTTCAACTTTGTAGCATAACAGAAACGGGAATTATGGGCTCCAAGAGAAACGCGAACGTTAACTTTAACGTTTGTTAGACTCTGGTTAGGACTCTTGGGCAATGGCATCTGACACTCGGACACGCTCAGGAGCATGGCCCTGGGACAATCGTATCATGAACAGAAAGGTCACGGTCGGAGTAAGCGTCATACCGATTTTCAATTTTGTAGTATAACATAAATGGAAGTTATGGGCTCCAAGAGAAAGGCAGACGTAAACTTCGAAATTTGTTAGACTCTGTTTATGAACGCGACTTTCCATTGCAAAACTAGGACAGCCATATATGACTCAAGAGAGGCTCGAACCACACCGACAGGATACCTAATCGACATAGATTCATGTTGTTAGGTGATTAGTTGCTTAATAGATCACTGTCTGTCGGGCACAAGTGCAGAGATCACTCGCGGTACGCGCCCGTGATCACTCGCGCTACGCGCTCATGATCTATTCACTATAACGACTGACTTCCAGTCTGTGATATATTAAGCAACTAATAAGCACCATCTTATCTTTCAACAATTTAGTCGAAAACTGTGTTGAGCATTTATGGGTATAGGGGAAACGATAGTTTGTTCGAGGCATCTGGGTCACATGACCAAGATGGTTACCATGCCCATATATGGTGAAACCATTAAAAATCTTCTCTAGAACCAGTGGGCTGATTTCAAGAAACTTGTAGTACCTAGGACTGCAGCACAACATAATTTGTATAAACGATGACTTTAGGTTTATTAAGAATAATCAGATCACCTGCGGGAACAATATGTGATTTCTAAGTGAAACAAAAATCATCAAAAAGATTACCGGTAGGAATCAAATACTTCATTTATTTAATCAAACCTTTACACGACACTGACATTTGTGTGCATATATATTTTCTCTCTTTTTCCATCCATCCTTCCATCCATCTACCCACCGACCCATCCATCCATCCGTCCGTCTGTCTGTCCGTCTATATGTTCGTTCGTCCATCCGTCCTCCAATTGACCAATCCTTCCAAATACCCACTCATCCCTTTCTATTGTGCACCCTTCCATCCATCCATCCATCAATCATTCCATCCATCCATCCATCCATCCATCCATCCATCCATCCATCCATCCATCCATCCATCCATCCATCCATCCAACATCCATTGATCCGCTCCAAATGGGAGGGGGCGAAGCAACTAGGTGGGCGAAATGACTAAGGGGAGGGGGGGGCGATAAGACCAGGCTCTGTTGGCAAAACAGGGGTGTAAAATGGGGGCGAAACGAACAGGGAGAAACGACTGGGGGACGCCTTTGGGGAATAGCATCTTGTTACCCAACTAGCCAGAGGTAAAGAAACCAGTTGGATAACCTGGGTGGGACCATAGAAAGACATCGAATCTGATGAATGTTTCATTTTCTTTTTTATGTCGAGTGAACTAGCTCCTTGTCGAGAAGACTAGCTCGGACAGTAATTTCGTAATAAGTCGCAAGTTACGTAATCACGGCAAAAAATTTTTTTGCTAATTTCAAACTGTCCATGTTCCATTTCACCAGGGATTTTGTTTCTGTGGGTGTGAAGGGCGTACTTTTGACGGATAATGAAAAATCGTCGGCCAAAATCTCCGTAATGACATAAATTGACAATTTGTCCGGTCCGTGATAAAAAGTTTGGGTTTCATTCATACTCCAGCGCTGCAAATTTCCATGGCAAATTCTAGCGGAGTACAAAGTTAAATCATTTCTATGTGGAACTGCATTGACGGATTTTTTTATACATAGCTTACAAAGAAAAAAATGGTGATAAAACTCTTCGAGACCTACCTTTGTTTACGAGTTTTTTGGTGATGGAGCTAGCTCGAGAGTTCCCGGATTTGTCGAGGGAACAAATTTCCATTGACTCATTTTCGAGCTAGTTCCCCTGATTACCACCCGTGAAATGGTCCAGAGCGGGGGTGAGGGATGGCTGGATGGATGGATGATATGCAATGCTCCTTAACAGGGATGCTAGGCTTCTAATTTGGGTCACACCAACTTCCATTGTCTCTTTTTAGAGATGCTTGACTTCCGATCTTGGTCTACACTCTTGGCCAACTGATGTCTCTTTTTAGATGCTAGGCTTTGATGGGTTAGGAAAACTCCTTACAGATAATGAAGATAAAAACTCGTTTTGGGATCTAATTAACTCATCATGATGCATGGTAGACTTCAAAGGTATTCCGGAGATGCATGTTAGACTTCAAAGATATTTTCATGCAGGTAACCAGGTGGATCATTAAGTCAAAATATATCATAAAAAACATTAAGTCAAAATATACCATAACTCTGGAGCATCTTGCCAGTTCATTAACCTTTCACCATGAAGGTCTATTGTATTGTACAGTAATGATCATAAGTATTGGGACAGAGAGGCCTAAGCAAGCAGTGCAGACCCAGATAAGACTGCTCCTGAAGGAGCATTCTGATCGGTGTCCACGCTGATTGCCATCCTCCTGCACCTTTTGGACTCATTGCTGGATCATGAAACAAATTTGTTAAACTTTCAGAAGAATTAAAGCAAGTCCTCATGGTGTCGGCGTTTTAGGAATTTTAGGGTCATCATTCTTAACTCACTTATGTCTAGCATCTCCAAAAAGGGACACTGGGGAGCAGTGAATACCCAGATCAGATGCCTCAGAACATGGTGTCTGATCAGTGTCATGTTTACTTAAAGTTAATTTTTGTGAAACTCATAAATAAAACAAATAAAAAAAATAAATTGAAAATTTCTGCAGCTATTAGTTGAAAGATTCCATTTTGGAAGATTCCATCCATTTTAAAAGGGTTAAATATGGGGCTAGTCATGTGGGGGCATACAATACAGATTCAGATCAGACTGCTTCTTCAGGAGCAGTCTGAGATGAGTCTGCCCTGTTTGCCATTCCACCAGTCCTGTTTTAAACACATGGCCATGAAATAGAATGGTTCTTGTTAAAATTGAGCAAAATATTGCAGTAATTGGTTATGTTGTCCCAGCTTTTAGCATAATTATGGGGTACTAATTGATCTTGTTCTGGGTCCAATATATGATTTAGGCTATACAATCTAGATAATAAGTATTTTGTATCATTTGGACAGCAGCCAGTCATAGCAACTTCTCTGTTTCATTCAGCTCCTAGGCTCTATAAGTCAGTAACTTTGAACAGAGGTTCTGTGGGAATAACTAGTGACTGAAGAATTAAAGGCCTTATGCCTTAGCACTCCAAACAGCCATGAAATAACTGTTTATTGCCCATTTTCGCTTACTTAGTGACAAACAGTGTAGATCCTGATCAGATGGCTTCTGCGAAGGCAGAGCATATCCTGGTTCAGCAGGACTATGGTTAAAGTTATTTACCATAAAAATCCTGAAAATTTGGACACCTTGAGGACTTTCTGTAATTCTCCTAAAATGTTAAGATCTTTGTTTTTTTATGATCCAGCAAGGAGTCTGAAAGGTGCAGACAGAATGGCAAACTGTGTAGACCCTGATCAGACTGCTCCTTCAGGAGCAGTCTGATCTGGGTCTGCACTGTTTGCTTAAGGCCTATCTGTCCCAAAACTTAGGATCACTTCGGTATCAAAGTTTTACAATTTTTTCAAACTCATTTCTCAGCAGCCCCAAGCCAGATTCCATTTGTGATGGTTTTGTTGTTATACAATATGGCTACTTCTTCAATCCTTGGGGTGGGACCTAGGGTTTGAAAAATAGAACTTTGTTACATCAAAGTTTCAAACTCTTGAAACAGTTTCCATAGACAATCCACTGACAGGCAAGCTGTGTTTTCTTGCAATAACCCTCATTGACCCTTAAAGCACCATGGAAGATTCTGGAGTAGATGACACTTTACTATTATTATACCCCCGGCATACAGAGTATGCCATGGGGGTATATAGTTTTCGTCTTTTCTGTGTGTGTGTAAACTTTCTGTGTGTGTGTGTGTAAACTTTTTTTTGTGTCAAAGATTTCTCAGGAACTACTATACCTAGAAACTTGAAATTTGGTACAAACAATATGCATAACTAGTTGTATTGTGGGAAAGAAAATTGGCGCTGTGGGGCCAGGTTCTTTAGAGTTATTCCCCTTTGTTATATTTGCTACTGAGATGTGCATTTTGTGACTTACCTTAAATTTTGTGTCAAAGATTTCTCAAGATCTACTGTACCTAGAAACTTGAAATTTGGTACAAGCAACATGCATAACTAGTTGTATTGTGGGAAAGAAAATTGGGGCTGTGGGGCCAGGTTCTTTAGAGTTATTCCCCTTTGTTATATTTGCTACTGAGATGTGTATTTTGTGAGTTACCTTAAATTTTGTGTCAAAGATTTCTCAGGAACTACTGTACCTAGAAACTTGAAATTTGGTACAAACAACATGCATAACTAGTTGTATTGTGGGAAAGAAAATTGGGGCTGTGGGGCCAGGTTCTTTAGAGTTATTCCCCTTTGTTATATTTTTTTTTATAAAATTTTGTCAGCAAGATATCTCAAAAACTATTGGAGCTAGAGCCTTGAAAGTTGGTGAATAGATTGGTGGTGATGAGTAGATGAACTGATTAACTTTTGACAAAATTCCGAAAAATACTTTGTGAGTTATGGCCCTTTGTCATTTTGGTAATTTGTGCCATTGTACTGTATGGTAAAAGTGATGCATAGCATAACTTTAGAACCGTGTATGCTAGGGTTTTGAAATTTCATATATGGATTCCTCATGGAAAATTAGCCGACACGTATTTTTTTTCTCGTCCGGATTATGCTCCTTTCAAGAGTTATTGCCCTTTGAAAAACATCTGTTCAAGATCTCATTAGTTATCAGGTGAGTTATTTAGATGTAATGGTATTCTCCTTACTTTTGCAAGATTAATTCTGTGTTCATAATAGGTTTTTGTCAAACTTGATGGCTTTGAATTGCCAGAAAGTTACCGATGGCTTTGGCCGGGGGTATTAGTGAGCATATGCTCACTTGATAGTCTAGTTATTCATAGTAAATAAGGCTTGACATTTATGTGAATTGGCTGTCCAAAAAGTGATTCACGGTTGTCAATCCTTTTTATCTCTTACAAATAAGAGAGAAAACCTTTGTTCATGTCATCTGCTAGTCATGATTGGTGCTTTAAGGTTTAACAGTTCTCATGAAAACATACAAAATGGATGTTATTCTGTCTTCTACTGATGTTACTAACATGCTTGCTAGTCTATTTCCAGGGCTGACACATGAAAAGAGGGCCCAAACAATCTCTACATGTCTAGTTTATGTTCTACAGATACCCATGCACAGCCAGCTAACAGGGCTTGATTCATATGTTCTTGCATTGAACTACCTTAACCCTTATACTGCTGAATAAATAAATGTTGCTACACCCATTTCTGACTAAAACCAATCAAATTACTTGATGTGTGAATTCATTCAAATTCACAAAGTGTATGACACACAGTGTAGATCCTGATCAGATGGCTTCAGTAGAAGCCATCTGATCTGGATCTACACTGTTTTCAAAAGGAGAGTTAGTCATGTTCAACAGGATAGCTACATGTCTTTGAGCAGCAAAGGCACTGGCAAAACTGTTCTTATGTACAGGCTCACCTAAGCCTTTGTTGGCTGGCTATGGAATAAAATATTGTTTTCTTGTGAGCTGGCTCATATACATGTATGCAAAATACAGTAAAATTCTGCAATTAAGATCAGCTTTAAGACCACTTTTGAACAGTCCCAAATGTGGTCTTAATTTATTAGGAAATTTACTGTAGTTATTTCTCTCTTCATGTCAGATGAAGTATGCATGGATAGCATATTGATACTTTGGCATATTACATGTATATATTGCTTTTTTTTTCATTTATTAAATCTACACATAAACATCTTTATAACTTCATTATAACACAGTTTTGGATATACCACAAAATCTATAGATGATACAGAAAAATGGCCATTAATTGTCATCTACAATTAACCCTGCCATAGTGGCCACCTCTATTAAGCAAGCACCCTCAATTAAGCAAGCATGCATCCAGTTTCTGAAAAAGGCAAATGCTTTGAAACTCCCCTGTTTTAAGCAAGCACCTGGCCAAAGCAAGCACATTTAAATTATCCCATGGGTGTTTGCTTAATACTGTTATGCTGTTTTGCTGCCTGAAACATGGTTTCTGGTTTGGATCCTAAGCGTTATGTTATAAAGAGTTTGTTTTGTACATATGCAAAACTCTACATTTAGCCTTGTATATTTTCTATATATTTGCATGTACAGTTTTGATATTGCATGCATGGATTTCAGCTGAATGGTTCCAGTCACCAATCAGAGAGAAGGTCAAAGGTAATATGAGTCATTGTCAGACAGGTGCTTGGTCATTCACTAGTGGGATCAGTGTTAACCCAGATTCATTGCACATCATTGTATTTGTTTCAGTTTGTTGTTTGTTACAGTATCTGTATACTTGGCAGTTTTCAGAAAAAAGAGAAATGTTTAAAAAATCTTTTATAGCCCTTAGACTTGTATGATTTTTACATGACAGAATAAAACAATTTTATTTCACAAACATCTATTCTGCTAACCAAATAAAGGTGATCATCAATCAGTTAAAGATTAGGCTACCTTTTAGGTGTAAACAGTTAAATAACCTACATTTTACCCAGAAAACAACCAAACTGCAAGTTATTATCTTTGCTATGTTTATTTGAATACATTTTTTGAAAATTCAGCTGTATAGATTCTTACTTTTTAGGGCTTTCCTGATTTGAATGGTCCATTGGAATGACTGCCCACTGCTTCTGCATTTCATCTAAGCTCAAAAATGATTTCTAAAGCTAAAATCAAATGGTTTATCTGCAGTTTTCCACACAGAATGTAATTAGGGCTGAAAAAACTTATTTTGAGCAGCAATGTTTTTTCTGACGCCCCCTTCAAGAATTATGCATTATTTAATGCTATGTAATTCTACATGTATGTGTGCATGCTATGTAAGTGGAAGTCACTTTACCTGTTTCAGAGACGTTCCTAGAGTGTACACAAAAACACACATGCATACCACTCATGGCCGCACATATTGGTCTGCTGGATCTGAATAGTGTACAAAACATATATGGTGAACTTATTTTTATCCCCCAATTGAATAGGTTCGGGGGATATAGCGATCAGCCCTTCATCCGGCCATCCATTCGTCCGCCTGTAGATGCAACCTTGTGATGGCCATAACTCCTATACCATTTGAGATTCATTGATGATTCTTGGCACAATTGTTCACAAGGCTAAGACGGTGTGTCATGCGCAAGAACCAGAACTCTGGATGCCTATCTCCCCTTCTAATAAAATAGAATGACTACTTTGTGATGGCCATAACTCCAATACCCTTTGAGATATATTGATGGTACTTGACACAGTTGTTCACAAGGCTGAGATGGCGTGTCATGCACAAGAACCACTACCCTGGTTGCCACGGTTTTTGAGTTATCTCCCCTTCCAATAAAATAGAGTGACTACCTTGTGATGGCCATAACTCCAATACCCTTTAAGATATATTGATGGTACTTGTACTTGGCACAGTTGTTCACAAGGCTGAGACGGTGTGTCCTGCAGAAGAACCACAACTCTGGGTGCCATGGTTTTTGAGTTTCTCCCCTTCCAATAAAATAGAATCACTACCTTATGATGGCCACATCTCTAGCACTCTTTGAGATATATTGATGGTACTTGGTATAGTGATACATGAGCTTAAGCAGGTGTATCACGTGCAAGAACCTTGACTCTGGGTGCCCTGGTTTTTAATTATCTCCCCTGACAATATAACCTTGGGATGGCCATAACGCCAATACCCTTTGAGATATATTGATGGTACTTGTCACAATTGTATACAAGATTGAGACGGCGCTTGATGCGTAAGAACCAGAACCACAACTCTGGGTGCTATGGTATTTGAGTTATCTCCCCTTCCAATATAACATTATGACCACCTTGTGATCACCGTACCTCCAATACCCTTTGAGACATATTGGTGGTACTTGATGCAGATGTTCATGAGGTTATGCAGGTGTGTCATGCTCAAGAATTACAACTCTGGGTGCTCTGGTTGTTTTTGTTATCTCCCCTGACAATATAACCTTGTGATAGCGATAACTCCAACACCCTTTGAGATATATTGAAGGAACTTGGCACAATTGTATAAAAGGTACATAAGGGGCGTCATGTGCAAGAACCACAACTGTTGGTGCTGTGGTATTTGAGTTATCTACCCTTCCAATATAACAGTATGACAGCTTGTGATCACCATATCTCCAATACCCTTTGAGACATATTTTAATGGTAATTTGTACAGAAATACATGAGCTTAAGCTGGCATGCCATGCACAAGAACCACAATTCTTAGTTCCCTGGTTTTTTAGTTATCTCCCCTGACAGTCTAATCTTGTGATGGCCATAACTCCAAAACTTTTGTGATATATTGCTGGTTTAATTCTGGTGCACTTTCTATTGGTGAACAATCTTCTGAAGGCCATATTGGCTTTTGGCCGGGCGATTTGCCAGCTCTTCCGATGGCTTTTTAGCTCACCAGAGCCGAAGGCTCCGGGGGAGCTTATAGGATAGGCAGTTGTCCGTCGTCTGCGTCTGGTGACGTCAACACTTTTAAACGACATCTCCTCTGAAGCCGCTAGGCCGATTGGGCCCAAATTTCATCTGTAGCATCCTTGGGTTGGGGGATTGAAAGTTTGTGTTTTTTATGAAATTCGGCTCATTAGTTTGGTTGCTATGGCAACTTATAGTTTCCATAGACTTATAATGGGGAAAATTGAAAAATGGCATTTACTGCCAACCTGCTGCAGATATTTTGACAAAACTTTCATAGAAATATACCTTAGGCAATCTACAATCTGCCATATGATTTTAGGCCTACTGCTCATTTGTATTGGTTGCCATGGAAACCAAATTGAAAAAAATAGAAAAATATCCTTAAAAAATCATCTCCTCAGAAACCGTATGCTCTATGAGGCTGAGAGTTTATGAAAATATTCACCATATTTGCCTTTACAGGTTTTGTGTTTTTTATGAAATTCGGCTGTTTAGTTTGGTTGCTATGGCAACTTAGATTTTCCATAGACTTATAATGGGGAAAATTGAAAAATGGCATTTGCTGCCAAGCCGCTGCAGATATTTTGACAAAAATTTCATAGAAATATTCCTTAGGCAATCTTCTATCTGCCATGAATTTAGGCCTACTGCTCATTTGTATTGGTTGCCATGGAAACCAAATTGAAAAAAAAAATAGAAAAAAAAATACTTAAAAAATCATCTCCTCAGAAACTGTACGCTCTATGAGGCTGAGAGTTTATGAAAATATTCACCATATTTGCCTTTACAGGTTTTGTGTTTTTGATGAAATTCAGCTCTTTAGTTTGGTTGCTATGGCAACTTAGATTTTCCATAGACTTATAATGGGGAAAAGTGAAAAATGGCATTAACTACAAAGCCTTTGCAGATATTTTGACAAAACTTTCATAGAAATGTTCCTTTAGTAAACTTCTCACAGCAATATGGTTTTATGTCAACCTGAGGGTCCAGTAGGTTATGCCGGGGCCATTCCCTGCCCCCAGTACTTCATAAAATGCCTTATATCTCAGAAACCTTACAGATCCCCACCCTTAAACTATATATATTTTTGTTCCTTATGATAAGGTGCATTAAATGACACCAACCTGGGGATCCCCCCGGATGTGCCGGGGACATGCCCCACCCCCTCCACTTCATAAAATGCCATTTATCTCAGGAACCATTCAGATCCCCACCGGTAAAGCGTATATATTCTTGTCTCTTATGAAAAGAGGCACTCAGTGACACCAACCTGGGGGTCCCCCAGGATGTGCCTGGGACATGCCCCACCCCTCCATTTCACAACAGCCCCAATATTCCAGAAACCTAACAGATCCAAACCGCAAAATGAAATATATTTTTGTTCCTTATGATAAGTTGCATTCAGTGACACCAACCTGGGGGACACCCCGGATGTGCCGGGGACATGCCCAACCCCTCCACTTCATAAAAGGTTGGCCCCCGCCCATAGGGGCTTTAAAAAATATATGGGTTGCATGATGCTTCCACGCAGAGCTGAATCCGGCCCGCACACTAGTACTGGTAAACCGCTGAGGATCTAAGCCTGTCCAGGAACTGTGGTGCGAGGCGGACCGTCCATGCTAATAAACCCTATTGGTTTCATTGGGTGGCAGGGCTTGAGATGTCATTTCATCTCAGTGTCGGGTAAAAGTCCCACAAAATTGGAAGCAACGTCCCCAAAATGACCTTTACAGTGTTGACGGGGACGTTAAACCTCAAATCAAACAAACAAAACTTCATAAAAGGCCAAATATTCCAAAACCTTACAAATCCCCACCCCTAAACCTTATATATTCTTGTTCCTTATGATAAGAAGCATTAAGTGACACAAACCTGGGGGTCCCCCCAGATGTGCCGGGGACATGCCCCACCCCCTCCACTTCATAAAATGCCATTTATCTCAGAAACCATTCAGATCTCCACCCCTAAACCATATATATTCTTGTTCCTTATGATAAGACGCACTCAGCTGAGGGTCCCCCGGGATGTGCCGGGGTCATGCCCCACCCCCTCCTCTTCATAAAAGGCCAAATATTCTAGAAACCTTACCGATCCCCACCCCTAAACCATATATATTCTTGTTCCTTGTGATAAGACACATTCAGTGACACCAACATAGGGTTCCCCCAGGGCTCGCCCGGGCCATGCTTCATTCTTTAACTTCACAAAAGACCATATATCTGAGAAACTGTTCAGAGCCTTACCCCTAAGCCATATATATATTCTTGTTCCTTATGATAAGATGCAATCAGTGACACCAGCATAGGGTCCTTCCCCCCATGTGGTGTCACGGGCCATGCCCCACCCCTTTTCTTCATTAAAAGCCATATATCTCAGAAATCGGTCGGATCCCTACCCCTTAACCATATATATTCTTGTTCCTTATGATAAGACCCCACTTCATAATAGGCCATATATCTCAGAAACTATTCAAATCCCCACCACATAATCAATAGATTCTTAGACACATTCAGTCAACCCATCTTGTGGGGTCTGCAGGGGCCATAATCTCTCCAATCCACTTCATAAAAGGGCCTCATATCTCAGAAACTGTTCAGCATTAGGTTGCAACAATCTTGGGCTTTTCTGGAATCCACCATGCTCGTATCCCTCCACTGCCTAAAAGACCTTACATCTCAGGAGCCATACATATCCCACCGCTAAACCATATATGTCTCTGTTCTTTTTTATAAGACACATTTAGTGGCACCAACCAGGGCTCCATTGGGTTCATGCCCCACCCTCTCTACTATATAAAACACCTAATATTTCAGATACAGTCCACATGAGTGCTCATTTGGGAATTGGGAGACTTTGTAATTGGTAGATTAAAATCATACCATGTTAAAATACATGTCTGCCATTGGGCAATGCCCATCTGAGCTCTGGTTTATGAAATTTGGCTCTTTGGTTTGTTTGCCATGGCAAGTTAAGAGTTTCCATTGACTTATAATGGGGAAAATTGAAAAATGACATTTATGCCTTTCAAGATATTTTGTCAAACTTACATAGAAATGTTCCTTTAATATTGTAGAAGCCTTCGTGGTGCAGTGGTTATGCTACTCGCCTTGTAAACCAGGGATCGCAGGATCGATCCCGGGCTTCTCCAGACTTTCGGATGGGTCTTTAAACCGAGGTCCCGTCTCCATATGACCTTAGCTGTTGGTGGGACGTAAAACTTAAACTCACTCACTCACTCCTTTAATATTGTTCTTTTAGGCCTATTGGTTGCCACAGATGGGAAATTGTCAGTTGTCATCTGTTGTCCTGCAACAACACATTCAAGCAACATCAGACCTCTGAAGCCACTAGGCTGATTGGGTCCAAATTTTATCTGTAGCATCCTTGGGCGCAGGGCTTCCATGGTTAATTTAAATACTTTGCTGCCAGTCGGCAGTGTCCCCTGAGCTCTGGTGAGCATAGTGGCCCATGGGCCTCTTGTTTTTATCCTTGCCTAAAGCTTGAAAGCCATTTTCAACCCACTTTTCCCCTGTTGGAGGCTTTGCCTCCTTAACCCCCACTCTTCTTTGTTGGCATAGTCTCAGTTTGCAGCCAAGTCTGAAAACCTCTATTCTTCATTGTCTGATGGACTGTTTGTTGGGGAATTAGACTGACAAATGATCCCCCTTTATAGGGTACAAAATTATTTTCACAATACAAAACCAATAAGGAATTGGATTCACAACTGTTATAACAAAAACTTTTTTTGCCATTTGTAAGCAATAGAGATGCAGATCAGCCTGCATAACCATGTGTTCTCTGTTTGGATAGTACAATACTCCTAGTTTCAAAATTTCAAGACTTGATAATCTGTGTAGCTGAGTAGGCCAGTTTGTTGTCTTACCTGGTCACAAATACCTAAGGCATGTTTTCTTTTGACAGGGCACATGCATGTATTAAGCATTTATTTGGCATTATGGTTGTTACTGGTATTTAAGAGATGTGTAACCTGCTCTTTGTCATTGTTTTAACCTGATGAAAGAAACTATTTCTTACTATCAGCCAATCAAGTTACTTGATATAAAGTACTCATTCAGTTCCAAACTGCATGTCAAACAGTGTAGTTCCAGATCAGATGTCCTGATCTGTATCTAAACTGTTTCCAAAGGAGTTGTCATGTGTCATATTAAGCAGGATAAGGGCTAATAGATTAGAATAGCATTTGCTGAAAAACTAGAATTCACAGAATACTATTCATGTAGATTGTACAAGTCTTACATAATATGCCAAAATTTTGTTAACAGAAAAGACATTTAGAGATCTACAAACAATACCAAGGGTATCTTTGTCAGCTTTTCAAGGAGCTTGCTCACCGTTATTTTATCACGTCACATGAACAAGTTTGTGTAATGAACACCCCCTAAACCCCTCTTTATATAGAAAATTCTTATTTCTGCTCCAAGACAGCATTGTGGGTACTCATTAGAACCACCTCTTAACCCCCTCAGATTCTAACAAACACCAACAACGAGTATAATTGGGCCCCATCAAGCAATTTTGGTACTTATCGCCTATGCGAGCAGCGAAGGTTCAGGCGAGCCTGCGCATCCGCGCAGTCTCACCAGAACCTTCGCTGCTCGCTCATACAAGCAGTGAATCAAGAGGAACCTTCAGACAGAAAGCCATATCCCTGGCCCCTCTTAATGGCTGGGCATGCGCAGTTAAAATTTGTCATGACGGAATGCTCGAAGACACAAAATCGCTTGGCGGGGCTCAATTATGAAAAATTTCACAAATTTACTTCTGAAAAATGACCATTTTGGAGATATGGAAGAATGCAATATGTTCACATGGGTGTGTTATCGTAATCAGAACACATCAGCCCTATTTGACTACTATGTTTTGTGAAATTTTGCACCGTGTGACAACTTCTTGTTGAAGCTGGTCACTTGGTCCAATCAAATTTTATCTTTATTTTTTTTCAAGCTCTTGAGTGGTCATGTCATGGAAGGCTTGGCATATTCATCAAAGTTGATTCGCAAGAACATGAATACTCAAATTTGATTGGACCGTGTGGTCAGCTATTCCAAGAAACTGCCAAGCTACTTTGCAAAATTTCTCAAAAATTTCATGAAACTTACCAGTCAGATATTAGCACTCACAGAAGTCACTTAGGGTGTTGTTTGCATTGCCACCGGCTTTCCACATAATGTTTTATGAGTTGAATCCTTAAAGCCCACATTTTTGTAATCGGTAGATGCATTTAACTGTTCCAAGGTTTAGGTTTAACATGTGTAATGAATCATTTGAGACTTAGGATTTTTTTCGCTCACCTGAGCTGAAGGTGAGCTATTGTGATCACCCTGTGTCCGTCGTGTGTGCATCGTCAACATTTAGTTTGTTCATCCTCTAGAGGCCATACTTTTACTTCAATCTTCATGAAAATTTACCAGAATGTTTGACTTGATGATATGTAGGTCAAGTTCGAATATGGGTCATGTCAGGTCCAAAACTAGGTCACTAGGTCAAATTTCTTTAAAACCTTGTTCACCCTCTAGAAGCCATAATTTTGCTGCAATCTTCATGAAACTTTACCAGAATGTTTGCCTTGATGATATCAACTTCAGATTTGAATATGGTTCATGTCATACAAAAATTAGGTCACTAGGTCAATTTTCTTTAAAGCCTTGAATGTTTGACTTGATGATATGTAGGTCATGTTCAAATATGGGTCAAGTCGGGTCAAAAACTAGGTCACTAGGTCAAATTTTTTTAAAACATTGTTCACCTTCTAGAAGCCATAATTTTGCTTCAGTCTTCATGAAACTTTATCAGAATGTTTGCTTTAATGATATCAAAGTTGAATATGGGTCATGTCAGGTCAAAAACTAGGTCACTTGGTCAGATTTCTTTAAAACCTCTAGGGGCCTATGATTTGCTTCAATCTTCATGACGTTTTACCAGAATGTTTGAATTGATGATATCTAGTTCGAGTTCGAATATGGGTCATGTCTGGTCAAAAACTAGGTCAGTAGGTAAAATTTCTTTAAAACCTTGTTCACCCTCTAGAGGCTTAGGTTGTGTTTCAGTCATCATGAAATGTTTCCAGAATGTTAACCTTGATGATATCTGGGTCTAGTTTGAATGTTGGTCATGTCTTGTCAAAAACTAGGTCACTGGGTCAAATTGCATTAAACCTTGTTCACCCTCTAGAGGCCACAATTTGCTTCAGATTTCATAAAATTTACCAGAATGTCGTGACGATATCAAGTTCAAGTTTGAATATGTTTCTTTAAAATCTTGTTTACCCTCTAGAGGCCAAAGTTTTGCTTCAGTCTTCATGAAACTTTACCAGAATGTTTGCCGTGGTGATATCTGGATTGATTTTGAATATGGGTCATATCGGATCAAAAATTAGGTCACTAGGTCAAATTGCATTGAAACCTTGTTCACCTTCTAGAGGCCATACTTTTCCTTCAATCTTCATGAAACTTTATCAGAATGTTTGCCTTGAAAATATATGGGATGAGTTTGAATATGAGTTATGTAAGATAAAAAAACTAGGTCACTAGGTCAAATTGTGTTGAAACCTTGTTCACCCTCTAGAGTCCATAATTTGGCTTTAATCTTCATGACACTTTACCAGAATGTCTGTCTTGATGATATCTGGGTTGAGTTTGAATATGGGTCATGTCAGGTTAAAAACTAGGGCACTAGGTCAGTTTTCTTTAAAACCACTAGAGGCCATAATTTTGCTTCAAGCTTCATGACACTTTACTGGAATGTTTGTCTTGACGATATCTGGGTCTATTTTGAATATGGGTCATGTTGGGACAGAAGTAGGTCACATGGTCAAATTGCGCTAAAACCTTGTTCACCCTCTAGTTTTACATAACCTTATAATAAGGAAAGCCTTTAATATGTCTGTTGTCTGAAACTAAAAGGCCAGGCCTTTGATATTTTGTACAAAGATTCATCTAGTGGACTTCTACCAGAATTGTTCAACTTACAGCCCTGGGGCCAAAAATGGCCCAGCACAGGGCCCCACTTATTGACATAGATTCATGTAGGGAATACTTTTAAAAATCTTCTTGACTGAAACCAGAAGGCCCAGCTCTTTGATATTTGATTCACAGCTTCGCATAGTTGATCTCTGCCAAGATTGATCATATTATAGCCCTGGGGCCAAAAATGGCTCTGTCCAGGGGTCCACATATTTTATTTGGACTAATATAGGGAAAAACCTTCAAAAATCTTCTTGTCTGAAACCAGAAGGCCCAGGCCTTTAATATTTGGTTCACAGCTTTGTCTAGTTTCTCAAAACTTAGGGGCTCATAACATTCATTTCTGTGTCCTATGGCATATAGGTGGCGAGCTGGTCTGCTTAACGTAGTAATATTTACTGTTTGAAGCACGTCTGACTGAGAAGCTAGAGGTTGCACATTTTAGACCCAATCCAGCTACATACATGTACTTCCATGGAAATTAATAATGGAATATTTTCTACCATCATTTTCCCCTTATACTGATTCAAGAAGGGCAGTTGACATTTACCAGCAAAAGTTTGTGTACTTATTATTGGTTAACCACTTAGGTCTAAGCCTGCCCAAGAATAGTGCGGTTAGGTTAACTGACCACAATTGACATAATCCTAATTGGTTGAAATTCTCCAAATCACCCAAGCACCATCACATTCCTCCCAAGGCCAGTATAACATAGTTCTTAAACCTCCAGTATGTCATCCCAAAACATGTATTTTCAACAAATTTTTTACATACATGGTCATATGAAGAGAAATCATAGTCCTATAGAATTTACTAGATCAGTGACACTCAGGTGGGCGAATTTGGGCCCTCTTTATCTAAAGGCTCTCTAAACCTGAGCTGCCAGATTTTAGTAGATACATTTATTTTACTCAGAAGAAAACTATTAAAATTAATGAGAAAAAATTGTGGAACTGCAAATTTTGATACTATGTTTTGCTTGCTAGTCTAATAATGCATGATGATATTAATAGCAGTAGTTGCAGCTAATACACAAGATGATGTAGTGTGATTTGTTAGATGTTTGCTTGCTAAATTTGCCAGGCTATGAAATTCTGGACCCGCTGCAATTTCAGATTTATAAAAAAAATTTTTGCTTACAATTTTTTTTTTTTTTTACATTTACTGCATGTATTTGGACAGACAAGCCTGAAAAAAAAAAAAAAGTGTTAACCCAGATGAGATACCACAGAATGCGGCATACACATTTTGCCACTCATCAAGCTATTCTGAGACATAATATCTGGTAGTAAGTTATACTTGTTCAAATTTTAGAACATGTATTGTAAGGAGTTGAACTGTCCATATATTTAGGGTAAACACGGTATAAAGAATGATGAGAGCTGCTCTTAAGGAGAATGGGAACACCTTCTGGGAAGACAACTCCTGCAAAAGAATTTTTGTCTCCCTTGTCAATAGGGGTCAACTCTTAAAAGAAAGAATTTGCTCCAGATAGTTGTCTACCTTTGAAAAATGGCAGAAAAATGTGCTAGGTGTTCCCATTCCCCTTAAAAAAAATAGCTGCCCTTTGGGAGCAAACTGTTTTCTTTAACAGCAGCCTCTTTCATCACAGAAAAATATTTTGTCTTGATTTTCTCTCTTGTTCATAATAATATTTTTTTTCTAGCTAAGCCTGACTGTTAAGACATTTGTTTTCCAGCCATGTGGTCTTTTAGAAAAGTTAATGCTTAATTAACCCTGCATGTGGCTACCATACTTACTGTTAAGGTTTAATTACCAGAGTTTTATGGCACAATATGGGATGGCATTCTTTGTATACTGAGAGATGTCTTAAGAAAACATGTTCAGTGGCATGGGTTTGCTTTGACCAGCCAAAAACTTGGTCCAGACCCTCGTTGTATCAGTAGAATTGTCTTTTTCACAGATCCAGTTTTGGTTTGCTCAGAATTCATAGATAACTCGATAGCAAACAGCAAAATGTTTGAATTCATTGTATTTATCCTGATTCCCAGATATCTGTACCCCCATCACCTCACCATCCTTCTCCCCTCTCCCCCAGAATAATATGGGTTTAGATATATTATGCTAGAAAATTAGGGTGGTTGCCGTTTAATTACCACAATTTTTTTTTTGACAGCTATGTTATGTTAGCAATGTCAAACCATTTTTATTTTTTCAATGCACCTGCTAGTGTTATATACCATTGGAAAGGTGTTTCCCTGAGAATTTCAAAGGTGTAATCCTTTTTTGTCTGTCTTTAGAGAGTAAAAAGTTACAAGGGTTTAAACATGACCACCGTCAGTGAAACCGTATATCAAAACTTGGCCGTTTTCGTCTATGCAGATACTTTCACTATCAACATGCATATTCAACTTATTATTGAACTGTACCTTAAATTATGATTTCTAGGTTCTCCTGTTGGTATTCCTCTAACAATCTGTAGGTGTAGATGGCCTCATCGTCGTCATACTTTATGTTAAACCAGAGTGGAAAACCCGGAACCTAAAAATATTGAAAGGGATCATCACTCTAATAATCGCTAAAATGTTAACTCTGAAAACATGTTGAAATGGACATTTGTAAAACAGAAAAGGTCTCATTTGGACCTTACAGTTCTGTATTCCTTACATAATCTGACAAAAACTACATGACTTACATTATTACGGTAATTTTCCTAAAATTTCGGACACCAAAACATGTTGCTGTAATCATCCTAAAATTTGAGTAGAATGTTTTCACTATGCAAAATTCTGTCCAAAAGCTCATTATAGAATGGCAAACAGTGAAGACTCTGATCAGACTGTTCCTCTAGGGGCAGTTTAATCTAGGTCTGCAGTGTTTGCATGTATCTTTCTGTCTGAAAATTTAGAAACATTACGGCCGTAAAAGTCCTAAAATTTCGGACACCCCAAAAATGTGCTGTAATTATTCTAAAATTCAAGCAGAGTAATTTCATGATTCAAAAGGTTGTCCGAAAGGTGTAGATGGAATGGCAAACAGTGAAGACCCTGATCAGACTGCTCCTCTAGGAGCATAGAGGAGCAGTCTGATCTGGGTCTGCACTGTTTGCATATGGCTGACTGTTCGACAACATAGGATTAATACGGTAGTAACATTGATGGAATATGACAGTGACTTTGACTTTGTAAATTGACTGTGACAATACGATTATATAATTTTATCATATTCCTGATGCTTTGCATGTGCATGATGTGAAACTATATAAATTTATCATATGGCATCTTTTTTGAGAGTGTAATATTTATATATAATAAATTTCATAATTCACAAGTGAACTAAATTTGAAAAAAAAAATCAGAAACTTCAAATGACGCTGTCTTTAACGTAACAATTATGATGGAGTTTTGGTGTGAAAATTGAGAACAAAATGTGATTTCTTGTCATATAAGTTTATCTTGAATTTGTTCTCATATGTTATAGAATTTATTCAACAAGAAAAAATGATGAAATGCTCAGCCCAGCTTCGCATTTGCCATTTTTTCAACTTGTTTATGAATTAAATAAATACATGAGCATGCGTGTAACTTGTAAGATCTCTATGCAACTGTCGTAGAATAAAAATTATTTCTGAGGAGGCATTTCTTTATTTATTTTAAAAAAGATGAAAGGACTGTATTCATGAATGGAGTTCAGTGTTCCTTTTCAGTATTCTGGGACAGGGTCCTCCTGATTGGGAAAATTAGCGCCTAAACTCAGGCAATTGGGAAAAGTTGAAACATACAAAAAATACTCAAATGATGTCAAAACACCTGCAGAATTTAATTTAATTGCATTCTTTGTTCAAAAAGATAGTCTGGCCTTTGTTCTCTCTCTTTGAAATCAAGTATTTTAATTTTCATTTCAGCTGGATTTTCAATTGGGAATTTTACTCAGCAATTGGGAAAAATAGATACTTTTTGGTATTGGGAATGGGGCCTATTTCGGCCCCATATTTAACCCAAAAGGAACACTGGCTCATTTGCTAATAATATGTAACCTAAAAGACATGCTTCACTCAGTATATGATTACTTGAGAGATCACTGTTCCGGGGTACCACCTGTCTTCACCATCTGTCTCCAGCTTGTGTTTCACTCTCCTTCCTGTAAGAACTTCATTCTGGTCATCAGATGTAGTCGGCAAACTTACTGCATGACTTATTAGTTTTTTTACATTGATGGCTAGTTCTTCTATAGACAGCTGAACAGATTTACCGTTTACTTTCTTTGAGTATAGGTAGACACTATTATCTTCTGTTTTCTGCTTAAATATGTCCTTGCGGAATTTCAGTTGGGCTTTCAGAGCTGTGATTTTCTCCTTTTTTGTATTGATTGCTGTCAACATATTATCAACCTGTTCTTTGGTCTGCCATAGTCCAAAGTACAGCATGTTGTTTGTGATGTTTTCTTGTCCTTGTACTTTTCTGGCCTCTGCTTTTTCTTTTTGTTGTCTCTCTTTCTCAATTTTTTCTTGCCTTCTTTGCATAATGATGGTTTGTCTCTGTTTGAACTTCTGTCTAAGAGTTTTGACACCTTTTCGTGCTTCAGATACAAGCACTTCTACTTCTGCTTCAGTTTTTCATTCAGCCACTGACTTGTCTTATTAACAGCAAAGGCAACATAGGCCTCAGAGGCCAGAGTATTTATGTGTGGTTTGTACCTAAGCAAATTATCGAAATATGCGAAGACACGTTCACTGAACTTATTGTGTTTTTCTACACTTCTCGCTTTCAGTTTCATTTCTTCTGATACCTCATTGTAGACACCATCAGGGAGAAAGTCTTTGAATTTCTTTTCTATGTATTTTGCAATTGCTGCAAGACAAACAGACAGAAACATCTCGCATTCCGTGTCATACACACTTGGTTCTATGAGGGCATCATAAACTATGTCTTCCTTCACGTCCACCTCTCTGCCAAAGGGCCGCAATCTTCCCAACATGAATTCTGACACGTTACTGGCCGCATCTTGAAGACCTGTTTTCAACATGATATAATATCTGTCCATATCCAGTATGGTTTTGTTTTCAAGGAGGTTCCACATGGGAGTACTAATAAACTTGCTGATCAGTCCTAGGGCTTTACAGCCAGCAATATATGTAGGGATTGATAAGTCAAAGGCAACTGACTGTGTAAGTGTGTTCAATGTTATTCCCTGAAGAAAGTCTTGCATTTTCTTGTGAAGCAGGAAAACCTGGCCAGCATTATGGAATAAAATGTTGAACCGAGTACCCCTAAAAGGAACCAGCTTGAGTGAACGTAACTTGTTTTCTTTCATGTAATCGCTGATGTATGTGACAAAGGGCAGATGACAGCCTGACTTTTCATCACCTCCTCTTGAAAAGGACTTGCTTGCCGTGCTAATCAGCCTAACTGTACCTGGTTCATTTTCCCTCATGTATGATCCAGAATGTATTGGTGGTTTATCCGGGAATATCTGTTTCTCTATTTCATTCACAGCCTTGGTACATGCTTCAGCAAAATGCACTAATGAATGTAAACCACAAAAAAAATTCATTAGCCTACTAACACCCAGTTTTCCTTCCTCGTCCAGTTCATTGTAATTCTCAAGCGTGTAAGGTAAAACAGCTGCCCTGTATTCCTCAAGTAAAGAATTAAATTTGATTTCAGTCGAAGCACTGTCGGACATTGTGGCTGAAATATTACACAGTATTTTCTTTGACACGTCATCTGTTTTTTCTGAAACACTGTCAATGTCTGATAATATCTCTCTGAAGGTATCTAGAGTGTCACTGGCTGATTTTGTTGTCAAGTCGCGCAGTCCGAGTGTAAAATAGTTTCCCTCCTGGTCTCTCACATGGTAACCAGAAACCTTTTTTCCAAATTTTGATGTCTCATCAGTATATATACATGTGTCCGTTTTATCTGTCACTACATCTGCTATCTGATTCTGGCTTAAAATGAAGCGCTGCAAGTTCATATTATGTATTGTGCCTACTGATGGAAGCTTATTGGCTCTATTTTTAACCAGTAACAAGACTGTTTTAATAACAGGGCCAATATGCTGCGACCCAACATGATTCTCTAAAAGTTTGTACACACACATCTGTAATTCTTTACTGTATGTTTTTGTATCCTCATTGAATAACGCTACTTCCTCATTTTGAATGTCATCTATAATGTCTCTAAGCCACTGATTTTCCTCCTTAGCTTCTCTTGCCTCTTCTTGATCCTTGAGAGCTTCAGTGTACAAATTAGAATATTCATCCTTCAGCAGGTTTACCTGCCCTTCAAGATCCAGAACCTTTTCCTGCTTTTGTTGAAATTCACTTTTCACTTTATCTAAATTTTTATTCAAATACTGTATGCTGGCCCTTAGTCTTCTGTTTATTATTGACTTTGTTGTTAATCTGATATTCAGTACCTTTTGCTGCTTTTTCACATTTTTTACTTCGGACTTTACACTTTTGAGTTCCGCTTTTAAACTATTCAAACCTTGTCTTTGTTTACTCTTGGTCTGTATATGTAGCCTCTCCTGCAAATCTTGTTCTTTAGTTTTGGTTTCATTTAGTTCTTTGGCCAGAGAAAAACTTACATGTTTAAAGGTTTCTACATCCTTTTGCAACTCTATGACATTTTCCGTAGAATCCCGACTTTTTTTAACTGTTTTACTTTGCAAACTTGGCTTCGGAAATGTATACAGAGAAGACGTGAAATTGTCTAGCCTTGACTGCCCATCTTTTAAATTGATACTTTTTCTCAGATTTTTGTATTTTGTATGAATAGATTCACAACTTTTGGTAAAACTTCTCTTATCAGCAAGAGGAATGTTTTTACTTTTTGCTGTTTCAATGAGAAATGATACTGTTTGTGGTTTTCCAGCTGTTGAAAGTTTTTGAACAACATCCTTGACCGTCAGTGACATTTTAAACTGTTTTTTTTATTTTATTGCATCAATTCCTTAGTGTGTTTCTTTTCAATTATGTTCTTCTTAATAAATCTGATTATATCAGTACCTGTCGTTTCTTTTCTTACAATTTTATCAGGGTTTGCGATCTGATTGTATCAATTCCTGGTATATATTGTATATTTAATTTAAATCTTTGACAGCTACAATTATCGTATTTGTATAACTTTCACAGTACCATAGGTCTTTTGGTTCACTTTCATACAAAGCACTATAGTCTTCTACCGGAACTTGTGGAACTTTATGAGTAGTTGTGTTGGAAATAATATTTTGGGGATATATTTCATTGAAACTGAGGCTCGACTCCGTTTGACATGCCTTTTGAACTGTTACACCGCCATGCTCGATAGTTTGAGTTTTTCGGTCAACACCAAATGAAACAGTATCTTCCGCTAGTGTGTTAACAGTGCATATTGAACACAGTTCCGTCAATTTGTATTTATATACTTTATTGAATGTTATTTTTGGCTGCTTTAGTCCACACACATCAGTTTGACATCCTGATGAAACCTGTAAAGTGTTAATGTTTTCTAAACTACAGGTCACTACATGCATGCCTGTTTGAGATGTTACATAGAGGGTGCTTTGATAAAGGTTTAATGAATGTGTAACAATGCCGCGTTTACTAATGGCGGAATTTTAAAGGTCATATGATCAATAGAATCTTGCAATCATGCTCCTGCATGATTGAATTTAGGTACTCGTTAGAACCGCCTCATAGAAGCAGTTCTAACGAGTACCCACAATCTATGCTTGAGAGCAGAAATAAGCAAAACAAGAATTTCGTAGAAGGTGGTGTAGCTGCAAAAAGCAAACAAAGAACATGGAAGAGCCACAACCAAAAAATATTTTACCGAAGACATCAAAAGAGAGACATTGTTTTTGTCTACAATGCGTAGGGCTGGCTAATCGGTGCTGAAATGATAATCGATTATCGGTCTTGCCATATCGATAAATAATCGATTAGTAATCACTGGAGATTTGGTCATTATTTTACCTGTCTGGCTTTCTGTCTGAATATGACTCTTACCATATGTTGTACTTAACTCTAGGTATTTGCACAGACAGGCCGGAGCAAACAGTGTAGTCCCAGATGAGACGCCGCAGAACATGGCGTCTCATCAGGGTCTGCACTGTAGCTATTTAAGAAATTTCTTTGGCTGGTAAATTCTACTAAGAAAATAATCGATTACGAAAAATCAGTATCGATAATCATATTTCTGGAATCTATCGATCAATTAATCGATTATCTGATTAATCGTGGCAGCCTTAACAATGCGTATTTGTAAAAACCCTTTATATAACATCTCAATTAGCTAAAGCTATTGACAATCAGCAAGCATACATTTAGTATCACAGAAAGGAAATGGCTGCTAGGTTAAATCTACATTTTGGAAGCAAAAAGAAGAAAGGTATCAAACGTCAAGACCCTGGGTAAACACAGATAAAACTAGAAAAAGTGTCTATAGGACACAATGCCCCCACCAAAGTGCCATTCAGAGACCAGACACCGTTTATTATATGGAACTAAGTCAAGGGTAGATTATTCAAGAACCAAAAGGGCAAGAGTTGTCTTCCTTGTTCAGGACACACTGTCAGTGTGATGCATGCATCTGTAAAGTTTCATGAATATATTCCATACAGTTTAGGAGTTATGGCCCGGACACGGTTTACTATATGGCACTAAGTCAAGGGCAGATAATTCAAAAACCAAAAATGCAAGAGTTGTCTTCCTTGTTCATGACACATCATTTAAGTATGCTGGATGCATCTGTGAAGTTTCATGATTATATTCCATATGGTTTAGGAGTTATGGCCCGGACACGATTTCGGGACGGACGAACGGACGGACGGACAGGGGTAAAACTTAATGCTCTTCCCCTATTCTTCGAATAGGCGGGGGCATAATAAAATGAGATGCATCATACATTAAGCCTTTAAGCCTGTCGTCCCATACGCAAACAGTGCAGACCCAGATGAGATGCCGCATCATGCGGCATCTCATCAGGGTCCTTATTGTTTGCTTAAAAGACACACCAATTTATGTTAAAATAAATAAGATAAAATTAATTTGACACCCCTAAATGTCCAAATGATAAAGATGGAAGGATCAATTCGGCTTAAATGGGTTAAAAGTCTATATACTCTGCTGAGCATTTGGTTTGATGCCTGCATACCAGTATGCGAAATCTAACAAGTATTCAATGGTCCAAAATAAAAAGGTGTATGTTTCAGGTTACTCAACCGTGTCTAATATTCCACTCCTTCCCTTAAGTTTTTAGCTCACCGTCACGTAGTGACGAGGTGAGCTTTTGGGATCACTTTTTGTCCGTCATCCGTGCGTGTGTCCGTCCGTGCGTCCATCCGTCCGTAAACTTTTTCTTCAAACGACATCTCCTCCTAAACCACTGAGCGGATTTTGACCAAACTTCACAGGAATGATCCTTAGGTGGTCCCCTTTCAAAGTTGTTCAAATGGTTCCGGTCCGTTGCACATATGGGTCGCAGGAGCCAAAAATAGATTTTTTTCACCGAAAACTTAAAAAATCTTCTTCTCTGAAACTGCAAGGCCAAGGTCTTTGATATTTGGTATGAAGCTTCATCTAGTGGACCCCTACCAAGATTGTTCAAATTATAGTGCTGGGGCCAAAAATGCCCCCGTCCCGGGGCCCTTTGGTTTTACATGGGCTTATATAGGGAAAATCTTTAAAAATCTTCTTCTCTGAAACTGCAAGGCCCAGGTCTTTGATATTTGGTATGAAGCTTCATCTAGTGGACCCCTACCAAGATTGTTCAAATTATAGTGCTGGGGCCAAAGATGCCCCCGCCCCGGGGCCCTTTGGTTTTACATGGGCTTATATAGGGAAAATCTTTAAAAATCTTCTTCTCTGAAACCGCAAGGCCCAGGTCTTTGATATTTGGTATGAAGCTTCATCTAGTGGACCCCTACCAAGATTGTTCAAATTATAGTGCTGGGGCCAAAAATGCCCCCGCCCCGGGGCCCTTTGGTTTTACATGGGCTTATATAGGGAAAATCTTTAAAAATCTTCTTCTCTGAAACTGCAAGGCCCAAGTCTTTGATATATTTGGTATGAATCTTCATCTGGTGGACCCCTACCAAGATTGTTCAAATTATAGTGCTGGGGCCAAAGATGCCCCCGCCCCGGGGCCCTTTGGTTTTACATAGGCTTATATAGGGAAAATCTTTAAAAATCTCCTTCTCTGAAACCGCAAGGCCCAGGTCTTTGATATTTGGTATGAAGCTTCATCTAGTGGACCCCTACCAAGATTGTTCAAATAATAGTGCTGGGGCCAAAAATGCCCCCGCCCCGAGGCCCTTTGGTTTTACATGAGCTTATATAGGGAAAATCTTTAAAAATCTTCTTCTCTGAAACTGCAAGGCCCAGGTCTTTGATATTTTGTATGAATCTTCATCTTATGGACCCCTACCAAGATTGTTCAAATTATAGTGCTGGGGCCAAAAATGCCCCCGCCCCGGAGCCCTTTGGTTTTACATAGGCTTATATAGGGAAAACCTTTAAAAATCTTCTTGTATGAAACCGCAAGGCCCAGGTCTTTGATATTTGGTATGAAGCTTCATCTAGTGGACCCCTACCAAGATTGTTCAAATTATAGTGCTTGGGCCAAAAATGCCCCCGCCCCAGGGCCCTTTGGTTTTACATGGGCTTATATTGGGAAAATCTTTAAAAAATCTTCTTCTCTGAAACTGCAGGGCCCAGGTCTTTGCTATTTGGTATGAAGCTTCATCTAGTGGACCCCTACCAAGATTGTTCAAATTATAGTGCTGGGGCCAAAAATGCCCCCGCCCCGGGGCCCTTTGGTTTTACATGGGCTTATATAGGGAAAATCTTTAAAAATCTTCTTCTCTGAAACTGCAAGGCCCAGGTCTTTGATATTTTGAATGAATCTTCATCTTATGGACCCATACCAAGATTGTTCAAATTATAGTGCTGGGGCCAAAAATGCCCCCGCCCCAGGGCCCTTTGGTTTTACATAGGCTTATATAGGGAAAACCTTTAAAAATCTTCTTCTCTGAAACCGCAAGGCCCAGGTCTTTGATATTTGGTATGAAGCTTCATCTAGTGGACCCCTACCAAGATTGTTCAAATTATAGTGCTTGGGCCAAAAATGCCTCCGCCCCAGGGCCCTTTGGTTTTACATGGGCTTATATTGGGAAAATCTTTAAAAAATCTTCTTCTCTGAAACTGCAGGGCCCAGGTCTTTGCTATTTGGTATGAAGCTTCATCTAGTGGACCCCTACCAAGACTGTTCAAATTATAGTGCTGGGGCCAAAAATGCCCCCGCCCCGGGGCCCTTTGGTTTTACTTAGGCTTATATAGGGAAAATCTTTAAAAATCTTCTTTTCTGAAACTGCAAGGCCCAGGTCTTTGATATTTGGTATGAAGTTTCATCTTGTGGACCTCTATCAAGATTGTTCAAATTATAGCCCTGAGGCCAAAATTGCCCCCGCTCCTGGGCCCTTTGGTTTTTCATAGACTTATATAGGGAAAATCTTGAAAAATCTTCTACTCTGAAACCACAAGGCCTAGGTCTTTGACATTTGGTATGAAGCTTCAGCTAGTGGACCTCTACCAAGATTGTTCAAATTATAGCCCTGGGGGCACAATACCCCCGCCCCAGGGCCCTTTGGTTTTACATAGACTTATAATAGAGATAATCTTTGAAAATCTTCTTCTCTGAAACAACAAGGCCCAGGTCTTTGATATTTGTTGTGTAGCTTCATCTAGTGGACCTTTGCCAACATTGTTCAAATTATAGTCTTTTGTTGATATTTGGTATGAAGCTTCACCTTTTTAGACCTCCCTCAACATTATGCACATTATAACCCAGGGGTCAATAATGGCCCTCCCCTGGGCCCACTTGTTACTCTATGGATCAGGTGAGCGATCCAGGGCCATCATGGTCCTCTTGTTTAATGATTCTGTGGCGATTCACAGGGAAACCCGTGTCTGGCCATATATTGTTTCCATATTTCCATAGAAAAACTTTTGACAAAATAAAAATATTATCCAACCTACCATCCCTTTTTAAAATTCCACGTTACCTGAAACAAACATATTTTACTTTTTGGCCCAAAGGTGTTCTTTATTTGATACAACTCAAACTGTTATTTGTTAGCAACACTATAGATAAGCAAGCAGTTATATGTTAGGCTACATTATGTATACATGCAGCATTATACGCAATATGTTCGTAGCAATGTTAGAACAACAAACACAATTAAAACCGGTAAATGAGAATATAGAGTAAGTACCAGTTGAGGCTGAGACTGTCCTTCTGGGGTTTGGATCTCTGATCCCTGAGATCCTTCTGGGGGCTGGGTCTCTGATCCCTGAGATCCTTCTGGGGGCTGGGTCTCTGATCCTACTGGGGACTGGGTCTCTGATCCCTGTGATCCTTCTGGGTGCTGGGTCTCTGATCCCTGTGATCCTTCTGGGGGCTGGGAGTCAGTCTCTGGTTCTTCAGTGGGGAGGTGAAAGTCAAGTTTTCTCTTCTTTCCAAAAACGGGACTGTTCGACTGAAATAAAAGGTACGTGATTCTTTGGGAATTCCTGAGGAATCCTTCGACTCTGGAAATTGCTTCCTTAACCCATATAAGCCTAGCGTCCCTTTTTTGGGACATAGGCAAACGTGCAGACCCAGATGAGCCGCCGCATAATGCGGCGTCTCATCAGGGTCTACACAGTTTGCTTAAGGAAAAAATCAATTTATGTTAACATTATCAAAATAAAATTAACCTGACATCCCTTATATTGAGAGTGGACTCATCCAAATGATAGGGATGGGAGAATCCATTCGGCTTAAATGGGTTAATAATTCCATAAAAAACTGTTGACAAAATAAGAGCTTAAATTCCAATCTACCGTTCCATTTTTAAAATAAAATGTAACCCGAAACACATATTTTTCATTTTGGCCTAGAAAGAATTGCCCCAAAAATGTGTGTAGTTTGTATAACAGTGTAAAAGTCATATTATACCACTTATACTACTTTGATTTTAAAAAGAAAATGAAGGTGACATGGAAAACAGTGATCTAAATTATCACTAGCCCGAAACTAGCTGAAATTAGAAGGGTCAGGCTTGTGGGAAATTTAGCTGCTTAAAGTATAATTAGTCTGGCTAATGAAGAAAAATCCTAATTTCTATGACCGGGAAAAGCATGTAAACATATTTTCGGAAAAATGGTTACCCTGATATCTTGGGAAAACAAATCCTGACTATTGTCAAATCCACTGGAGTCCAACTCACTCATCTCATCATCTCAGTCTTGATCCTGAACAAAATTTGATACAGAATTACAGTAGTCAGCGATAACATATTGACAAAGATTTTTCAAGATGTGTTAGTGTGTGTGTGTGAATGTTGGACAATTCGGACCTTGGACGATTCGGACCTCAGCTATGGTCAATTCGGACCTTGAACGATTCGGACCTTGGTCAATTCAGACCCTATCCGTTGGTCAATTCGGACCCCACTTTTTGGGGTCCGAATTAGCCAGCTTTCCGATCGGAAAAAGGTCTGAATTAGCCAAGGTGTGAATTGAAATTAACTTCTGTTTAATGATGCATGCCATGTTAATGTAAGATTAAGGTCCGAATTAGCCAACAGAAAATTTCTGATGCTGTCCGAATTAGCCAGGCTGAAGAATCCGGGTCAAGTCGGCCCTGAGTCAAGTCGGCCCGGGTCAACTCGGCCGGGTTAACTCGGCCAGGTCAACTCGGCCTGTATGGGGGCCCAACTATGAGGGAAGGGTGGTTAGGCCAGAAGGTGGGTGTATCTGAATGCCCGTATGTCTGTCTGTTTATTTGATGGACTGATTACATACCAGAATTTTTCAGCAACCTTAGAAGTATCCAGGCGTGAATCATTAATGGCTTGTCAAAGGTCTTCCAATCATGTGCTTAACCAACCGATTAACATTCAGATGACCTTAAATGCCTTAGCGGTTGTGCAAACAAATCCATAAGTGTGAAAGTACGGATAAGAACAATGAATCTGGTGGAAAGTAAATTACTTTTGATGTGTTATAATTAAAGACGTGTGTTTTCTTACAATTTGCTTTCATCCCTAATTAAGGTATGCGAAAATGTAACTTGATGCTCACTTGCCCCCTTTGCAATATAACTTATAAGTGTCCCCACACGCTACAATTTTTATGACAGGTTCCAAAGTTCTGCTTTTTCAAAGTTACAACCCCGACATACCACAGAAGATCAAAAAATAAATAAAATAAAAAGGCCGAGTTAACCCGGCCGAGCTGACCCGGGGCCGAGTTGGTTACAGGCCGACTTGACCCGGTACCAGGCTGAAAAGGTCCGAATTGACCAAGGGTCAGAATCGTCTAAGACTGAGGTCCGAATTAGCCAGGTCCGAATTGACCACGTACCGTGTGTGTGTGTGTGTGGGGGGGGGGGGGGGGGGGCGGGAACTTTCAGTCCGGAACATCTTTCTAGGCAAAAGATTCCTCCTACCGCTGATTCAAGTTGGGCAGCTGCGGGGGCTGGCAGAAAGAGGGGCGCTAAGTACTGGTGAACGGCTTAGAAGGTCAAAGCTACTCCAGGAAAAATGTGGTTAGGTTCACCAGCTGTCTCCAAAAGGCAAAAGTGTTGATAGGGGCGTAAAACCTCATTACAAACAAACAATTGCATGGGCATGTTTTAGGCTTGGTACCCCTGAGTAACTTCCCGACTATCATTTCGTCGGTTTGATGCAGAACGATCGGACAGATAACAAAACATACTTTTTTTTGTTTCTTGAATTAGTCACGAAAATATGTGACATTCATAATAAACAACAAATTTGGTGATTTTTTAATAAAATATGCACCTACAACGTAAGAAACGGTTATAAATAATGGGTCTGGAATGTTGGGATATCGGTTTATTACCTTGTTTGACAAATATTTAAAGAAATAAAACGATAAATCTAAATCTAAATTTCCGCCGATTTCCTCCTATTTGAAGAATATTCAGCAAGGGAAGTAATCAGCGATGACCAGTACGGGGAACTTCCATTGCGCGGCGATGATTGGTGGTTTTAGGGGAAAATCGCAAAAATTCGCTAGCACCAATTTTTATGCAACATGGCGCATTTGAAAGATGAAAGATTAAATTTTCTTAATTTTATGGTCCTTCAGGGTCCTGGATAGGGCTGACTATCGATGCCAATTTTGACTATCGTGATAGTATTGCTATCGTGGAAACTACTATCACGATACTATCACTATCGTGGCATACTATCACGATACTATCGTGATACTATCGGGAACACTTATAAATGATTCATAGATGTTATATCACTCACATAAAATGGCTAAGAGTGACAGAACGAGTTAGGAAAATTCCAATGGCCTAAAATTGTATGTTTATTGTGTGTTTCAATATCAGCATTCATTCCCTCAGGGCTATTCCAGAAAAAACATCATGGGGAGACGGCTCTTTATATAGATCCCCACCACCGCCTAAAAATAGTTTGCTGCTTCCAGTATATATGCCTGTAAAGGATGGTTATCATAGCTTTAATACCTTTGCAGTGTTTGAGATTTTCTGCTTGTGAAAACTAACACATGCTGATCGTTCTTCGATTCTTTGATGTTTGCCGCCTGTGTAAATTAATCTGTGGATTCAGTTAATTAGGTAACCTGATTATTACATAGTATTACGTAATCACAGCACGCTATTTTAGCACCTCTTTAAGGGCGACATGAATCTAACAAACTGCATTAAAACTTGAACTTACATATTTTTTATTTGAAGTTAGCATCAAAAGCTAGACTATCAAAATAGAAGTAAAGCAATTATCAAGTCGGTTTTTTCATTTAGCAATATGTACAGGGCTTGACCTAGGCTCTTCGACTCTGTGGACATTTAGTCCTTACACAAAAGACAGCTAAGACAAGCAGCAATAATAAAACAAAGTTTTCATGTAATGAAATTTGGCCGTTTCGACATGTTATTTTTTTCTGGAATATCCCTCTATTATAATACAAAGACAACCAAAAATAGAATCAGAAAGACCCACGAAAAATAAAAACGCCAATTTGTCCCAGGTTGTCCAGTGTCCACCATCAACACGTCCAGAATCACCTTAAGAAAGTACTTGATAGACGGAGACCTAAGGCCTCGCGCTGCACGTTTTTTCCCCCTACAGGATGACGACAGGAAAATAAAACATTGTCTGCTTAAATATTCCCCCAAGAATTCAATCCCAATCGGTCAAGCCAGCCGACTGATGACATCATCATTGATGCATTTGTGTATACTTGCCGACTTATCTGAGTCTATCATGTACTCGCATGCACATTCTGTGCATTTTTCGAGAAATGCATTTCTAATGAGACCACAAAAGTGCGGTTTAATAGTCTGGTCCTTATGCGCAAAAAGAGTCACATATACAACAAGTTAAACTGCATTATACCGTCATTTATTACGCATTTATTTACCTATATGTATGGAACAGTATTAAGGTAAAAATTCAATTATGCAATGTGCAATTACAATATGAATTGTTGAAACCGCACTTTGCATTATGAACCTTTCCATATCTTTCTACTTTATTCGAATATGCAACATGCACATTCTAATTTGAGACCTTTGTATTTAAATATGGCATTTGGACGTCCTATTTTGCATTATTCAGTTTCGATTCTGCTGTGGTTAGACGGGGTACCAGTCATTGAGGTGACGGTAACGTACGGTAATGTCCGTGGATTTGCCGTATTTTTTCCGATGACAAGCGTCCGTTTGAGAAGATCGCATTCGCTTTTCCAGGGGCCAAATTCAAGCCAGCAGCGATAAATTTTATCCAGCTATTCAATAATTCGGTTATTTACAATAATGTGTACGTTTGCATCTTTAAAATAAATTTTACAGCGCGGTTCCTTATTTATGAGAAACAGGATTTTTATTTAAAAGTTAATACTTGTTTGACGAAGGGGAAAATACTCTATCGTTGAACATTTACTAAATTACCATGAGGGAGTAGTCTGTGCCGAATCAGTGGATTTGAAATGAGTAATTATTGTTAAAAATTGATTAATTCATACAATTTTCATAAATCTGATCCTTCTGAGGTGTTACTTATAAAGATATTATTTACTAATTGCAACCTCACTCAAACCTCAAATGTTTGGATATTATAGAAGTATGTATATGTCCGCCCAGCGTATCGCCGAGCGGTCGGGTAACCCCTATGTGCTTATGACGCCCGTTTACCTTCAAAACCAGTTTGTCTCTCTGTTCACCGGCAACGGGGATTTCGTTCCCTGGGACCAGCAGCTGACCACACGGGGAATTTGGAAAACAACAACTAGTTCCCCTATTCCCATTGTAATTCTGATGTAAATACTTCATCCATTAACATGAACAGTACTTACTCATTCTCAGCCCCGACCCACAACCATAGAAACGCACCTGTGGTCACAATGACAGCTGTCCTATTCATATGTCCGTCTGTCTGTCTTCAGAAGTTAGACTGGGGCAGGATAGCTTTCATCCAACAGAATCACAACGCGAAAATATTAGCTGGTCGTCTGTCAGTTCGTCCGTCCGTCCGTCTGTCTTCAGCCAGCAAAACCTTGCTGAGCTAGTGTCGCGACTGTCTTAACCAGCCTACTACATATTTCTTCAAGTTCTACATGTAACGATTTGGCAAATGGAGTGGCTGAATCCAAACCATTTTGTACTTACATGTATTTCCATGTATTAGGTCTACACCAAAGTTTTTTTTTCTTCTTGTTTTATTACAGTTAGACCGCGTACAGCGTACCCAGGTTTACCTGGCGGAACTTAACGACATTATCTATTTATTTATTTATTTATTTACTTATTATTAAAGTTTACAGAATCCAGAAAAAAAAAAATGTTTTTGATGCATTAGATTTGTACATTTTACCGCCGAAAAATACAACAACAAACATTGAAAGATGAAAAGTCGTGATGATATTTTTCTGACTGTTGCTTAAAATATACATGTTGGGTACACGTTAGAAGCGCCTCTTCGATCCCATTTTAACGAGTACCCACAATCTATATTTTGGAGTAGAAATGAGAAAAATAATGTTTACTCCTGTCAATCCCAGTTTTACCCTATAAAAGTGGGGATCAAGTGTGTGTGATGTTATTTTATGGTGGGATGCGCTTGGTATGTGAGTGCGTTTTTAGTTTTACGTCTCGACAACAGCTAAGGTCATACGGAGATGGGACCTGGGTTTAAAGACTCATCCGAAATTCTGGAGAAGCCGGGGTCGATCCTGCGATCCCTGGTTAATGAGGCGAGTAGCATAACCACTACACCACAGAGGCTTCCAGCGCTTGATATGTTACATTGTTGCAGGTACGGGTTTTCCACCTGCACTCCGGTATGAAAGAATTTGCTGCGCGTTGTGTTTTTCTCAAACAAGAGGGCCATGATGGCCCTGGATCGCTCACCTGACCCATATGATAGAGTTACAAGTGGGCCTCTGGGAGGGCCATTATTGACCCCAGGGCTACAATGTGCATAATGTTGAGGGAGGTCTAAAAAGGTGAAGCTTCATACCAAATATCAACAAAGCCTATGATTTGAACAATCTTGGCAAAGGTCCACTAGACGAAGCTACACACCAAATATCAAAGACCTGGGCCTTGGGGTTTCAGAGACCATTTTTTAAAGATATTCCCTACATAGCCTATGTAAAACCAAATGGCCCCGGGGCGGGGACATTTTTGGCCTCAGAGCTATAATTTAAAGAATCTTGATAGAGGTCCACTAGATGAAGCTTCACACCAAATATCAAAGACCTAGGTCTTGCTGTTTCAGAGAAGAAGATTTCCAAAGATTATCTCTATATATAAGTCTATGTAAAACCAAAGGGCCCCAGGGCAGGGGCTATAATTTGAACAATCTTGGTAGAGGTCCACTAGATGAAGCTCCATACCAAATATCAAAGACCTAGGCCTTGTGAATTCAGAGACAAAAATTTTCAAGATTTTCCCCATATAAGTCTATGTAAAACCAAATGGCCCTGGAGCGGGAGCATTTTTGGCCCGTGGGCTATAATTTGAACAATCTTGATAGGGGTCCACTAGGTGAAGCTTCATACCAAATATCAAAGACCTGGGACATGTTGTTTCAGAGAAGAAGATTTTTTAAGATTTCCCTATATAAGCCTATGTAAATCCAAAGGGTCTCGGGCGTGTGCATTTTTGGCCCCAGAACTATAATTTGAACAATCTTGGTAGTGGTCCACTAGGTATAGCTTCATACCAAATATCAAAGACCTGGGCCTTGCGGTTTCAGAGAAGAAGATTTTTAAAGATTTTCCCTATATATGCCCATGTAAAACCAAAAGGCCCCGGAGCGGGGGCATTTTTGGCCCCAGCAATATAATTTGAACAATCTTGGTAGGGGTCCACTAGATGAAGCTTCATACCAAATATCAAAAACATTCAGAGAAGAAAATTTTTAAAGATTTTCCCTATATAAGCCTATGAAAAATCAAAGGGTCCCGGGGCGGGGGCATTTTTGGCCCGTGCACTATAATTTGAACAATCTTCGTAGGGGTCCACAAGATGAAGCCTCATACCAAATATCAAAGACCTGGGCCTTGCGGTTTCAGAGAAGAAGATTTTTCAAGATTTTCCATATATAAGCCCATGTAAAAGCAAAGGGCCCCCGAGCAGAGGCATTTTTGTCCCCAGGGCTATAATATGAACAATCTTGGTAGGGGTCCACTAGGTGAAGCTTCATACCAAATATCAAAGACCTGGGCCTTACGGTTTCAGAGAAGAAGATTTTTAAAGATTTTCCCTATATAAGCCCATGTAAAACCAAAGGGCCCCGGAGCGTGGGCAGTTTTGGTCCCAGCACTATAATTTGAACAATCTTGGTAGGGGTCCACTAGATGAAGCTTCATACCAAATATCAAAGACCTGGGCCTTGTGGTTTCAGAGAAGAAGATTTTTTAAGTTTTTGGTGAAAAAAAAATCTATTTTTGGCTCCTATGACCTAGATGTGCAACGGACCGGAACCATTTGAACAACTTTGAAAGGGGACCACCATTCCTGTGAAGTTTGGTCAAAATCCGATCAGTGGTTTAGGAGGAGATGTCGTTTGAAGAAATTGTTTACGGACGCACGGACGCACGCACGGACTGACGACGGACGAAAAGTGATCCCAAAAGCTCACCTCGTCACTACGTGACGGTGAGCTAAAAAGTGGAAACCTTTGCGTTTTGTCACTTGAAGCCAAAAATCTAGTATAAAAAGTCAGATAGTTTTCTATTTTCTTATAAATTAATGAATGCATTAACACAAACAGTTACGAACATCTATATAAACATGTGACAAAACAAACTGGGAATCAGACCCCCGGCCATCGGGGCTTGAAGAAATAGATGGGCTGCATGAACTGAAACCGACCCGCACACCAGTACTGGTAAACCGCTTAGAGGATCTAATTCTACCGAGCCAAAGCGGTGCTTACAAACCCTATTGGTTCCATTGGGCGACAGGGCTTGGAGATGTCATTTCATCTCAGTGTCGGGTAAAAGTCCCACAAAAGTGGAAGCAACGTCTCCAAAATGATCTATACTGTGTTGAAGGTGACGTTAAACATCAAATCAAACAACAGAACCAAAATGCCTAGTTTTAGAATTCCGTTGGATATGCCCTAAATCAGAAATAAATGTTAGAGGGAACGTAAGTCGTTTCTCATCTGAAAGCATTTTCACAAAAGAGAGTTGTAACTATGTTTGCTTCAGGTGATCATAAAGGAGCAGTCTCACCAAGGTCTACACGACATTGGACAGGAGCCTTTCTGTGCCATACAAAATTATTATAAGTATTTACAACAAATTTATATTTTAGAGGTGCAATGGCCTGAACACATTTGCGATATATTTAGATAAAACATGGACACAAAACAAACACAGCAAAGCTGATTCCTGGTCTGACATATAAAATAAAAATTATGTGTAAATGATTTTATCGGCAAGGGTGTAATGTCCCCAAATCGTCCGTTTTATGCCAAAAAATATAGTTCTCTCGTTTCTTTCACTCCTCCGTGTCACCAATACGCTTGCAGATTCTTTTTGGTATCTTCCGAATACAGGCGGACGTTTACGGAAAAACGATCACAGCGCCACTTAACGAGAATAATAAGAACTAGAAGAAGCAGAAGCGGAATATTTTGCACAATTGTAACTGAATATAGCATAACAGAATATCAAAATTGCATATTGCAATCTCAATGTTGCATAATTGAGTTTTTACCTAAATACTGTTCCATATATATGAATAAGTCAGCACACAGCAAAAACAAACATTTCTTCATACAAAAGATCAGCTTGTGCATCTTGCAAATGTCTTCGAAACTGAACAGGGAAATGGCGTTTCTCCCCGAAGTTATACTACGCAAGGATAGTACAAACAGCAAACATTTATATATGACTGCGCAGGCTGATCTGAGCCTCCACATGTCGCACAGGTTTCACTGTCATGTTTTCAAAAAGTTGCATGCAACAAACGCGTGATCAAACTATCATTGACGTTTTGTTATTGAAAAACGCGGGAAAATTTCTGACTGCCTCAACTGCACGTGCAAAAATGACGGCGGGAAATTCATCGCCGCGAGAAATTCACCACACGGCAAAAAACTATGATACACATGTGCGACCGGCGAAGACTCAGATCATCATGCACATATGTGAAGGCTTATCAGTCTGTCCTGATTACAGCTGAATGGATTTCCTAAGCAAAAATACTTGCGTAATTACACAACAGTACAGGTATATTTTCAAAGTATATTCAAGAAAAATACAAAAACAATCGAAACTATCGATAGTTGAGTGAACTATCGGCGATAGCTATCGATAGTCCAAAGTACTATCGATGCATTGCTATCGAGGCAGTCCCTATCGCGATGCATCGAACTATCGATGCATCGTTACACCCCTAGTCCTGGACGAGTTTACGTGTTGAAATTTGGGGTTGAAAATTGCTTTTTTTTTTCCATTAAAAACTAGTAAACTTGTCCGAAATTTTCCATTCAAATTATGGCATATACCCTTAAGAGGGCCTCTAACCTTGCCATTTAGCCTCGTTTTGGTGAAATTCGTGGGTTTTTTCTATTTTTAAATATTTATTTTAGTAGGCATGTCATACGTCAGAAACCAAAATGGAAACCACAATTCTTGATAAAATCCGATATTTGGACAAATCTAAGTTGATCTAACGTGACAAAAATTAAAGTAATCATTGCTTATTGCATATTTTTGGAAAGATTATTTTATTATTATTATAATGAAATAAGCTGTTTATTCATGCAATGCATAGTTATAGGACAAAAATCTGTTTTAATGGGCAATGGTTACAATGGTGATAGATACGCGGAGCGGATTTGTAGCGAAGCTTTGACATTGCTAGTTATGTTGTTTTTTTTTCATTGAACATTAAGGTGAATTGGAAAACTTTTAAGGGATTGACAACTATTAAAGATTGCCTCCCTTCTTATACAGGGCAGTAATTCCTTCAATTTGATAACAAATTTTTACCTTAATATGGTTGCCATTAGGTACAGTCATTCACCTTAAAAAACTCATAATTTGCCACATCGACCCAGTTTTTGAAAGCTTACAAAATCATAAATATATTGTTAAACGTTTATTATTCAGTCATTTGCAAATTTAAGCATTGGTATTTTTGCTGGAAAAATATGTGAATGGCTTTTGCAGTGCAAAAGCTACTCACATTTCTTTTCAGCAAAAATACCAGTGTGTTAGGTATTGTTTATTCTAGAATATTAAATATTTTGGGTGCTAAGAAGTTCATTAACCCATTGTATGTGGGGGGAAACCCCCTAAAGGGGTACCTTGGCTAACTGTGCAGGCCCAGATCAGACGCCGCAGAACGCGGCCTCTGATCAGGGCCTACACTATTTGCTAAAAGACTTTTCTGTCAAAAAAAGGATAAAAACGAAAAAATAGGCCTGACATCCCTCATATGACAAATGAACTTGTCCAACATATAGAATTGGAAGAGTCCACGAGCAAACAATGGGTTAAGCACAACCAGGCCCCGAACTTACAAGTAATTTATGGCATGTGGTAATGGTATTATTTTCCTTATTCCTAATTAGCAATAATGAAAGAACAGACAGAAACTACATAATTAATCCAGCTAGCCCTACCCATAAAGCTGATTCTGGTTAGAATAATGATGAGATAAGATGGGGAAAGATAATATATTTTTGTGGAAGATCTTGGAAAATTTATTCATAAAGTTGTCATGAATTTGTATAAAGAACAGTGAAAAAAAGAGTTATGGGGAATAGAATCAGTTGATACAGAAGGAAAAAAATGAAATACAGAACTGAATATATGTGGAAATTTTTGTAAGTTTAAGTTATATTTTTGTTTTCAAGTGGATGTGTTTGTGTCTTTTAAGCTCACCTGAGGACTAAGTGCTCAAGGTGAGCTATTGTGATCAGTCTTTGTCCCTTGTCCCTCATCCGTGCATCCGTCATCAACTTTTGCTTTAAACAACTTCTTAAAAACCGCTGGACTGATTTTGAAATAATTTCATAGGAATGTTCCTTGGATGACCCTCTACCAAAATTGCTCAAACCGTTCCGCTTGGGTGAACAAGATGGCCCCCAGAGCTAAAAATAGAAAACCTTTACATGACTTGTGCTTAACCATTGAATGGATTTTGAAATAATGACACAGAAATATTCCTTGGTTGACCCTCTACCAAAATTGCTCAAACAGTTCTGCTCATGTAAACAAGATGGCTGCCAGAGCTTTTGTTTTTGTTTGTTTGATTTAAGGTTTAACGTCCCTGTCAACACTTTAAAGGTTATTTTGGACCTTTAAACGACTGCCCCACAACCGATGGATGGATTTTGTTATAATTTTAGAGGACTGTTCCTTAGATGACCCGCTACCAAAATTGCTGAAAGTGTTCCGCTCTGATGAACAAGATGGCTGACAGAATATAAAAACCTTTAAATGACTTCTGCTTAACTAGTGGATGGATTTTGAAATAGTTTCACAGGAATGTTCCTTGGGTGACCCTCTACCAAAATTGCTCAAAAAGTTCCACTCAGGTTAACAAGATGGCCACCAGAGCTAAAAATAGAAAAAACCTTTAAATGACTTTGCCTGCTTAACCAGTGGATGGATTTCGAAATAATTTAAAAGTAATGTTCTTTGTGTGACCCTCTACCAAAATTGCTCAAACCGTTCTGCTCTGGTGAACAAGATGATTGCCAGAGCTTGAAATTTCCTTAACCAGTGGATAGATTTTGAAATAATTTCACAGGAATGTTCCTTGGGTGACCCTCTACCAAAATTGCTCAAAGTATTCTGCTTGGATAAACAAGATGACCGCCAGTGCTATTAAAAGAAAAAGCATTTAAACGACTTCTCCTGCTTAACCAGTGGATGGATTTTGAAGTAATTTCATTGGAATGTTCCTTGGGTGACCTTCTACCAAAATTGCTCAAACCATTCTGCTTGGATGAACAAGATGGCCACCAGAGCTAAAAATAGAAAAAAAAACCTTAAAAGGATTTCTCCTTCTTAAACCTGTGGATATATTTTGAAATTGTTTGACAGGAATGCACCGTGTGTGACCCTCTACCAAAATTGCTCAAACTGTTCCTCTCGGATGAACAAGGTGGCCACAAGAGCTCAAAATACATGTACCTGTAAATACTTTTCCTGCTTAACCAATGGATAGATCTCGTAATAATTTCATAGGAATGTTCTTTGAATGACCCTCTTCCAAAATTGCTCAAACAGTTTTGCTTGGATGAACAAGATGGCTGCCAGTGCTAAAAATAGAAAAAACCTTTTAAACAACTTTTGTTCATATTGTTCCACTCTGCTGAACAAGATGGTCTAAAGGACTTAAAATGGAAAACCTTTTAAAAGACTTCTCTAAAAGGAATCAATTTTATATGAATGTGAGTGAGTGAGTTTTAGTTTTACGTTCCACCAACAGCTAAGGTCATACGGAGACGGGACCTCGGTTTAAAGGCTCATCCGAAAGTTTGGAAAAGCCCGGGATCGATCCTGCGATCCCTGGTTTACAAGGCGAGTAGCGTAACCACTGCACCACGGGGGCTTCTATTTATATGAATGTTCCATGGGTGACCCTCTTACAAAATTGCCCAGGGCTACAAATGTCAAACTGCCAAATACAAATCTCAAAATCACTTCTACTCCTTAACAGCCAGACTGATTTTGAAATAATTTCTCAAAAATGTTCCTTGTGTCAACCAAAATTTCTCAAACGCTCTACTCCATCATATTACCTGCAATTTCATTTGTACATTATTGATTAGGTGAGCAAACCAGGGCCATTATGGTCCTTTTGTTGTTGTTGTTATTTTAGGTGGATTTTAATGCTAATTGTGGAAATTTATACAACAGAAAACACTTGAACAATTAGACTTTATGTACTAATGCATTTATTTTCCTATCAACAATAAGCAAATTGTTTAAATGTTTTGTATTGATATTTTGGTGATTGAAATATTTCAGCATTTGTTAAGCCTTTGACTGCTAATCATGACTAGCAGACAACATTTTCAAAGTGTTTTTTTTTTTCATTTTTCAGTTAAAATAAGACCTGACATTACACGTGAATCATCTGCCAAGCATGAAATGTCAAGTTTTATTTAACTATGACTAGCAGATGGCATTCTTAAAAACCTTTTTTTTGGGGGGGGGGGGGGGGGGGGGGGGGGTGGGTGGGGGGGGGGGGGGGGGGGGGGGTTTAGAGAAAATAAGGCTTGATATTATGTGTGAATCGCCTGCTGGGCAGACAGTTCTCAAGAAATTTAAAGCCTTACCAGTATTTACTTTGAAAAATAAGAAAAACATCAGATGGTCATATGCTGTAGAATTTTCCATAGCACATGAAGGTTTAAGGTGCAAAAATAAATGGAAGTTTGAAAGTGCTGTATTTATGGCTCTTTGAATTATGGATGAAAGTTTGTGATCTACCTGATTTTTCTTATAATTATGTACTCCAAGCCTTAGTGCATTGTGGAAATACCTATACAGTGTTGACGGGGACGTTAAATCTAAAATCAAAACAAACAAAAAAGCATTGTGTATATCAATCTATGAATTTTATCAAAAGTAAGAAAGCTGGCAAACCCCATATTTCTGTTTACAATGTCAGTTGTAGAGCTGGCTAATCGGAGTTGAAAAGATAATTGATTATCAGTCCTGTCATTGTGATCGATAATCGATTAGTAATCGCTGAGGTTTTATGTCATAACTTTACCTTTCTGGCTTTCTGTCTGAGCATGACTCTTACCATATATTGCACTTTACCATATGTATATTTGAAGAGACAGGCCTGAGCAAACAGTGTAGACCCAGATGAGACGCCGCAGAATGCGGCATCTCATCAGGGTTTCCACTGTTTGCCACTCATCCAGCTATTTTAGGCATAACTTTGGGTAGTAAATTGTACCAATCAAGTAATCGATTAAAAGCAAATCAGAAATGATAATCATTTTTGTGGAATTTATCGATCGATTAATCGATTGTACGATTAATCGTGTCAGCCTTAGTCAGCTGCATCATTAGAAAACCTTTAAATCATTTGAAACAAGAAAGGTGCTGAACAGCCTGTACATGTGTGCAGTCTAACCAGCATGTGTGTGTTTGCTGCTTGGTTAGTTTTGTTTGTTTGGTAGTTTAACGGCCCAGGTAACACTAGTTAGGTCACTTTTGAGCCGGTCAGTTTACCTATCCACACTTTTCCTGGGCAGGCTTATATATAAGCGGTTAACCAGTACAGTGCACATTCTTTTGCCAGAAACTGACAACTGCCCTTCTTGAATCAATGGAAGGGAGAGAATGACCGTAGAAAAGATTTCATGATCAATCTCCACGAAAGAATGTTGTCGGCCCCAGCTGCTTGGTTAGTGCAGTATCTCTAGTAGTTTCTTAAACTGAATTTTCAGGACTTACTATGATTCTGTGTAGCTGAGCGGGCTGGTTTGTGTCTGCTTTGGTTACACACCCAAAGATAAGGACTCGTGTGAAGGGGGCTTATGTGAAGGGTGCTTGTGTGAAGTTTGCCAGGGTGCTCATAACAAAGGCTGACATTGTAGCTAATGATTTGGAAATTAATATGAAAATACATGTAGGTCTGCTGGGCACAGTAATTTGAATACATGTACTTGATACGTAACTGGTTCTAACAAGTACAGAATCTAATACAGAAGTAAATTTTGCTGAAAAAAATGTGAGCAGCTTTTCCAATTCGAAAGCTACTTTCTTTTTTTTCAGTAAAAATATAAGTTGAATTTTTGACAAAATGTAAACTATCGGCTTCACTAGCTTTGAATATCTGGGACCAGTTGTTCCAAACTTACAAAGTTGTTAGCTAACATATCATTAAACCTTTGATTATTAATATGACAAATATAGTAATATTTTTGCTGAAAAAATGTGAGCAGCTTTTGCATTTGCAAAAGCTGCTCACATTTGTTTTCAGCAAAAATAGAATTATTAAGAGTATTAGATATTGCACTTGCTAGAACAGTTAACAACTTGACCACTAACGAGCTTGTTAATTAAAAATAAAGATGCTTTGAACAACTGGACCCAGGGTGCAGTTCTTTGCCGTTAAGTTTCAGTAAATTTTAATAAAGTTGATCTAAGATGATGACTTTACTTTTCAGCCACTTAGAATAAGCCGCGGCTTGGAGTCTATACTAGGAGGTATGACCAGCAGAAATCCCACGGAGAGAATAGCCCTCGTCAAGGTGCTGGAGGTAAAATAGTTTATACTTTATCAGTTCTATCAGTTTTTTTCAATGAAATATATATATTAAAAGAAAAGAAAAAATGTGAAAAGGTAAAAAGGGTGTTTTGTAAAACCTGTTTTAGATTATCAAAAATTGTAAACTTTATGTACATTAAGCAGAAGGCTGGGGAAAATTAACCATTTCATATCCTGTGTTTCTGATGCTACATCTTTTTTTTTTTTTTGGTTTGGGTTTTACAGCCCTTTCAAGATTATTTCACTCATATCGAGCCGATTGTTAATCACAGGTGGGCGAAAACTGGAGTACCCGGAGAAAAACCACCTGACCTTCCGTTGCAGAACTTGGCGTCTCACACGTGACCCGAGCGAGGCTCGAACCCACGGCGGTGAGAGACCTAATTCCTAAGAGTCAGCGCTCTTATCCATTAGGCCACGGAGGCCCGTTGCTACATCTTTGAATTAATATCCAAAGTAATGTTATAACGAGTAGCATTATGAAAAGACTTTGTTGTATTCTCCTTCCATTTACTGTAATTAATCGAACAGATATATTTTAACCCTTAAGATGCTGAGAAAAACTATCTGAAAATGTCATCTGCTCAATTTTTTTGCAAAGTTTTTAAAAATATTTTTGCATACAGGTAAACAGTGTGGGTCCAGATCAAACTGCCCCTACAGGAGCAACCTGATCTGGGCACACACTGTTTGCAAAAATATAACTTCAGGTAACTGGCAGATGGCAAAGCAGACGACATTTGTCGTGATTGGCATTTTATGGGATAAACCTTAAACTGCCAACCACTGCATTTGCAGACATCATTTTCAAATATTTCTGTCCTATAAGTCAAAGAAAATAAGTCTTGACATAACATGTGAATTGTCTGCCCAGCAGACAATTCACATGAAATGTCAAGCATTATTTTCTATAAACAAAAAATTATAAAAAAATAAAATTGCAATCTACACTCAACATTGCCATGGCATTTTAAGATTAAGACTACTTTTTTCTTTTACCATTGACTTTCCGATATTGTAGGCATGCAGTCTCCAGTCAGCGAGGTACCAGAGAGGGAAACCAAGTCTCTCTCATGTAGTCCTTGACCTGTATCGCACAGTCCTCGGGGTTGCTGGACAGGTAGGGTAGTCAAAACAAAAATTCTTCTATTCCACAGTTCAAAGGAGAGAAAAGCATTTATTTATATGACATTTGTTTTTAATTTCTTTCCTGCAGTATGACAGATCCACTGACAATTCACATGAAATGTCATGCCTGATCTTCTCAATAAAGAAGAAAACATATTTAAAAAGGTCATCTGTTGAAGTTGTGTATATATGTGAGTTTTACATACCTTCAACAGCTAAGGTCATATGGAGACAGGACCTTAGTTTAACATCTCATTCAAAGGACTGGAAAGCCTGGATTTGAAACCACAACCCCTAGTTTATGAGGCGAGTAGTTAAAAAACTAATCACAGAGGCTTGCAGTGCTCTAAGTTTTAAGCAAAATGCCAGCCATGGTGACTTAGTTGGATGTGTGTTCTGTTGGTGCTCAGGAGGTCCCGGATTCAATCTCCGCTAGGCCTGACGACATTTTTTCGTGGAGATTGATCATGAAATATTTTCTACAATTCAAGAAGGGCAGTTTTCAGTTTTTCACGAAAGAATGTGCGCTGTACTGGTTAACAGCAAATGTATAAGTCTGCCCAGGAAAAGTGTGGCAAGCTAAAAAGTCCGGCTGAACATTACTTTATCGTTTTATTTGGGCCTTTAAAAGTCCAAAGCAAACAACCAACCCTCTTTCCTTAGCTAGGAGACTAAGTTACACTGAAGTACTGTAATGATGTTAAGTACTGGGACAGATAGGCCTATTCAAACAGTGCAGACTCAGATCAGACTGTTCCTGAAGGAGCAGTTTGATCAGAGTTTACACAGTTTGCCATTCCATCTGCACCTTTTTTACTCCAGATCATAAAACAAATTTTTTAAATTTTAGGAGAATTATAGCAAGTCCTCAAGGTGTCGGAATTTTTAGGATTTTTATGGAAATAGAAATTGTTTAACCCATATAATTCTGGAGAGAAAATTATTTCATTTACCAAAAAGTCATGAGAAACTTTGCTGTTAGAATGAGAGATTTACATAAAGTTCATTCTAAACTACATTTTTGCCAAGGACCCCTCTGATTTAACACATTTGGGTGAGATTTTTAGCAGAAATTAGAGAAAATCTCACAGTCTCAGCAGAAAATAGTCCCTGTGAAGGCTTGATCTGGGCCTGCACTGTTTGCCAGTCCCTTTTTGGGGTTTCCTGTATAAAACAGTTTGAAGTCAGGAGAGGAGAATGACTTCATGATTAACCCATTTAGTACCAGAAACCCCAAAATGGGTACCCTGGCAAACAGTGCAGGCCCAGATCAGACCGCAGAATGCGGCGTCTGATCAGGGCCTCCACTATTTGCTAAAAGTTAAGTTATTTTCCAAATTAATTTTCATGCAAACACAACCTCTGCTGTATATAAGGAGGAAGATTCCATTTGGTACAAAAAGGGTTAAAATCAGTAGTGGATAGTTCTACAAAATTAATGAAGGTTTAGTTAGTTTTTTTCTAATTTGGATTTTGTTTGTTTGATTTGAGGTTTTAACGTCCCTGTCAGCACTATTTGGGTCATTTTGGATATGTTGCTTCCAGTTTTGTGGGACTTTTACCCGACATTGAGATGCATTGACATCACAACACCTGCCACCCAATGAAACCAATAGGGTTTACATGCATGGACGGGCCAACTCACACCACTTTGCCTTGGCAGGTTTAGATCTTCTAAGGAGTTTGCCAGTACTCATGTGCAGTCGGTTTCAGCTCTGCCTGGAAGCATCATGCAGCCCAATCTATTTCTTCTAGCCCTGATGGGTGGGGGTGGGGGAGGGGGGGTGACCAATTTGGATTTTAAAAGATTGATTACGCCTTTTCTATAGGAGGACAGTATTCAAGACAGTGCCCAGACAAGTGACAGAAACCGCCCGTCTACCTCACAACAAGAATCAGATCCTGACAGATCTAGAAGAAAGAAACGGAGATCCAGAAACAGTGGAAGACATAAGAACAGATCTCCTGTTGAAAGATACAGGTCAAGGTCACACTCAAGGTCAAGTTCATATTCAAGGTCAAGATCAAGGTCGCATCCAAAACAGAATGGGAAAGGAAGAGGAAGAAGATCAGGTAAATATTTGCCAGGGGCCAGTTGTTCAAAACTAACGATGCCGTTAGTTAACCTTATTCAGTTTAGCCACACCCATTTATGACTTTTGAACCAATCAGATTACTTGATGTAATTTATTCCTAAAAATTCACAAACTGGATGTCAAACAGTGTAGATCCTGATCAGATGGCTTCTTCAGAAGCCATCTGATCTGGATCTACACTGTTTCCAAAGATAGGGGTTGTCATGAACAGCAAGATAAGAGTTAACATATCTTTAAAACTTGCTAGAACAGATATCATTTTCATCACTAACAGGCTTGTTAAGCTAACGAGGCTTTGAACAATTGGACCCTGGTCTAGTTTTTGCACGCCAAAAATACTATTACGATACTATTGCTATAGTTATTTCCTTATTATGATAGCTCTATTTCCTAGGTAACTACTGCAATACATGATTATTCATAGTCTGATGTATTGTTATACCCTCAGTCTTTTACAAGTTTTTTCGGAATCTTTCTAGTTTACATTCTAGTAAACAGTCCAAGCATCAGAGCTCTGACACCGAGATGCAACAAGAATAACCTACTTTTTGCAAACAGTGTAGGCCCTGATCAGACGCCGCATTCTGCGGCGTCTGATCTGGGCCTGCACTGTTTGCCAATTACCCATTTTGGGGTTTCTGGTACAAAATGGGTTAATGGACAATTTTCTTATTACTCTTCTGAAACCTGTGTGTTATGGTTACTTGATAGAATAGCCTTGTAGAGGTGATTCTAATAGGTACCCACAACACACCCATTTTGTACTGGAAACCCCAAAATGGTTAATTGAAAAACAGTGCAGGACCAGATCAGACACCGCAGAATGTGGCGTCTGATCAGGGCCTACACGATTTGCAAAAACTTCAGACATTTTCCGAATAAATTTTGGAGAAAACCCAGTCTGATACCCCTAAATTTGAAATGGACTCCTATATATTAGATGGAAGATTCCATTTGGTACAAAAAGGGTTAATTATCATCATTCATCATCATCAATGGATTTTTGATTAACATGCAGGTACAGGGGCAACCTCCACATAAGTGGGCCCCCTTCCAGGTAGCTGGCTTGCTGAACGCTTGGCAGATCTTACACCATATCTCCAGGCTTATCTATCATGAGGATCGATAGCAGAGAGCTTCCATTCTCTGCAATCTCTTTCTGTCAGCTGCTTCCAGGTTATCTTGGGCCTGGAAAGGCCCCCGCTTTCCACCTATCTGTATGTCACAGGCAGTCTTGACTGCACCGTTGGAGCGTTCCACATGTCCATACCAGCAGAGCCTTCTCTCTTTAAGGATAAGCTCCAGGTCCTCAATGCCAAGACGCTCAAGTAACTCACTGGACCTGATGGTGACAGTGTCCTGTGGCTTGACTTTGCAGATCTGTCTGATCATTGCTCTGTCATTCCACTGAAGACGTTGGAGGTTTGGCTTTGTCAATGGCCATGTCTCACTGGCATGGAGCATTGCGCTCCGTACACAAGAGGTGTACACACGGCCACATGTCTTGAACGAGAGGTGGTGGGAAGAGAGAACTGGTAGCATCTTAAATTTCTTCCAGGCTGTTTTCACACGTGATGTGGTTGAAAGGTCGCTGAGAGCATATCACCTAGGTAGCAAAAGGAAGCTACAACCTCCAGCTTGTCGGATCCAACTTGGACTTCCCTCTCTGGTCTGCCACCCAAGGGGCGTGCAGTTCCTTGGCACCGTGTACACCTGTAATCAGGGTCCTCTATCAAGCGCTTGAGCCCACTGCATTTCTTGTGCACCCAGAACTTGCAGCCATTACAAAAGATACTGTTGCTGCCCACTCCAGTGCGACATACAGCGCATGGGAATAGGCCTGTACTCTGCAGGAGGTCCAGACCTGTACCACAGATCATGATATTTGTCTTTCCTGCATTCACTGTCGTCCCTTTCGCCTCCATTGCGTCTTTCCTAGTTAATAGCCTCCTGACACATTCCTCAAGGGATTCAGCTATGATGACAAGGTCATCAGCATACAGGTCCTCCCAGGGGACTCCAGAGCGGAACTTGCATGAGCTTCAAGCACAATGATGAAAAGCAGTGGGCTGAGAACAGAGCCTTAATGAACACCCACCTTCACTTTGAATTTTTCACAGTAACCATCACCAACACGGACACGGCTCCGAGCATTAGCATACATCCCTTGGACCAGTTGCACAATCCACTCATCCACTCCAAGTTTTCTTAGTGCCCACCAGATGAATTTTTGAGGCACTCGATCAAATGCCTTCTCCAGGTCTACAAAAGCCTGTAGAGTTTCCTGTTGGCCACCAGATACTTCTCTTGCAGCTGCCATACAACAAAAATTGCATCTGTTGACCCTCTTCCTGGGACGAAGCCAAACTGGGAATCGTCGTTGGACACCAACTGCCTAAATAGGCCATCCTCAATCCTCTCCAGGACTTTCATGACCTGTTCTGTCAGCTTGAGACCATGATAGTTGCCCGTTTCAATGCATCGCCCTTGCCCTTGTAGAGACAGACAATGAAACTATGTTCCCAGTCAGAGGGTACCTTTCATCACGGATGATTGCAGCTGCAAGGTCGCGGATCATTGAGGCACCTGCACCATTCCTGTCCCTAATCTGGAGCAATTTTATCCAGGGTTCAGTGTCAAAGCAGAGAGTTCATGGCTTCTGGCAGTCAATGGCTGTCACATAAGACGATATGATTTGTTTGCTTGTTTGAATTGAACTTTTACATCCCCATCAACATTATTTAGAACATTTTGAAGACGTTGCTTCCCGTTTTGTGGAACTTCTACCTGACATTGAGATGAAATGACATCTCATGCCCTACAAACAAACCAATATATACAGTGAGGGACCGACTCACACCACTTTGCCTGGGCAGGCTTTGACCGTCTAAGCTTAGTATGAATAAACGCATTGATCTGAGCATTTGCCATTTTAATATGATGCCATAAGTAATCTTCCTTATGCCAGAGTTCTTTAACAGTCTTCTTGGAGAATTTATTCTTTTAGTTTTATTTTTATTGAATTGTTTTTCTGTATTTTAGATTCACCAGATTCAGGTTATCACCGACATACACCATTACAAGATGAGAACTATGGTCAGACATCCCGACCAGACCTTCACTCAACAGCCAATAGCACAGGGAGATCTTATCATCTTTCTGACATCACATTTAGTGCTTCACAGAATGGACAGAATTCCAAGGTAATGTTAATATTAACATTCATCCTGCTGAAAGTAAAAGTCTCTACCTTCTTAAACAGTGTAGATCCTGATCCGATGGCTTCTGAAGAAGCCATCAGATCAGGATCTACACTGTTTGTCATTCACTTGTGAATCTGAATGAATGCATTTTATCAAGTGATTTGATTGGTTGATAGTCAGAAATGGATGTGACAAAATTAATTCAAGATTATTGGAAATATTCAAGAATATTGTAATTATTTAATACTCCAAGCAAAAAATGTTGTGAATATTTGGTAGAATTGCCAGGTCTTGGAGAAATAGATTTGGCTGCATGGTGCTTCCATACAGAGCTGAAACCAACCCAACTTGAGTACTGGTCTAAGCCTGCACAGGAAAAGTGATGTGAGCTGGACCACTCCTTAAACCGTAGTGGTATCTGTGGGCAGTAGGGCTTGAAATGTCATTTCATCTCCAAAGTCTGGTAAAAGTCCCAAAAAATTGGAAGCAGCATCTCCAAAATGATCTAAATAGTGTTGATGGTGATGTAAAACCTCAACTCAAGCAAACAAGTATACAAAACAGAAGAAAATAGCTTGTACATAGATCATCTGGCAAGCATATGTTTTCAAGGAGAAATGAGACGTGGCCCAGCATTTCCTACAACTTTTCATGTGTGCCCAGCTGAGAATCCAATCAGCCTGCGCATCCATATAGTCTAACCAGAGACTTCTCTTGCTGAATGAAGGAGCATTGGGTTCTTAGCTTTCCTTAGAGCACACAACATAGACTCTGATCAGACTGCGTGGATCTGCAGGCTGATCTGAGTCTTCGTCGGGCACCCAAGTCTTACTGTAGGTTTTGTCGTGTGCTGGCTCAAATAAAAAGAGGACTTTAAAAACTTATCCATATCATAATTCCCAAGATAAAGCTTATTGAACATTACAGAGAAAATCAAGCAGCAGGCGGCCAGAAAGTCGTCAGTCAAGGGGTGGTGGCAAACCCCAGAGTAACAGGAATGCCAGAGGCACAATGAAAGACAATGACATCAAAGAGAACCCAGCATTTAAGAAGTATCTGAGACTGAAAGAGAGGCAGCGGAAGTTACGGGCCCTCAGGGGAGGGATCATGGACAGTACAGAGTCTGACGAGCTGTCAGATATAGTCATGGACCACATGTCAGAGACAAGATCAGTGATGTCATTAGTGTCTCACAGTCAAGGTAATACAGTACAGTCCAACCTGTATCAAGCAAGCACCTCTGGGATATTCAAAAAGTGCTTGCTTAAGGCAGGCGCTTGCTTAACACAGGTGAATTATAATGCATTTTCCTTTTTCGGGAACTGAATGCCTGCTTGCTTAAGACAGGTTGCTTGCTTAATAGAGGTGGCCACTAAGACAGGTTTGACTGTATTTGTTTGTATTGGAGTTTAACGGTCCAGTCAACAATATTTAGGTCATTTTTGAGCCGGTCAGTTTACCTATCCACACTTTCCTGGGCAGGCTTATACATAAGCGGTTAACCAGTACAGTGCACATTCTTTCGCCAGACACGGACAGCTGCCCTTCTTGAATCAGCGGAAGGGAGAGAATGATCAAAGGTAATACAGTAAAATTCCGCTAGCTATTTAGACGACCTAAAACTTAGACTAAATTTGCTGTTAAAAGCCTATTGAGAAAGTTTCATTTATTCTTTCTTTGTGTTTTCCACACCCAGTGTCTACCAATAAGAGACCACATTTGGGACTGTTCAAAAGTGGTCTTAAAGACCACTTTTGAACAGTCCCAAAGGTGGTCTTAATATAGGAATTTTACTGTACATATCGTAAAAATCCTAAACATTCATACACCTTGAGGACTTGCTGTAATTCTCCTAAAATTTTAACAAGTTTGTTTCGCCATCTAGCAAGAAGTGCATAAACTGAAAATGGAATGAGAAATGGCATAGATCTTGATCAAACTGCTCATTCAGGTGGGCACTGTTTGCTTAGGCCTATCTGTCCCAATATTTAGGATCATTATAGTAGATCTTGTCTAGTAGTAAAATATAAATGTATGCTAGTTTTAGCATTTTACCTAAAAATGAAAATAAACTTAGTATTGTCTATATTTGTTCTAAATAACAAATTCATTTCAGAAAGATTGTTTTATAGACCATCAGCCCTTTGATTCTCAAACTCCTTTTTAAAAATAAAACAGCTTTTGTACAATAAAAACTTACGTTCTATGTGAAGAAACATTATCTTTACTTTTTTGCCATTGTTGCATGTTTAACACTTCATGTTCAAGGGAAGTAACCCCTTTTGAAATTGATCTTCTGCCCTTGTTTACAGGAATCTACTCTCAAAGGAAAGGGGCAAATTACTCCAATTTAGAGTGGACTGCGTATCGCATTCTGTGTCACCCATGTAAAATTGGCATAAAGATTACAGTGGGCTATCATACCAGGGTCCAGTTGTTCAAAGCATCGTTAGCTTAACAAGCTCATTAGTGGTCAAATTCTTAACTGTTCTAGCAAGTACAGTATCTAAAATTTTGGTATTTTTGCTGAAAAAATGTGAGCAGCTTTTGCAAATGCAAAAGCTGCTCACATTTTTTCAGCAAAAATATTAGCGTATTTGCCATGTTAACTGATCAAAGATTTAACGATAAGTTAGCTAATGACATCATTAGTTTTGAACAACTGGCCCCAGATGAATTGCCTCAAAACTATCCTCGGTACTCCTTACATCACGATAACACACCCACGTGATATGGTGCATTCTTTCATATCTTCAAAATGGTTACTGTTCAGGGGCCAGTTGTTCAAAGCATCGTTAGCTTAATGAGCTCGTTAGTGGTCATATTGTTAACTCTTCTAGCAAGTACAATATAGAAAATTTTGTCATTTTTGCTGAAAAAATGTGATCCGCAAAAGCTGCTCACATTTTTTCAGCAAAAATATTAGCATATTTGCCATATTTAATGATCAAAATTTTAATGATAGGTTAACTAACGATGGCGTTAGTTTTGAACAACTGGCCCCTGATGAAATTTTGTGATATTGTAATTGTTTATACTCCAAACAGATGTTTAGGGTGCTCATTGGAACCCGCTTCGTTGAGGTGGATCTAATGATTACCCACAACCTTTGTCTTGGAGCAGAAACAAAACAAATAATGTATACCCCCCATAAACCCCACTTTTCTCTATTTAAAGTGAGGTTTAGAAAGATGTTCATTTCACAGACTTGTTAACCTGATGCCTGCAGCTAAGAATATATAATTATATAAATTAACCCTTTTTGTACCAAATGGAATCTTCCTCCATATATAAAGCAGGAGTCCATTTAAAAATTTAGGGGTGTCAGGTTGTGTTTGTTTTCTTCAAAATTGATTAGGAAAATGGCTGAACTTTTTTGCAAACAGTGTAGGTCCTGATCAGACGCCGCGTTATGCGGCGTCTGATCTGGGCCTGCACTGTTTGCCAACTACCCGTTTTGGGTTTTCCGGTACTAAATGGGTTAAGCACAACCCAGAAAAGCATAATTCAAACTCTCTTCTTTTTTTTTTTCAGAAAGCATGAAAAAAAATTCTAGTTTTCTCCAAAACCCTCCATTTTATAAATAATTTTACAGGTGCCTATCGTCCTGATATTCATAAGCAGTATGGATCTAACTCTGCACTGAGGATGGGACGGGAGTCAGACTTGGACAGTATAATCAGCAGTGATGTCTCTGTGTTGGCTCATGACAACCAAGCTCTGAGGTTTGTACTTGGATTACCGTAATGATCCTAAATACATGTTTTGGGACAGACAGGCCAAAGCAAACAGTGCAGACACAGATCAGACTGCTCCTGAAGGAGCAGTCTGATCAGGGTCTACAGTGTTTGCCGTTCTGTCTGCACGTTTTGGAGTCGTCGTTGCTACAGGAAACAAATGTGTTAAAATTTTAGGAGAACTACAGCAAGTCCTCAAGGTGTCCGTATTTTTAGGATTTTTACGTAATGCTGTTTCTGCTCTACCTCTCATCTAGAGCATAGGTTGAGATGTTCAGGCGTTCAGTGGATGCACCTCTTAGAGACTTTTGTTTCCAAAAGTAGTCTCAGGTTGAAAAATGACTTATAGCAATAGATGAATTAAAGTATTTTGTGATAATTGAAGGATAGTTTTCCTTATTTCTCCATATAAACCTATGTTGTGGGTATTCATTAGAACCGCCTCGGTGAGGCGGTTCTAATGAATACCCACAGCATAGGTTTTTATGGAGAATTCACAAAAACTATCCTTCAGTTATCACAAAATACTTACCTTATCTGTTGCTATGTGACTGTTAACCCATTTTATACAGGACACCCCTGACCGAGTCATTGGCAAATAGTGCATATGATCTTAGTTGTTGGTGAGATTTTTAACGCATTCAAACAAACGGCCCCCGCCCATAGGGGCTTGAAGAAATATATGGGCTGCATGATGCTTCCATGCAGAGCTGAATCCGGCCCGCACACTAGTACTGGTAAACTGCTTAGAGGATCTAAGCCTGTCCAGGAACTGCGGTGCGAGGCGGACAGTCCATGCTAATAAACCCTATTGGTTTCATTGGGCGACAGGGCTTGAGATGTCTTTTCATCTCAATGTCGGGTAAAAGTCCCACAAAATTGGAAGCAACGTCTCCAAAATGACCTTTACAGTGTTGACGGGGACATTAAACCTCAAATCAAACAAACAAATAACGCATTCAAACAAAAATTTGTCCTGCATATAGATTTCAAAATGACTATTGTTGGCATTTGGAATTTATGAACAGGAGAAATTTCATGCTCAGTTCAGAGGAGCATGCTGGAGGTTTTATCTCCTTGGGGCCTGACTGCTCCTTCAGGATCAGTCAGAGCAGGGTCTGCCCTGTTTTATCTGGTTCAGCAGTACAAGCACACGTTTACTATATAGTTATTTCTGTATTTATACTCCCGCAAACGAAGTTTGATGGGGTATATAGGAGTCAGTCTGTTGGTTGGTTTCCATCCATGACACAATCTTGTTATGCGAACTACTTCCACATTTTATCACTGGTAGATTTCAAATTTTGCATATGAATTTACAATGGGGTGTAGGCGTGGGTGACATAAATTTCATATGTGTCAAGTCAAGATCAAGGTTGCTCAAAATAGAATAGAAATCGTGTATCCATCAGTGACACAATCTTGTTATGCAAACTACTTCTGCATTTCTTCACCAATCGACTTCAAATTTTGCATATGCATTCACAATATGGCGTAGATATGTGTGACATAAATTTGATATGTGTCAAGTCAAGGTGAAGGTCACTGTTGCTAAAAATAGAAAAGGAATTGTGTATCCATCTGTGACACAATCTTGTTATGCGAACTACTTCCACATTCCTCACAGACTGACTTCAAATTTTGCATTGCATTCACAATGTGCTGTAGCTGGATGTGACAAATTTCATATACGTAAAGCACAAGGTCAATGTCACTGTTGCTAGAAATAGAATAATGTTGTGATGGGAATAACTTCCACATTTCTGCACCGATGGACTTCAAATTTTGAATATGCATTCATAATGAGATGTAGATGTACGTGACATAAGTTTCATATTCATTAAGTCAAGGTCACTGTTGCTAAAAATAGAACAATCTAAAAATAGAACAATCTTTTGATGCGAATAGCTTCCCCATTTCTTCACGGATTGAGTTCAAATTTGCTTATGCATTCATAATGAGATGAGGATGTGCATGACATAAATTAAATATTGGTCAGTCAAGTTCACTGTTGCTAAAAATAGAATGATCCTGTGATGCTAATATCTTCCCCATTTCTTCACCAATTGAGTTCAAATTTTGCACATGCATTCATAATTAGATGAAGATGTGCATGACATAAATTTCATATGTGTCAGGTCAAAGTCAAGTCATTGTTGCTGAAAATAGAATAATCTTGTGATGCAAATAACTTTCACATTTCTCCACTGATTGAGTTCCAATTTTGCACATGCATTCATATTGAGATGTAGATGTGCATGACATAAATTTCATAAGTGTCAGGTCAAAGTCAAGTCACTGGTGCTAAAAATAGAATAATTTTGTTGGAAGGTGATTGGTTTGCAGATAATACCCTTTGGTCATATGCACACCGGTCCATTGTCCAAGGTTTAGTCTACAGATTATTTCCAACCATGTTTGATCCCCAATTCAGTAAAATGGGCTAAAGCAGGAATATAATAGTCAGGACCTCTGACAGTTCTAGTTAAAACTACAAATATGACATAGCCTTTGGTCGAATTCTTGACTTAGATTCCTGAAAAAGAATTATATGGCTGGAATTTTATTTTGTGATTCTGGGTTTTCTGAACCCACCCTTATCTTGACAAGTACAAGGTGTATTTGTGTTACAGAGCAAATGGTGACATCAGCGATCCCTACATACAACAGCTGCAGCAGATGACAGCAGTACCACCCCCACCCCCAGTGTTTGCTACCAAACCACCGACAGGAAAACAGAAACAGAAGCAACAATCTCCCAGACAGGCTCCACAACCTCCACAGAAACACAAGGTACTTTTTATGAGATGTGTCCAGTGCAAATGTGACTATGTTCATGTGTGCCCAGCAAAGACTCAGATCAGTCTGTGCAGATGCACAGACTGATTTGAGTCTTTGCTGGGCACCAAATGGATGCCATTTAACCCATTGTATGCAGGACCAGACTTTTGGATGAGTCTTTAAACCGAGGTCCCATCTCCGTATGACCTTAGTTGTTGGTGGGACGTAAAACTCAAACACACACGCATGCAGGAAACCCCTAAAGGGGTACCTTGGCAAACAGGGCAGGCCCAGGTCAGACACCGCAGAATGCGGCGTCTGATCAGGGCCTGCACTATTTCCTAATAGAATATTCTGTCAAAAGTAGAATAAGAATGCAAAAAATAGACCTGACACCCCTTATATGACAAATGAACTTGCCCAACATATAGCAATGGAAGAGTCCACTAGTATGCAATGGGTTAATCTACAGCTACTACAAGCATATATTGAAAGATTGTATTCTGACGTGTGTGTATGCAGGTTGGTTTACTTCGCTGAGCTCACATGTTCGAAGGCACTTAGCTTGACATGACCTATACTGTTTTGACGGGGACGTTAAACCTCAAATCAAACAAACAAAATCAAGATATGTAGTCTTTCCACCATTAGCAAAACAACCCATCTTTATGGACAGAATTCCTTAGCATTAATAAAACCATGGCCTAGATCATGGTTTTCCTGGACTCCCATTTTGGGTGTTTTTGACCCCCGAAACCCTGTCTTGGACTCTCTAATGTTTGTAGCAGGGGTCCCATGGGATGCAGTAATCACTGACCGGATAAAAACAATTCATGTCATTTCTGGCATTTGGAACTAAATTATCTTGCAGCCAAGGTACAATAGCTGCAGTAATTTGGCAATAGTAAGCCTCTTTTAAGCAAAAGACGTGTGTAGCTTATTTGAGGACCCCCAAATCACCTCTTGTACAGTCTCTGGGACCCTCATTTGAAACCCCGAGGCAAAACCCTGCTGGTTGTTCAGAGTATTGTTGTGGGAATGAGCTTGTTAGTGGCCAGATATTATATGGCCTAGCCATTGCAATACCAACTGTAATTGGTACAGAGAAATTAGTGCTGAAGAAATATGAGTAGCTTTTGCATATACACAAGCTACTCATACTTTTTCAGCAAACATTTGAAAGGTGCTTTAACTCCAAAGCAGAAACCATGTTAGTTAAACAACCGTGTTATATCCAAACAAAAATGGATAGATTATATAGAAAAATGACCATTTATGGTCATTTTTCTATATAATATATACATTTTGGGGATCTGTCTTGAAACCATCTTATATCCAAAACTGTTATTATGAGGTTGTGGTGTATAAGGGAAGCCATGGTATGGAACCAGAATTTTATAAAACATTTACAGATATATTCATATTGTTCCTTCTTTGAACAAATAATAGTATCTGTAACTGTCTATTTTAATGCAGATAACATCATTGTTTTGAGTCAAAAATAACCCATTGTAATTTAATTTTTAGCTCGCCATCACGTAGTGACAAGGTGAGCTTTTGGGATCACTTTTTGTCTGCCGTACGTCCGTGCGTGCATCCGTCGTAAACAATTTCTTCAAACGACATCTCCTCCTAAACCACTGATCGGATTTTGACCAAACTTCACAGGAATGATCCTTAGGTGGTCCCCTTTCACAGTTGTTCAAATGGTTTCGGTCCGTTGCCCATCTAGGTCACAGGAGCCAACAATAGAGATTTTTCACCGAAAACTTAAAAAATCTTCTTCTCTGAAACCACAAGGCCCAGGTCTTTGATATTTGGTATGAAGCTTCATCTAGTAGACCCCTACCAAGATTGTTCAAATTATAGTGCTGGGCAAAAAATGCCCCCGCACCGGGTCCCTTTGGTTTTAAATAGGATTATATAGGGAAAATTTTTAAAACTCTTCTCTGAAACCGCAAGGCCTAGGTCTTTGATATTTGGTATGAAGCTTCATCTAGTGGACCCCTACCAAGATTGTTCAAATTATAGTGCTGGAGCCAAACATGCCCCAACCCCGGGTCTCTTTGGTTTTACATGGGCTTATATAGGGAAAATCTTAAAAAATCTTCTTCTCTGAAACCGCAAGGCCCAGGTCTTTGATATTTGGTGTAAAATTTCATCTAGTGGACCACTATCAAGATTGTTCAAATTTTAGTCCTGGGTCCAAAAATTACCCCGCCCCGAGACCCTTTGGTTTTACATAGACTTATATAGGGAAATCTTTAAAAATCTTCTTCTCTGAAACCGCAAGGCCCATGTCTTTGATATTTAGCATGGAGCTTCATCTATTGGACCTCTACCAAGATTGTTCAAATTATAGCCGTCGGGCCACAAGAACCCCTGCCCCTGGGGCCCTTTGGTTTTACATATACTTATATAGATATAATCTTTGAAAATCTTCTTCTGAAACAGCAAGGCCCAGGTCTTTGATATTTGGTGTGAAGCTTCATCTAGTGGACCTCTATCAAGATTGTTTAAATCATAGCCCTGAGGCAAAAAATGCCCCAGCCCGGGGCCATTTGGTTTTACATAGGCTTATGTAGGGAATATCTTTGAAAAAAATCTTCTTCTCTGAAACCGCAAGGCCCAGGTCTTTGATATTTGATAAATAGCTTCATCTAGTGGACCTTTGCTAAAATTGTTCAAATTATAGCCTTTGTTGATATTTGGTATGAAGCTTCACCTTTTTAGACCGCCCTCAACATTATGCACATTATAGCCTTGGGGTCAATAATGGCCCTCCCCGGGGCCCACATGTTACTCTATGGATCAGGTGACCGATCCAGGGCCATTATGAGCCTCTTGTATAATGTATTGCAGCACTGGATGTGACAAATACATATACCACAAAAGACCTTAAAATTTTAATGTCTTCAGGACTTGCTGTAGTTCTCCTTAAGTTTTAACAAATTTGTTTCAAGATCCAGCAAGGAGTCCAAAAGGTGCAGACAGACTGACAAACAATGTAGGCCCTGATCAGACTGCTCCTTTAGGAGCAGTCTGATCTGGGTCTACACTGTTTGCTTAGGTGTGTCTGTCCAAATATTTAGGATCATTACGGTAGAGACAATTTGCTGTATTAGTTAAAGCCGGAATATAGATTATTGGAGTGCATGGTTATATTTTCAGGAGTACTATGGTCCAGAGTTTGTTCATCGCTCTACAAAGCCAATCAATAGAATAGCTCTGCCATTACAAGGAGAGGTATGTTTTGTGTTCTTTTTCTGTCTTGTACTGTTACCTATATTGTTTGTTTGTTTGTTTGATTTGAGGTTTAACATCCCAGTCAACACTGTATAGGTCATTTTGGAGACAGTGCTTCCAGTTTTGTAGGACTTTTACCCGACATTGAGATGAAATGACATCTCAAGCCCTGTCACCCAATGAAACCAATAGGGATTTTAAGCATGGAAGGTCCGACTCCCACCCCTTTACCTGGGCAGGCTTAGGTCTTTTAAGCAGTTTACCAGTACTCATGTGCTGTTGGATTCAGCTCGAAGCATCATGCAGCCCATCTATTTCTTCAAGCCCCGATGGGCGGAGGCTGTAAAGTCTTCAATATGTTGCAGTTTGTGCAAGAGTGAATAGTTCATATGCCTTAACCATTGTATTCTAGTGGACTCTTCCATTGCTGCATGTTGGACAAGTCCATTTGTCATATAAAGGGTGTCAGGCCTATTTTTTCGTTTTTATTCTATTTTTGGCGGAAAATTCTGTTAGCAAATAGTGCAGGCCCGTGGGCGTCTGATCTGGGCCTGCACTGTTTGCCAAGGTACCCCTTTAGGTGTTTTCCCGCACATTTAATGGGCTAATTAGCTAACCCTCACCATAGCTGAATATTCCAGTATGCTACACTCCACCAAGATTTTTAGCCATTTGTGTTGCATGATTTTAATTTTTAACATGGATTCAAAAGCAGAATGGAAAACAGTATAGATCATGATCAGCTGGCTTCTGGGAAGCCAGCTGATCTGGATCTATACTGTTTTAAAAAAAAGGATATATCTGAGTTCAGCCTGGTGTGGGTTAAAAAGATCAACAAACATGGTAATGGACCTGGGATAGCAGAAGCCATCTAACCATTGCTTTTAACACCAAAATAAGCTAAACCCATTGATGCAGAGCTACCATTAAAGGTATACTTTGCCATATATGCTTCATTTGGTTTTATTACTGTACTAAATTTCTTGTGTGCGATTCAGACTGTTCATGCATATAAACACTATTGGTTTCATTGGGCGGCAGGGCTTCAGATGTCATTTCATCTCAGTGTCAGGTAAAAGTCTCACAAAATTGGAAGCAACATCTCCAAAATGACTTAAATAGTGTTGACAAGGATGTCAACCTCAAGCCAAACAAAACTAAAGTTATTGAAAATTAATGCTAACACCTTCTTCACCATTTGCTCTGGATCTGCACTGTTTGCCATTGTTCCTTTTTGTCCGAGATGCTGGGTATAAATGACTTTCTTTTCAGAAGATGCAACATACATTTTCAAATTTTATGACCACAAGGCCTTTCTCAAGGAATAACATTGTAAATGGTAATATTAGGTTCAAATATTGACTTTTAATTGATTTGCTAAAACTCTTCTTCCTCAGAGTCGTAAAAATCCTGGTCGAGTTTGCCGAGTAGTTGTAGTACTGCTGAATGGTCAAAAGCTGGAAGTGATGTGTGACCCATCAACCACAGGCCAGCAATTGTTTGAGGCTATCATTACCCAGATTGAACTGCCAGAATTCTACTTCTTTGGCCTTACATATGTCACTGGTAAGTTTTAACCCATTGTATGCTAGTGGACTCTTCCATTGCTATATGTTGGACAAGTCTATTTGTCATATAAGGGGTTTCAGGCCTATTTTTTAATTTTTATTCCATTTTTAGGGAAAATTCTGTTATCAAATAGTGCAGGCCCTGATCAGACGCCGCAGAACGCAAGACGCTGCAGAACGCAAGACACCGCAGAACGCGTTCTGCGGCGTCTAATCTGGGCCTGCACTGTTTGCCAAGCTACTCCTTTAGGGGTTTCCCGCATAAAATGTGTTAAAATCTTTGATGTTCATACTCAAAAATGCTACTTTATCAGGAAAGCTTTTATCAGAAAGCTAGATATATGCCCCTAGGTTATTAAACATTTTTCATTCTTGTTTGTTTGTTTGTATTGGAGTTTTACGGCCCAGTCAACACTATTTAGGTCATTTTAGAGCCGGTCAGTTTACCTATCAACACTTTCCTGGACAGGCTTATACGTAAACTTTTAACCAGTACAGTGCACATTCTTTCGCCAGAAACTGACAACTGCCCTTCTTGAATCAGCGGAAGGGAGAGAATGACCGTAGAAAAGATTTCATGATCAGTCTCCACGAAAGAATGTTGCCAACCCCGGCGGGAGTGGAACCTGCGTCCTCCTGATCACCAGTCAGACGCGCATCCGACTGAGCCAGTGAGGCTGTTTTTCATTCTTAACTCAGCTTAGCATGACAGTTGTCCTGCTCATAAATATCAAAATGTCAACAGTTTGTTCTGCTCATAAATACATGTATTAAAATGAGTTACTCTTTGTTGCAGCAACTAAAAAATACTATAATGTTATTAATCAAGTAATTTCGTATTGGCCCAGGTACAGGTCCGAGGTCTGCTGCATTGGCCCGAGGCCGAAGGCCAAGGGCTAATGCAGCTGACCGAGGACCTGTAACTGGGTCAATGCGAAATTACTTGATTAATGACAATTTCATTAATTGACACAAAAAAACATGATTATTGATTTTTGACCTCACTTGACCTCTGTTAATATTGCTTGACCTGGTGTTAATATGGATGACCTCCGGTCAATACAGGATAGTCAATTAATAATACCTCATTATGATAACACACCTGTATGACATAGTGCATTTTTTCACATCTCCAAAATGGCTGCCTTTCTGATGAAAATTTGTGATACTTTTCTTATTTGTACTGCAAACATAGGTTGTGGATGCTCATTAGAACTGCCTCATTGAGGTGGTTTTAATGAGTACCCACTGCCTATGCCTTGGAAGAGAAATATGAAAAATAATGTATACCCCCCCCCCCACACACACACCATAAACCCCAGTTTTCTCTATATAAAGGGGGGTGAGGGGGGGTATTTCAGGGACTTGTTCACATGATGTAATAAACATATTGCCATTTATTAGTGGTTCACAGATGTTCATCTGATCATAGTCATAAGCTGTGTATTTCCAAATCAAAGTTACGAAATAGGCAGAGGGTATAGTTGCTGAAATTGCTGTGTATATCCTAATACAGAGAACAGACCTTGTAATGTTCAGGCAATGAGTGGTCACTGTATTTTGATAAGCTGAAGACAGCTTATATGTTTGTTTGTTTGTATGAGAGTTTAATGGCCCAGTCAACACTAGGCCATTTTTGAGCCGGTCAGTTTACCTATCCACACTTTTTCTGGGCAGGCTTATACTTAAGCAGTTAACCAGTACAGTGCACATTCTTTCGCCAGAAACTGACAACTGCCCTTCTTGAATGACCGTAGAAAAGATTTCATGATCAATCTCCACATCCCCGGCAGGTAGCGAACCCACGTCCTCGGGATCACCAGTCAGAGGCACAGACTGATCTACCGAGGCCGAGCATGCTGTTTAAAGACAATCTGCTTTTAAAAGCTTATTGAAAAGGTTTTAGTTAAACTTTCTTTGTGTTTTCTACACTCAGTGTCTCCTATACCCAGTGTCTCCTAATAAGAGACAAACTTTGGGACTGTTCAAAAGTGGTCTTTAAGAACAGTCCCAAAATTGGTATTAATATAAGAATTGTATTGTATTTGCTGTATTTAACAGATGATGAGCATTTCTTTATTCCTGTGGACACAAAACTACACAAGGTGGCCCCTGATGGGTGGAAGGATAGTTGGAAGGTCCAGTCAGCACCTGTTACATTTACTGTCTATCTGAGGGTCAAGTTTTATGTGGAAAATGTTGCTCTTCTCAAGTATGTATACCAAATGTTATTCTACTCATTACTTTGATTGGATATGGCTTAGAGACTTGAAGATTTTTAGTGTCTTGTCTTTAGGAGGAAATTATCTTCCTTTGTATTTCAATCTGGAATACTCCTCAAGGAATAGTATGGTAGCATATACTAACCTTTTAAGAGTAGACCCTTTTAACTCATTTTGTACTGTAAACCCCAAAACGGGTACCCTGGCAAACAGTGCAGGCCCAGATCAGATGCCACAGAATCGGGGCAAACACTGTTTGCAAAACGTTCAGCCATTTTCCAAATAAATTTTGAAGAAAACACAACTTGACACCCCTAAATTTTGAAGTGGACTCCTTCTATATATGAGGAGGAAGATTCCATTTGGTACAAAAAGGGTTAAGAAGGAAATTCTGTTACACTTCAATGTCTTTATAGCATTATTCATATCCCAGTTTTTGATATATCATATTTTAAAGATGGATCCCAAAATGCATGAATTTATAGAAACCTAATCAATACAATTTTGTTTGGATATAACACATTTTAATGCAAGTTCTGTTTTGGATCCCAGCAATAGTGTTATGAAGAGTTTGTGGTGTATTTTAAGAGAGACCTTAAGGACATCTTTGCCTAGAAAAAAGAGTTTTTAGCTCACCTGAGCACGAAGTACTCAAGGTGAGCTATTGTGATCGCCTTTTGTCCGTCGTGCGTCGTCAACAATTCACTTAAATGACATCTCCTCCTAAACCAGTGAATGGATTTCAAAATACTTTCATAGAAATGTTCCTTGGGTGACCCTCTACCAAAACTGCTAAAATGGTTCCGCCCCGCAGAACAAAATGGCCACCAGAGCTAAAAATAGAAAAACTTTTAAACGACATCTCCTCCTAGCCTTTTGGTCCGATTTCATAATAATTTCACAGAAATGTTCCTTGGATGACCCTCTACCAAAATTGCTAAAATGGTTCCGCTCCGCTGAACAAAATGGCCGCCAGAGCTAAAAATAGAAAAACCTTTAAACGACATCTCCTCCTAGCCCTTTGGCCCGATTTCAAAATGATTTCACAGAAATGTTCCTTGGATGACCCTCTACCGAAATTGCTAAAATGGTTCCGCTCCGCTGAACAAAATGGCCACCAGAGCTAAAAATAGAAAAACCTTTAAACGACATCTCCTCCTAGCCCTTTGGCCCGATTTCAAAACTATTTCACTGAAATGTTTCTTGGATGACCCTATACCGAAATTGCTAAAATGGTTCCGCTCCGCTGAACAAAATGGCCGCCAGAGCTAAAAATAGAAAAACCTTTAAACGACATCTCCTCCTAGCCCTTTGGTCCGATTTCAAAATAATTTCACAGAAATGTTCCTTGGATGACCCTCTACCAAAATTGCTAAAATGGTTCCGCCCTGCTGAACAAAATGGCCGCAAGAGCTAAAAATAGAAAAAACCTTTAAACGACATCTCCTCCTAGCCCTTTGGCCCGATTTCAAAATTATTTCACAGAAATGTTCCTTGGATGACCCTTACCTAAATTGCTAAAATGGTTCCGCCCCGCTGAACAAAATGGCCGCCAGAGCTAAAAATAGAAAAACCTTTAAACGACATCTCCTCCTAGCCCTTTGGCCCGATTTCAAAATTATTTCACAGAAATGTTCCTTGGATGACCCTCTACCTAAATTGCTAAAATGGTTCCGCTCTGCTGAACAAAATGGCGGCCAGAGCTAAAAATAGAAAAACCTTTAAACGACATCTCCTCCTAGCCCTTTGGCCCGATTTCAAAATAATTTCACAGAAATGTTCCTTGGATGACCCTCTACCGAAATTGCTAAAATGGTTCCTCTCCGCTGAACAAAATGGCCGCCAGAGCTAAAAATAGAAAAACCTTTAAACGACATCTCCTCCTAGCCCTTTGGCCCGATTTCAACATAATTTCACTGAAATGTTTCTTGGATGACCCTCTACCGAAATTGCTAAAATGGTTCCGCTCCGCTGAACAAAATGGCCGCAAGAGCTAAAAATAGAAAAACCTTTAAACGACATCTCCTAGCCCTTTGGCCTGATTTCAAAATTATTTCACTGAAATGTTCCTTGGATGACCCTTTACAGAAATTGCTAAAATGGTTCCGCTCTGCTGAACAAAATGGCCGCCAGAGCTAAAAATAGAAAAACCTTTAAACGACATCTCCTCCTAGCCCTTTGGCCCGATTTCAAAATAATTTCACTGAAATGTTCCTTGGATGACCCTTTACAGAAATTGCTAAAATCGTTCTGCTCCGCTGAACAAAATGGCCACCAGAGCTAAAAATAGAAATACCTTTAAGCAACATCTCCTCCTAGCCCTTTGGCCCGATTTCATATTATAGCCTGGGCCAATAATGGCTCCTTTAAACCTTTAAACCGCATCTCCTCCTAGCCCTTTGGTCTGATTTCGTAATAATTTCACAGAAATGCTCCTTGGATGACCCTCTACCGAAATTGCTAAAATGGTTCCGCTCTGCTGAAAAAAATGGCCGCCAGAGCTAAAAATAGAAAAACCTTTAAACGACATCTCCTCCTAGCCCTTTGGCCTGATTTCAAAATTATTTCACTGAAATGTTCCTTGGATGACCCTTTACAGAAATTGCTAAAATGGTTCCGCTCTGCTGAACAAAATGGCCGCCAGAGCTAAAAATAGAAAAACCTTTAAACGACATCTCCTCCTAGCCCTTTGGCCCGATTTCAAAATAATTTCACTGAAATGTTCCTTGGATGACCCTTTACAGAAATTGCTAAAATCGTTCTGCTCCGCTGAACAAAATGGCCACCAGAGCTAAAAATAGAAATACCTTTAAGCAACATCTCCTCCTAGCCCTTTGGCCCGATTTCATATTATAGCCTGGGCCAATAATGGCTCTCCCAGGGGCCCACTTGATACCCTATGGATCAGGTGAGCGATCCAGGGCCATCATGGCCCTCTTGTTTTTAATGCTGTATATTTTATGTTGACAAGATTAATGAATCGTAGCATAATTTTCGACATACTAACGTCTATAAATAAAGCATAAAAGACAAGCTTCACTGTGAAATGATATAAACCTTATAAGAATCATAAAGTTCTTTGATGAGCAAAACACCTTACATTCTCAGATGTTCAAGTGTCTGTTCTCATCCATTTTAGAGGATAAATCTCAAAAATGGACATTTTCTGTTAAATAAATTTCTTTATCGTATGATGTAATACCCCAAAGCGATCCAGGGCCATCATGGCCCTCTTGTTTTTAATGCTGTATATTTTATGTTGACAAGATTAATGAATCGTAGCATAATTTTCGACATACTAACGTCTATAAATAAAGCATAAAAGACAATCTTCACTGTGAAATGATATAAACCTTATAAGAATCATAAAGTTCTTTGATGAGCAAAACACCTTACATTCTCAGATGTTCAAGTGTCTGTTCTCATCCATTTTAGAGGATAAATCTCAAAAATGGACATTTTCTGTTAAATAAATTTCTTTATCGTATGATGTAATACCCCAATGTATTAAATTTGGCAATCCACTAGCGGATTAAATATGATGCAAATTAGAGAGACGTCCCACAATGTGACACATACATCCATAATGATGTGGCATTTACTAATGGCAGAATATTGACATTTTGAACAAAAATCATGAATAAAATGCATTTTAAATGTCATATGATAAATAGAATCTTGCATTCGTGCTCATGTATTATTGAATGAGGAAAAGGGATAACATGCTCGGCAAAGTCTTGCATTTTATCCCTTTTCCTTAACTCGCTTTTAAAAAATTCAATAATACATGATCCCTCATGTAAGATCCTCTATGCAAAACAACTATTTCACATCCATAAAATTGGAAATTGCCTATTTTCATTATATATAAAATAGAAGAGTTCATTTGGGATAAAATGAGGTTAATAGTGATGTGGATTAGGTGAGGGGATAGTGTGTCACAAAATAAGAAGAAAAAAAAAATAAAATAACACTTTTTTATTCCTTGCAGACATGAGACCACCAGGCATCAGCTTTATCTCCAACTAAGACGAGACCTTTTGGAGGAAAGGTGCCAGTGTGATGAAACAAAGGCCCTAGCCCTGGCGGGGCTGGCCCTTCAGGCAGAATATGGAGACTACAGCCAGGAAACCATGGGCAGGAACTACTTTGTACCAGAGCACTATTTTCCTGGTAGAGCTGTGAAGAGGCTTGGGTCAGGATACATCAGAGACAACGCACCTGATAATCATAAGGATGCTAGAGGCTTGACAGAATTTGATGCAGAAATAGAGTTTATCAAAGTAAATATCTTTGGAGTGTTTTATTATGCCACATGGTGTTTCAACAAAAGATTACAAATTACAGTTGAACTTCAATGGCTCGAACACCTTTGGGACCTCGAAAATCTGTTCGACACAGGGGTAGTTCGAGCCCCTGAGGTTACTGTCAGGAGGCATAACGAGATACTTTTTGACATCTTTTCGGTGTTCTATAATGAACATGTATGCTGTGTGTACTCATTAGAATCGCCTCATCGAGGCGATTCTAATGAGTACACACAGCATACATTTGCAAGATAAAAGACTAAAATCTTCTGAATTATCCCCCATTATTTCTTATGTAGAGGATTTTGCTAGGGGCTTAAGTATGTGTTCGACTCATCCATGGTAAACGAGCCATCGGTGTTCGAGCCATCGAAGTTCTACTGTATAGAGGAATCAGACATTTAGAGGGTTTTCTCATGACAGGCCTCATGGGTTGGCATTCATAATTATCACCTTGCTGATAAAATACTAAAAAAGAAAAACAACAGAACTCTGATTTAAACATGTTTGCATAAAAAAAAATAAATAAATAAATAAATAAATAATAAAATGAAGGCAAGATTTCAGGGGCCAGTTGATCAAAACATGATGTCATAAGTTAACGTATTGTAAAAAAAAAAAGAAGAAAAAAGATCATATAATATGGCAAATATGCAGAAAAAAAAATGTGAGCAGATTTTTTTCATCAAAAATACTACTATATTTAATATTGTATTTACTAGAACAGTTAACATTTAGACCACTTAGAAACTCATTAAGCTATCAATGCTTTGAACAACCTTACCTAGAGCTTTTTTTTCAAGTACATGTAAAAAATGTTTGTTTTCAGCTTGTTCAAGAACAATTACCGGAATATGGAACCCACTTCCACAAGCTTCTCAAGGTATGGGATCAATTACTAATTACACCACAACCTCTTTCTAACACTATTAATGGGGTCCAAGCCGGCCTTGTTGGCTCAGTCGGATGCGCGTCTGACTGGTGATCAGGAGGACGCGGGTTCGACTCCCGCCGGGGTCGGCAACATTCTTTCGTGGAGATTGATCATGAAATCTTTTCTACGGTCATTCTCTCCCTTCCGCTGATTCAAGAAGGGCAGTTGTCAGTTTCTGGCGAAAGAATGTGCACTGTACTGGTTAACCGCTTGCGTATAAGCCTGCCCAGGAAAGTGTGGATAGGTAAACTGACCGGCTCAAAAATGACCTAAATAGTGTTGACTGGGCCGTTAAACTCCAATACAAACAAACAAATAATGGGGTCCAAAGCAGAAAGCGTGTTAGTTAAACAACCATGTTATATCCAAACAAAAATGTATAGATTATAGAGAAAAATGACCACTATACATTTAATCTATACGTTTTTGGGATCCATCTTGAAACCGTGTTATATCCAAACCACGTTATAATGAACTGCATTATAATGAGGTTGTAGTGTATTTTGTAGATTTGTAACTGATTTTGTTCAATTCTGATACTATGATGGGGAAAAAACATAAAGATTGCCAGTATATTTTGCAGTTGTCTTAAGTTTTGAACTTTGTGGACAGATTCTGTTGTTTCTGTTTGGCATCATAGGATTTTTATGCCCCCGGAATCTAAGAGATTCGGGGGCATATAGTTTTTGGTCTGTCCGTCTGTTTGTCCGTTTGTCCGTCTGCAAAAACTTTAACATTGGGCATAACTTTTGAATGGTAGTAGATAGAGCTTTCATATTTCACATGTGTATACCTTATCACAAGACCTTTCCAGTGGTACCATAATTTTTGATCTCGTGACCTTGAACTTGACCTTTGACCTATTTTTTTCCAAATTTTTAAAAACATTAACATTGGCGCTGTCCGGGGGCATCAGTGTTTCACAAACACATCTTGTTCTGCACACAAACAATCTCTCAAGGCAGCTCCAAATCCATTTATATTCCCACAAAACATTTTAAAAAGGGATTTGCAAGAAACCCTCTATAGTTTTTATCTTACAAAAATCTTCCCTGTCATTGTTTTTAGCTCACCTGTCACGTAGTGAGCTTTTGGGATCACTTTTCGTCCGTCGTGCATCCGGGCGTCTGTCCGTGCATGCGTCCGCACCAACAAATGTATAGTTAGGTGGCTATGTAAATGGACAGAATCAATGTAAGTCTATGGGATTTATTCCGTTAGACACCGAAAATACTTCTTTTCTGTGGCTAAAAGTAGCCACTTAAGTATCAATCCTGCCAAAAATAGCCACATAAGTATACATCTGTGAGAAAGTCCGTGCGTTCGTGCGTAAACAATTTCTTCAAACGACATCTCCTAAACCACTGATCTGATTTTGACCAAACTTCACAGGAATGACCCTTAGGTGGTCCCCTTTCAAAGTTGTTCAAATGGTTCCGGTCCGTTGTACATGTAGGTCACAGGAGCCAAAAATAGATTTTTTCAACGAAAACTTAAAAAATCTTCTTCTCTGAAACTGCAAGGCCCAGGACTTTGATATTTGGTATGAAGCTTCATCTAGTGGACCCCTACCAAGATTGTTCAAATTATAGTGCTGGGGCCAAAAATGCCCCCGCACTGGGGCCCTTTGGTTTTACATGGGCTTATATAGGGAAAATCTTTAAAAATGTTCTTCTCTGAAATTGCAAGGCCCAGGTCTTTGCTATTTGGTATGAAGCTTCATCTAGTGGACCCCTACCAAGATTGTTCAAATTATAGTGCCAGGGCCAAAAATGCCCCGCCCCGGGGCCCTTTGGTTTTACATAGGCTTATATAAAGGAAAATCTTTAAAAATGTTCTTCTCTGAAACTACAAGGCACAGGTCTTTGATATTTGGTATGAAGCTTCATCTTGTGGACCTCTACCAAGATTATTCAAATTATAGCCCTGGGGCCAAAAATGCCCCCGCTCCGGGGCTCCTTGGTTTTACATAGACTTATATAGGGAAAATCTTGAAAAATCTTCTTCTCAGAAACCGCAAGGCTTAGGTCTTTGATATTTATTATGAATATTCAACTAGTGGACCTCTACCAAGATTGTTCAAATTATAGCCCTGAGACCAAAAATGCCCCCGTAATGTGGCCCTTTGGTTTAACATAGACTTATATAGGGAAAATCTTTAAAAATCTTCTTCTCAGAAACCACAAGGCTTAGGTCTTTGATATTTATTATGAAGCTTCGGCTAGTTGACCTCTACCAAGATTGTTCAAATTATAGCCCTGGGGCCAAAAATGCCCCTGCTCCAGGGCCCTTTGGTTTTACATAGACTTATATAGAGAAAATCTTGAAAAATCTTCTTCTCTGAAACCACAAGGCTTAGGTCATTGATATTTTTCATGAAGCTTCAGCTAGTGGACCGCTACAAAGATTGTTCAAATTATAGCCCTGAGAGCAAAAATGCCCCCACCATGTGGCCCTTTGGTTTTACATATGCTTAAAACCACAAGGCTTAGGTCATTGATATTTGTTATGAAGCTTCAGCTAGTGGACCTCTACCAAGATTGTTCAAATTATAGCCCTGAGAGCAAAAATGCCCCCACCATGTGGCCCTTTGGATTTACATAGACTGATATAGGGAAAATCTTTAAAAATCTTCTTCTCTGAAACCAGAAGGCCCAGGTCTTTGCTATTTGGTATGAAGCTTCATCTAGTGGACCCCTACCAAGATTGTTCAAATAATAGTGCTGGGGCCAAAAAAAGCCCCTGCCCTGGGGCCCTTTGGTTTTACATAGGCATATATAGGGAAAATCTTTAAAATTTTCTTCTCTGAAACCAGAAGGCCTAGGTCTTTGATATTTGGTGTGAAATTTCATCTAGTGGACCTCTATCAAGATTGTTCAAATTATAGTGCTGCCAGCTGGGGCCAAAAATGCCCCCGCCCTAGACCCTTTGGTTTTACATAGACTTATATAGGGAAATCTTTAAAAATCTTCTTCTCTGAAACTGCAAGGCCATGGTCTTTGATATTTGGTATGGAGCTTCATCTAGTGGACCTCTACCAAGATTGTTCAAATTATAGCCCTCGGACCACAAATGCCCCCGCCCCGGGGCCCTTTGGTTTTACATAGACTTATATAAAGATAATCTTTGAAAATCTTATTCTCTGAAACAGCAAGGCCCAGGTCTTTGATATTTTGTGTGTAGCTTCATCTAGTAGACCTTTGCCAAGATTGTTCAAATTATAGCCTTTGTTGATATTTGGTATGAAGCTTCACCTTTTTAGACCTCCCTCAACATTATGCACATTATAACCCTGGGGTCAATAATGGCCCTCCCCGGGGCCCACTTGTTACTCTGTGGATCAGGTGAGCGATCCAGGGCCATCATGGCCCTCTTGTTTTTTTTCCCAATTGTTTAGCAAAGGATACAATTTTCATGAATTTTTTCATTGCTTTTTTCTACAAACTGAACTTGTGTCTTCTTGAAATTTTGTAACAATTTTGGATCTGAATATGGAAACCATTTATTCCTACTTGCAGAAGAAAGGCGATACCTCAAACACAATTTGGGTGGGTTTGAACATCAATGAGATGGTGCTAGCAGAGAACTCAGGCGGTCAGAGAATTATCGTGCAAAGGCATCCTTGGGGTGCCATACAGAAAATCTCATTTAACCGACGAAGATTCAGCGTCCAGCCACGACCAGATATTGGACAGGTCAAACCAATCAAGATGAACTTCTTCACTACCACATATAGAAAGTAAGATAATTATTTCTGATGTCTATCCAGAAGTATGTAATTTTGTACATGGCTCATTATTAATGGTTTTATCAGGATCTACACTGTTTGCATATGTAACTATACTGCTAAGGGTTAAGTTAATTGGTAGTCTGGGTATTGACTAAGTCACAACATGGATTAATTATATTTCTTTAGCTATAAGTGATAATTAACCCATTGCATGCGGGAAGCCCCCTAAAGGGGTACCTTGGCAACCAGTGCAGGCCCAGATCAGGGCCTGCACTATTTGCTAACAGAATTTTCCATAAAAAATAGAACAAAAATGAAAAAACAAGCCTGACAACCCTTATATGTCAAATGGACTTGTCCAACATATAGCAATGGAAGAGTCCACCAGTATGCATTGGGTTAACAGCAAAAAGATGCATAAAAGACACATGTACATTATGCAGACCTGTTTCAGGATTTGGTATTACTGTGCAAAAAGGAAGTTTTGTTCCTTGTTATACTGAACTTGGATAAACTTACTGTTTACTTGACTTAACATTAGAAATAGATTGTAAGGATCATTCATGTTGTTTCATGCATTGTCCCATTCAACCCTGCGAACCATTACAGATAACTGTGCAAACAGTGTAGATTCAGACGAGACGGCTCATAATGAGTCATCTCTGCAGGATCAACACTGTTTGCCATTATATTTCTGGGGCCAGTTGTTCAAAATTAACGATGCCGTTAGTTAACAAATCGTTAAATATTTTATCGTTTAATATCACAAATATACTAATATTTTTGCTGAAAAAATGTGAGCAGCTTTTGCATTTGCAAAAGCTGCTCACATTTTTTCAGCAAAAATAACAAAATTTTACTTATTGTAGTTGCTAGAACACTTAACAATATGATCACTAACGAGCTGGTTAAGCTAACGATGCTTTGAACAACTGGCCCCTGATATTGACTACACCCCCTATTTACAAGAATGGATGTGCCCAAATTCAAAGATGGAAGAGTCCACTTTAGAAACTCAGGGATGAAAGGGATAATATTAGCTGGTCCCAAGGAAGTTGTTTGAAGATGAGGCCGCAGGCAGAGCTTTCTACATACATCTTTGAAGGGACCTGATAAATGATGATGCAACTAAACATAAATGAATGACCATTATTCTTGCAATTCCATAGATAATTTTTGTTGAACTGTACCTAAAATCAACAAATTTTAAAAGTTAAAGTTGGTAGTAAATTCCTGGAATATCAAACTGACTTTGACTCAACAAATTTGTAGGAAATGCATATTCCTCGGTAGTTAAGCTATGCAACATAACATCACGTAAACAAGTCATGGTATGTCTTTACCCTTATTCAGCTGAATATTTTAATTTTGCCATGCCTGTGTCTGACTTTCAACCAATCAAATTACTTGATATATTGGAATCATTCAAATACACAAACTGAATGACAGACAGTGTAGATCCTGATCAGACAGATTGCATCTTCTGGAGCCATCTGATCTGGCTCTTCACTGATTGCGAAGGTAGTTGTATTCAGCATGAAAGTGAAAGACATGATCAAACAGCGTGGGAACTTCACAATTTGAATATGTAATTTGGTTGTTTGAACATGACTTTCAGTCCATTGGACAATGACTACCGACAGCATCCATATTTATGCAAGAATTATGTTGAAAGAAATCTTTTTGGTATAAACCATTTACCATACTATTGTTGATCTCCTCTAGGGGTCAGTATTTGTTGAAGTCCTGCACTGCCCAACACAGCTTCCAGTTGAAAATGAAGTCAAGGCTGGCCATGGATGATGAAGCAGGTGAGTTGCTTTTTGAATCAGGCCCCAAGCTTATTATACCCGTTTTTTTTTTAAGAAAAATCGGGTATATAGTTTTCGTTGCAGAGTTGAGTGGTCGTCAGTCCATCTGTCCGTCTTGTAAATGGATCTCCTCTGCAACCACCGAAGTTACACTTTTGAAACATTGCATTAGGATAGTACATGGTATGTAGATGGCAGTGGGCTACTTTGCTGTGACCTTGACCCCAACATGGCCCAAAGGTCAAAGGTCAAAAAGTATGACTTTGCCATATCTTTAGTATCATTCAAACAAAAAGCAGGTATTTGCGATGGTATACCATCTACTGTGCGATCTAGTTAAAACTTTTTTCATGCTCAACTTACTTGAATATGAAATTTGTCATGCTAACAAATATTGATTATCATAATTTTATACTTTCTATCAGCATGGCTGATAAATGAGTCAGTTTTCGGTTTGCATGTTCATTTATCAATCAATCAACATTTACTGCAACTCAAACATCAGCCTAAATTTTGGTGGCCAGGGCCCAAGCTTATTAGGCAGAAAAGATTCAACTCGCCTGTGTGTCTTAATGGGCCTAACTATGGTTCAAGCCTGATTGAGGCTACAAATGAGAAGCAAATCTTTACTGTGGAAGGTCAGGTTTTCTTCTGGTACTCTTTTTTTTTGGGGGGGGGGTGGGGGGGGCATTTCTACATTACATGTTATTATGTCACTACATTTTACTTGTGATTTTTTTTCCAAAATGAAAGACAAATTCTTCACAGGTTGATGACAAGACAATCGCAGTATGATATGCTCTGGTCTTTTCTCACATTTCAGAGCTTCATCTGGCATTCTGATGAAAACATTGCTTATATCTTCTATGATTTATTATTTGTAGGCGTTGATGCAATAATTCCTGATCATGAGAGTATAGGGAACACAGAGGACATGGACAGTGCTAATACAGATGACGAAGGGACAATAACAGAGGAACATATCAACCCTAAGGTAAATTTGGCAAAAATACTACACCCCAATCTCTTAATAACACTATTGTTGGGGTCCAAAGCAGAAACTGTTTTAGTTAAACAACTGTGTTATATCCAAACAAAAATGTATAGATTATATAGAAAAATGACTGTTTATGATCATTGTCGCGCCTGCTTTTAGCATGGCACGATATAGGCACCCGGTTTTCCGTACGTCCGTCCGTTCGTTCGTCCGCTTGTTTGTCAATGCGTAAACATTTGCGACCACCCTAGTGTTCACCCAAAGGTTCAAGTTTATTTCTCAAGAACTATAAGAGCTTTATTAATGATACTTGGTACAAACTTGTACCTACCTGTGGATGGCAACTTAAATGCAAGCATCCATATTTGACCTTGACCTATATTTCATGGCTCACTGACCTTGTAAAATAGTGCGACCACCCTAGCGTTCACCCAAATGGTCAAGTTTATTTCTCAAGAACTATAAGAGCTTCATTAATGATATTCGGTACAAACTTGTATCATTGGATGGCAACTTAAGTGCAAGCATCCATATTTGACCTTGACTTACATTTCATGGTTCACTGACTTTGTAAAATATTGCGACCACCCTAGCGTTCACCCAAATGGTCAAGTTTATTTCTCAAGAACTATAAGAGCTTCATTAATGATACTTGATACTAACTTGTATCTGTGGATGGCAACTTAAATGCAAGCATCCATATTTGACCTTGACCTAAATTTCATGATCCACTGACTTAGTGAACTAATGCATCAACCCTAGTGATCAACCTAATGTTTAAGTTCATTTCTCAATAACTATTAGAGCTTCATTAATGATATTTGGTACAAGCTTGCATCTAGGAATGGCAACTTTTATGAAAGCATATTTATTTGACCTTGCTCTAGATTTCATGGTTCATGTCCCAAGTCCAGTTGAAACTACACTCAGTGGCCATAAATGAGTTCCCAAAATGGCTGACAAGAAATTGGAGAAAAATATGGTCTGAAATAATTGCAATTTCCTACCTAATTACAAATCGTACTCAAACGCTAATAGGCCGATATCACTAATTAGGGCATATGTTTACATCAGCACTTAGTAAAATGATGATGTCATCAGTTGCCATGGCAACACCAGACAGCATACAGATTAGCACCTTCCTTTTGAAAAATCAGGGTAGGTGTACTAAAAGAGTTATAAAATTATCAATTACTGATCTTTTTTAAATATAAATTGGTAGAATTATTGGCAACATACCGAAAAACAATCAGATTGTGTATAATTTTACCTACAGACAATACATTATGGGAAATCTGACCTGCTTTCGGATGTAACATAAATTCGTTAAAATCACCGAAAAGCAAACATTTTTGTTGATAGACACTAAGGAAACAGACAGAAAACGGACTTTGTGATATATCTGATTTGAGAGATATTGAATCATAGTTTCTAGCAAAAATTGTTGTTTCGAATATATCTTAGGGGACTGCAGCAGCAAGGAGATCCAGGAAAAAATGGGGCATTTGAACAGCCGTGCACTCTTTGCGCTCCATAAAACAAGATAAAAATATGTTGGAAAATTTTGTAAATAGTATTGTTAACTTAAAGCACCATTTTGGACTACATTTTTACAAAAGACGTCATCTTTTGTATAACAGTGTCAAATAAATGTGTCAAACTCTATGGGTACCCCAATAAAGACTAACGCCCATCTAGACGTTTATTCACTGTTGATAGCTACATTTCCTATATCAAAGAAAGATACTTCTTTTCAGTGATTGTTACTAGAACAATGGAGAGTGTGCCAGTGATTTAGATAGAAACGATGCGGCCTACTTACTTTATGTTTCCATAGCAACTAGTTTACTGTCAGGGGTAAAATTACCCCACCCACTTCTAATAATGTATTAACTCAGTTGGGAAAATTTAAACATATTTGGTTTCTCAGCTGTCAATCATACTAAAAAGACATCAGAGTAACCTTAATTATATAGTCTAGATTATAAATGGAAATCTTAATCATTCAGAATAGGAAGAAATCTGTGAGCCAGTGCAGATTTTTGAATCCAGTTTTAAAACCAGGGTACTCTAAATGAAGAATACACCAGAGCTATGCATGGCGAGATTTCTAAGAACAATTGCTATATGTGTTATTGGTAATGAATAAACAACATCACCTAGTAAACATAACATGCATTGGATCTTTTATATTTAAGTAATTTGACCTGGAAATGTAGTCACAGACTTACGCAAATCACGACGTCGAACAGTTTTGGGAACTCATTTATGTCCACTGAGTGTACATCTGAAAATGAAATCTGCTTATGTCGTCTGCCGATTTTTTAGCTCACCGTCACGTAGTGACGAGGTGAGCTTTTGGGATCACTTTTTGTCCGTCGTGCGTCCGTGCATCCGTCCGTGCGTGCGTAAACAATTTCTTTAAAGGACATCTCCTCCTAAACCACTGATCGGATTTTGACCAAACTTCACAGGAATGATCCTTAGGTTGTCCCCTTTCAAAGTTGTTCAAATGGTTCCGGTCCTTTGCACATCTAGGTCACAGGAGCCAAAAATAGATTTTTTTTACCAAAAACTTAAAAAATCTTCTTCTCTGACACCACAAGGCCCAGGTCTTTGATATTTGGTATGAAGCATCATCTAGTAGACCCCTACCAAGATTGTTCAAATTATAGTGCTGAGGCCAAAAATGCCCCCGCCCCGGGGCCTTTGGGGCCCTTTGGTTTTACATAGGCTTATATAGGGAAAATCTTTAAAAATCTTCTTCTCTGAAACCACAAGGCCCAGTTCTTTGATATTTGGTTTGAAGCTTCATCTAGTGGACCCCTACCAAGATTGTTCAAATTATAGTGCTGAGGCCAAAAATGCCCCCGCCCCGGGGCCTTTGGTTTTACATAGGCTTATATAGGGAAAATCTTCTTCTCTGAAACCACAAGGCCCAGGACTTTGATATTTGGTATGAAGCTTCATCTAGTGGACCCCTACCAAGATTGTTCAAATTATAGTGCTGGGGCCAAAAATGCCCCCGCCCCAGGGCCCTTTGGTTTTACATAGGCTTATATAGGGAAAATCTTTAAAAATCTTCTTCTCTGAAACCAAAAGGCCCAGGACTTTGATATTTGGTATGAAGCTTCATCTAGTGGACCCCTACCAAGATTGTTCAAATTATAGTGCTGGGACAAAAAATGCCCCCGCCATGGGGCCCTTTGGTTTTACATAGGCTTATATAGGGAAAATCTTTAAAAATCTTCTTCTCTGAAACCACAAGGCCCGAATCTTTGATATTTGGTATGAAGCTTCATCTAGTGGACCCCTACCAAGATTGTTCAAATTATAGTGCTGGGGCCAAAAATGCCCCCGCCCCGGGGCCCTTTGGTTTTACATAGGCTTATATAGGGAAATTCTATAAAAATCTTCTTCTCTGAAACCACAAGGCCCAGGACTTTGATATTTGGTATGAAGCTTCATCTAGTGGACCTCTACCAAGATTGTTCAAATTTTAGTGCTGGGACAAAAAATGCCCCCGCCACGGGGCCCTTTGGTTTTACATTGGCTTATATAGGGAAAATCTTTAAAAATCTTCTTCTCTGAAACCACAATGCCCAGGTCTTTGATATTTGGTATGAAGCTTCATCTAGTGGACCCCTACCAAGATTGTTCAAATTATAGTGCTGGGGCCAAAAATGCCCCCGCCCCGGGGCCCTTTGGTTTTACATAGGCTTATATAGGGAAAATCTTTTAAAATCTTCTTCTCTGAAACCACAAGGCCCAGGTCTTTGATATTTGGTATGAAGCTTCATCTAGTGGACCCCTACCAAGATTGTTCAAATTATAGTGCTGGGACAAAAAATGCCCCCGCCACAGGGCCCTTTGGTTTTACATTGGCTTATATAGGGAAAATCTTTAAAAATCTTCTTCTCTGAAACCACAAGGCCCAGGTCTTTGATATTTGGTATGAAGCTTCATCTAGTGGACCCCTACCAAGATTGTTCAAATTATAGTGCTTGGGCCAAAAATGCCCCCGCCCCGGGGCCCTTTGGTTTTACATAGGCTTATATAGGGAAATTCTTTAAAAATCTTCTTCTCTGAAACCACAAGGCCCAGGACTTTGATATTTGGTATGAAGCTTCATTTAGTGGACCCCTTCAAATTATAGTGCTGAGGCCAAAAATGCCCCTGCCACGGGGCCCTTTGGTTTTACATTGGCTTATATAGGGAAAATCTTTAAAAATCTTCTTCTCTGAAACCACAAGGCCCAGATCTTTGATATTTGGTATGAAGCTTCATCTAGTGGACCCCTACCAAGATTGTTCAAATTATAGTGCTGGGGCCAAAAATGCCCCCGCCCCGGGGCCCTTTGGTTTTACATAGGCTTATATAGGGAAAATCTTTAAAAATCTTCTTCTCTGAAACCACAAGGCCCAGGACTTTGATATTTGGTATGAAGCTTCATCTAGTGGACCCCTACCAAGATTGTTCAAATTATAGTGCTGGGGCAAAAAATGCCCCCGTCCCGGGGCCCTTTGGTTTTACATAGGCTTATATAGGCAAAATCTTAAAAATCTTCTTCTCTGAAATCGCTAGGCCCAGGTCTTTGATATTTGATGTGTAGCTTCATCTAGTGGACCTTTGCCAAGATTGTTCAAATTATAGCCTTTATTGATGTTTGGTATGAAGCTTCACCTTTAATACCTCCCTCAACATTATGCACATTAAAGCCCTGGGGCCAATAATGGCCCTCTCTGGGGCACACTTGTTACACTATGGATCAGGTGAGCGATCCAGGGCCATCATGGCCCTCTTGTTTATTTTTTTTTTTTTTTTGCAAACTTTTTAAAAATATTTTTGCATTCAGACAAACAGTGTGGGCCCAGATCAGACTGCTGATCTGGGTCCACACTGTTTGAAAAAAAATACTTTTAAGGTAACCAGCAGATGCCAATGGAGACGGCAATTGTCGTGATTGGCATTATATGGGTTATCAACTTTTAGTAATCTAGCTAGTACAGTATCTGATACTCTTGTGTTTTGCTGGAAAAATATGAGTAGCTTTTGCTACTTACATTTTTTTCAGCAAATCTATTTAGCATTTTTGCCATATTAAATTTTCAAAGTTTTTACAACTGGACCCTAATTGTTTTGGTATCAAATGTTCTTACTGGTTAAGAAATGTGCTAAATACAAGAGCCAGTTAGTAACAAACAACAACATAAATAAACCGCCACAGAAGAACCGCCTTGAAACGGTCATTGGAAAGATTTCCACTGGGGGGCTTAAATCGATTTTACGTGGCCACAATCCTCGCCCTTACTTCCGTTGCGATTTAGACAAATAATTTGTTCAGTCCGCATGAAGGCCTCCTAACTCATCAGTGCAACATCTCCGTGAACACAAAAAATCAAAGAACCACAGAGGTGAGACAACCGTGAGGACTCGACAGCAAGAAACCACTGAAATGCTGGAGCAAAAGAAAACCAACAGTTAGACTCCGATGGGCCCGACCAGAGACAGAGCATCAACCTTAATTCAAACAAATACCCCTTTTGAAAAAATGATGTGTCTTTTTTTAACTTCTATGACCCAACAAGACTATTAAGGTAATGTTGAGCTACTCAACAACTATTAACTAATGTTGAGCTTCATAATTCATCATTTCATTTTCAGACTTTAAGCCCACCCCCCCCCCCCCCAGTGGAAATCTTTCCATTGACCATTCCAAGGCGGTTCTTCTGTGGCGATTTATTTATGTTGTTGTTTGTTACTTACTGTTAGTATCACTTGTGTCTTTTTATTTTGGATGGCCATATGGCCATTTTGTGGGAAAGTAACTGTCCTTATGGCCTTCCTTTGTTTAGGTTTCCATTATGGTCTGGTTGCTTAATGTTTGTGTTTCTTTCCCTTTGGTGTCTTTGATGGGTGGAGTAAGTTAATTGTATCGATTCCTGATCTTTGTTTTACTTCTACTTAACATCCCCATCAACACTATTTAGGTCATTTTGGAGGCTGCTTCCAATTTTGTGGGACTTTTACCGACATTGAGATGAAATGACATCTCAAGCCCTGCCGCCCAATGAAACCAAAAGACTTATGCATTGGATGGTCTGACTCATACCACTTTGCCTGGGCAGACTTAGTCCTTCTCAGCAGTTTACCAGTACTCGTGTGTGGTCAGTTTCAGCTCTGCGTGGAATCCCCATGCAGCTCATCCATTTCTCCAAGTGACATTTAAAAGTGGGTATACCATATTATTTCATGAAGTATGTTAACAGATGAGAGAAACTGCGGCCTGGTGCATACCTGTGATATCTCCCGGATCATGCGGGAGGCTCCCGCATTTGAAGCATACCTCCCGCTCTCCCGTCCGGGAGACAGAATCTCCCGCATTTGCAATTTTCCTGTCCTCGATTTTTTCCATTGGTACCATTTGCGGTAAGCGGTAACAGACTTAAAATTTTGACTGCTAAAGGCAATTAACAAATAAGCAGGAGAATATATCGGACACCTAACGGTAAACATCAACTTCAAAAAGCCGATAATCCTTTGTTCTGTCTCAGCTGACTGCACAGAATAAACATGATCTGGCTGCCAGTAAAGATTACATAACCTGACGTAATTTATTTACCGTTACCTTTTACGAGGTGCACCTGCACCTGACCTGGTACAGATTCTCAGTAGTTTTGTATGGTGATAGCAACAGTTCTATTTTAGTTATATTTAGCTTAGATTTAAATCGAAATTGTGTCTTTATTTTCCCATTTTTATCACTATTTGTTCCTTTTATATCGCTCTCCCATACGTCTTTTCTTTTCATATTTTATGTAAAGTTAGAAATTTTGATTTTGAAAGTGGAAAAAAGTTATTATTTACCAATCAATAACGAGTAATTATTAAAAGTCATGAAATCAACAGCAGATTTTCTTATAGAAATTGCTCCCCTTGAGTAAGCTTTTTACAAGTACCGTATTTAAAAAGATATGTGACAGGGAACTTCATGTTAGTGAAATCTATAATTAGTGTGCATTCATTAGCTCACCTGACCGAAGGTCTGAGCTTTTGTGACTGTGAGATGTCCGGCGTCGTCGTGCGTCGTCCGTGCGTAAACTTTTCTTGTGAACATACCAGAGGTCACAGTTTTGGTCTGATCATCATTAAACTTGCTCAGAATTATCATCTTGACAATATCTCGGTCAAGTTCGAATATGGGTCATGTCATGTCAAAAAGTAGGTCAGTAGGTCAAATCACAGAAAAACCTTGTGAACACACTAGAGGCCACAGTTTTGGACCAATCATCATCAATTTATCTCAGTATGATCATCTTGACAATGTCTCGTCATGTTTGAATATGGGTCATGTTGGTCAAAAGGTAGGTCAGTAGGTCAAATCATAGTAAAACCTTGTGAACACACTAGAGGCCACAGTTTTTGTCTGATCATCATCAAACTTGCTAAGAATGACCATCTTGACAATATCTAAGACCATTTCGAATATGGGCTATGCTGTGTCAAAAAGTAGGTCATAGGTCAAATCATTGAAAACCTTGTGAACACACTAGAGGCCACAGTTTTGCTCCAATCATCATTAATCTGAATGATCAACTTGACAAAATCTCCTACGGGGGCATAAAAACATTAATATGGATCATATTGGGTCAAAAAGTAGGTCAGTAGGTCAAATTGTAGAAAAACCTTGTTAACACACCGAGGCCACAGTTTTAATCTAATTTTCATCTTTCATCAACCTTGCTAAGAAAGATCATCTTGAAAATATCTAAGTCAAGTTCGGCAAAAAGTATGCCAGTAGGTCAAATCATTAAAAAAACCTTGTGAACACACTAGAGGCTTCAGTTTTGGTCCGATCATCATCAAACTTGCTCAGAATGACCTTCTTGACAATATCTCGGTTTAGTTGGAATATTGGTCATGTCGGGTCAAAAAGTTGGTCAGAATGTCAAATTTTAAACTAAAAACGTTCTGAACACACTAGAGGCCACAATGTTAGCCGGATTATCATCAAACTTGCTCAGAATGATCATCTTGACAATATCTTGATCAAGTTTAAAAATCAAAAAGTAGATCAGTAGGTTATTTTGTCATAACTGTTGATCTGTTTAAGATAGAGCCTTCATATTTGGCATGTAGGTTCCTTGTGACAAGGGCTTCCACTCATACAAAATGACCTGTAACCTTGACATGTGACCTTCTTTATCATCACTTTTGAACCATTTGAGATAGTGCCTTCATATTTGGAATGTTTATTCTGTGCGAAAAGGACTTCCCACCCATACAAAAATTTTGACATGTGACCTTGACCTTTGACCTACATAGTCATAGCTTTTGAACTATTTGAGATAGAGCCTTCATATTTGGCATGTATGTTTCTTCTGACAAGGGCCTCCCACCCATACACACAATTTTACCTGTGACCTTGACCTTTGACCTACTTCACCATAACTTTTGAGCCATTAGAGATAGAGCCTTCATATTTGGCATGTAGGCTCCTTGTGACAAGGGCTTCCCACACATAAAAAAAATTTGACCTGTGACCTTGACCTTTGACCATTTTAGTCATAACTTTTGAACCATTTATGATAGAGCCTTCATAATTGGCACGCAGGTTCCTTGTGACAATGTCTTCGTACTCATGCAAAAAAATTTTGACCTTGACCTGTGACCTACTTAATCATAACTTTTGAACCATTTGAGATAGAGCCTTCATATTTGGCATGTATATTCCTTGTGAGAAGGGCTTCACACTCATACAAAAAGTTGGACCTTGACCTACTTTAGGGTAACTTTTGAACCATTTGAGATAGATCCTTCATATTTGGCATGTATGCTCCTTCTGACAAGACACCGTACTATATTACCTACAATTTCATTTCTTCAGCGATCCACACTGAAGAAGTTTAGAACGGTCTAGGGCATCATTATATCAAGGTTTGGATGTAACAAAATTTACATTTTAACTAAATAAAGACTCAGCATTTTTTCCTGGGATTCTCACTAATTTTTTGGGGCCAACCTGAACAATTGTTATATTATGGTATTAATTTCAGCATGGACTGCTTTACCTATATATGTATTTATGAATAGGGTATTCTGAGAAAGGCAAAAAAAGTTGCCTGCACACAGTACAATAGTGCTAGAAGTAATGCTTACAATTGAAAAGAACTTTGTGCTTTGGGTCTGTTCAGTAGCAGTAAAACCCAGCACTGGATAAAGAGGGAGACTGGAAACATTTTAGGATATTTTTTCTAATCAAGTATTCCTACACTAAAGCATGTTGCGGGTACTTTCAACAATCAGGTGATTACATATGTTGTGGGTACTTGAAATCACATCAATGGACTTGTGGTTACAGCAATGTTTGTAAATAACCTATAATTTGCTATTTTGAAATTAAACTTGACAAAATATGTTCCTATCATTTTAATTAAGTAGTTCCAGTTCCTTTGTACATCTAAACCACAAAAAATGACAAGAAAAAAACACTTAAACATGCCGTCAGAAAGTCTCCCTCATTGAGACCCCAATCTCCCTCATCTGAGAAGCAAATCTCCCTCATGGTCAACATAAAATTATCACAGGTATGCTGGTGTATTGAGTGTTGAACTTCCATGCAAATGGTAGCCTGGAGCCTTGCTTAAGTTTGTGACTAGAAAACTCACTTTGCTAACCCAGCAGTGAATGGGTTCTTGATTGATTTTTTGGAGGGATAAAGCCAGTGAGGACTGAGCCCAATCTTTCATATGCTGTGTCCAAGACAGGGTGGTGCTCTGACAACCCGTTGCCCTATGACGATCAGGCTATGGACATCTTTATCCTTTTATTTTAACATGGTCAAAGAAAAAAATTGTCAAGTCATAAATTTGCAGCATATATATTGGTCATTTTGCATATAATCAGTTTTTGTAAGTTTTGTTTACACAGTTATTCTCAAAATAAAACTCTTGTGAATACTTCACAGTTCTTTGTACACCATGGGCGAGTTGTTCAAATCTAACGACGGTGTTAGTTAACGTATCATTAAAACTTTGATCCTTAAATATGGCAAATATGCTGAAATTTTTGCTGAAAAAAATGTGAGCAGCTTTTGCAGATGCAAAAGCTGCTCACATTTTTTTAAGCAAAAATACCAAAATTTTCAATATTGTACTTGCTAGAAGAGTTAACAATATGACCACTAACAAGCTCGTTAAGCTAACGATGCTTGAACAACTCGCCCCACAACTTTGCTGGGATCCAAAGTAAAGTCTGTGTGAAGTAGGCATCCGTGCCTCCCTCCTTATCCAACTAAAATTGTAGAGTATAAAGAGAAATGATCAGAAATAAAACTGCCGGGCATACATCATCAACCACATCATGACATCACGAAAACACGCCTATATAATTTTGACCCCCTTGAACCCCACTTTTATATAGTAAAACTGGGGTTTCCGGGGGTATACTTTATTTTTCTTATTTCTGCTCTAAAATATAGATTGTGGGTACTCGTTAAAACCGCCTCGATGAGTGCCCACAAGTGCCCACAATCTATATTTTGAGCAGAATCGAGGCGGTTCTAACGAGTACCCACAATCTATATTTTAGAGCAGAAATAAGAAAAATATCACAATTTTTCATCATAAAATTTTCATATTTTCGGCGATAAAGGCGGCAATGTATTTATATAGGCGTGTTTGTGTAATGGAAAACCTATTAATGCCATTTGTAAACAACAAAAGTGCTGATCAGCCTGTGCATTCGTGTAGTCTAATTAGCACCTTAGTGTTCTCTGCTTGGATACTAGAATACTTGTCTACTGGTTCCTATAGCTACTGTTCCCAGACCCTTGCTAGTACATATAGCAGGGGCAGTTGTCAGTTTCTGGCGAAAGAATGTGCACTGTACTTGTTAACCGCTTACGTATAAGCCTGACCAGGAAAGTGTTGATAGGTAAACTGACCAGCTCAAAAATGACCTAAATAGTGTTGACTGGGCCGTAAAACTCCAATACAAACAAACAAAGTACATATAGCAGAGCAGGCTGCTTTATGCCTTACATCCAATTAATCCACAGCTCCCATCAGAGACACCAAAGGGATAGAAACACAAACATGAAATAACTAGACCCTAATGGAAATATCAACAGCGGAAAGCCAAAAGGACAGTTACTTTCCAACAAAATGGCCAATTGGCTATCCAAAAGAAACAAATGCAAGCGATACACACACTCAAAGACAAACCATAACAAAAATAAACCGTGACAGAAGAACCGCCTTGGAATGGTGAGTGAAACGAATTCCACTGGGGGGCTTAAGTCAATTTTTAATGGGGAGCAATCCTCGCCCTTACTTCCGTCCCGATTTAGACAAATAATTTCTTCAGTCCGCATGAAGGCCTCCTATCCTGACATACAGCTAAAAGCCATCTTTTGTATATAGTGTATGCAAGTTTGCTTGGATAAACCATTACTGGTGTGTAGTGTTATATCTGCCGAAAAACATGTTTTCTTGAACAATGTTATTAAGAAGTTCGTGTGCTTTATAGCATCTCTGACTATTTCCAGGAGGCTGATATTGAAATGGAGGCTGCAGGGTTTGCTGTTAGAGATGATGTCCCTCAGAAACAGCCTGTAAAGTATAGGAAGTAAGTGTTGCAAACTATTTGTTGTGCTTTGCTTGTATTGTGCATTTTGGCATCATGGAAATACCTTATTAGGCAAGTGCATATGACTAGCATTAACCCATAAAATGCCAATCAAAACAATCGTCATCTGCTTTGTCATCTGCCGGTTACTTAAAAAAAAAAATTCTGCAAACAGATTGGACCCAGATCTTGGCCCAAACTGTTTGCTAGTATGCCAAAAGTTTGTAAGAAAATTCAGCAGACAACATAAGCAGACGACATTTTCAGACGTTGTTTTTCTTGGCATCTTAAGGGTTAATTTTCAGATACTTAATACTTTGGTCTAAGCAAACAGTGTAGACACAGATCAGACTGCTGCTGAAGGAGCTGTCTGGTCTGGGTCTGCACTGTTTGCCATTTTGCCACCACATATTTGACATATTGCCAGGAAGTTACTTAAAGGCATTTTTTCTGTAACAGTAGAACACACTGTGTTCATAATTATTGTATTGCCCCCTGTGATATACTGACTATAGCAGATCAAAGGCGGCCCTTAATAGGGTGATAAGTAGCTCTTGTTGTATCCCCTGACTGAGGCAATTAAGTGGAAAATCAATAATGTACACCAGTCAACAGTAAGTAATTTATTGATTTTCCCCAAGGAGGCCCCATACCTGTTGAAGACAGAGGACTTCTCTTCAGTCAGCTCTGAAGGCTACATAATATTATGTAATGAAATAGTCCTCAATAATCAAGAATAAATGCCTTTAAGGACGATTACAGTAAATTTTGAAGTTATTTAAGTTTTTATGTCTGTTAAGTTATATGCATGCGCATTTTCAGGCCCTGATTCAAGCATGCTGGGATACTTTGCAATTAGTATACAATAAATATTCTTAACCTCAATACATTACAGTACATATCTTCAATTACAGTCGCTGACTCTGAAAAACATTAATTCTGTGTCCGCTTGTTCAAGCCTTGCTCAGTTCACATATAAGAGGCCAAGGTCAGCTTGTTTTTGCCTATATCTGATAAATGATCAGCTCTATATAAGAAAATAATCTGTAAAAGCAAAATCAAAGAGGCCGCCATGGCCTAGTGGGTAAAAGCCCTAACTCTCACTGTTGTGGGTTAGAGCCTTGCTTGGGTCGCATGTGAGATGCCAAGTTTTGCAGTCGAAGGTCCGGTGGTTTTTCACCGGGTATTCAGGTTTTTGCCCTCCTCAGATTAACAGTCTGCTCAAAATAAGTGAAATAATCTTGAAAGGGTGTCATCAAACCAAAACCAACAACAAATAAATTGGGCTATATCCCCCGAAACAGAGAACATGTATGTTGAGAGAAAAGCAAACACCTTCAAGGAGTAATGGTGTAGGTAATTTACTTGCCTACTTAGCTAGTGGTCTGGGTTTTTAGGCCCACTGAAGGCAAGTTTCTATCTGACAACAAACATTGTTGCATTGTAGATAGCCTTTCATTATCACCCTAGAAGCCTCAGTGGTGCAGTGGTTACACTACTCGCCTTGTAAACCAGGGGTCGCAGGATAGATCCCGGGCTTCTCCAGACTTTTAGATGAGTCTTTAAACAGAGGTCCCGTCTCCGTATGACCTTAGCTGTTTGGTGGGATGTAAAACTCAAACACTCACTCACTTCATTATCACCGTTTACTGGCTTGCAGTACTTCTCCAAGGGGATTTGCTTCATTTGCTTATTCTGAACCCTTTAAGTATCAGTCAAAGCTAGTAGATGGCATTTTCAGATTATCTTTTTTCCTACGTTTCAGAGGAAATAAGGCTTGACATTACATGGTCATATTAAATGTTTAAAATCCTCAGTTTTTTTAGCTCACCTGTCACATAGTGACAAGGTGAGCTTTTGTGATCACTTTTTGTCCGTCGTCCGTCGTGCGTGCGTGCGTGTGTGCGTAAACTTTTTCTTCAAATGACATCTCCTCCTAAACCACTGACCGGATTTTGACCAAACTTCACAGGAATGATCCGTAGGTGGTCCCCTTTCAAAGTTGTTCAAATGGTTCCGGTCCATTGCACATCTAGGTCACAGGAGCTAAAAATAGATTTTTTAAACGAAAATTTAAGAAATCTTCTTCTCTGAAACCGCAAGGCCCAGGTCTTCGATATTTGGTATGACGCTTCATCTAGTCGACCTCTACCAAGATTGTTCAAATTATAGCCCTGGGGCCCAAAATGCCCCCGCCCCGGGGGCCTTTGGTTTTACATAGGCTTATATAGGGAAAACATTAGAAAATCTTCTTCTCTGAAACCACAAGGCCCAGGTCTTTAATATTTGGTGTGAAGCTTTACCTGGTGGACCTCTATTAAGATTGTTCAAATTATAGCCTTGGGACCAAAAATGCCCCCGCCCCGAGGGCCTTTGGTTTTACATAGGCTTATACAGGGAAAATCTTTAAAAATCTTCTTCTCTGAAACCGCAAGGCCCAGATCTTTGATATTTGGTATGAAGCTTCATCTAGTGGACCTCTACCAAGATTGTTCAAATTATAGCCCTGGGGGCCAAAATGCCCCCGCCCCGGGGGCCTTTGGTTTTACATAGGCTTTTATAGGGAAAATCATTAAAAAATCTTCTCCTCTGAAACCACAAGGCCCAGGTCTTTAATATATGGTGTGAAACTTTACCTGGTGGACCTCTACTAAGATTGTTCAAATAATAGCCTTTGGGCCAAAAATGCCCCCGCCCTGGGGGCCTTTGGTTTTACATAGGCTTATACAGGGAAAATATTTAAAAATCTTCTTCTCTGAAACCGCAAGGCCCAGATCTTTGATATTTGGTGTGAAGCATCATCTAGTGGACCTCTACCAAGATTGTTCAAATTATAGCCCTGGGGGCCAAAATGCCCTCGCCCCGGGGGCCTATGGTTTTACATAGGCTTATATAGGGAAAATCATTAAAAAATCTTCTTCTCTGAAACCACAAGGCCCACGTCTTTAATATTTGGTGTGAAGCCTTACCTGGTGGACGTCTACTAAGATTGTTCAAATTATAGCCTTGGGGCAAAAAATGCCCCCGCCCGGGGGCCTTTGGTTTTACATAGGCTTATATAGGGAAAATCTTTAAAAATCTTCTTCTCTGAAACCACAAGGATCAGGTCTTTGATATTTGGTATGAAGCTTCACCAAGTGAACCTCTACCAAGATTGTTCAAATTATAGCCCTGGGGCCAAAAATGCCTCCGCCCAGGGGGCCTTTGGTTTTACATAGGCTTATATAGGGAAAATCTTCAAAAAAACTTCTTCTCAGAAACTGCAAGGCCAAGGTCTTAGATATTTGGTGTGAAGCTTCATCTTTTGGACCTCTATCAAGATTGTTCAAATTATAGTGCTGGGGCCAAAAATGCCCCCGCCCGGGGGCCCTTTTGTTTAACATGGGCTTATATAGGGAAAATCTTTAAAAATCATCTTCTCTGAAACCGCAAGGCCCCGGTCTTTGATATTTGGTATGATGGTTCATCTAGTGGACCCCTACCAAGATTGTTCAAATTATGGTGCTGGGGCCAAAAATGCCCCTGCCCTGGGGCCCTTTTGTTTTTACATGGTTCTTATACAGGGAAAAAAATGCCCCCGCCCCGGGGCCTTTTGGTTTAACATGGGCTTATATAGGGAAAATCTTTAAAAATCATCTTCTCTGAAACCGCAAGGCCCAGGTCTTTGCTATTTGGTATGAAGCTTCATCTAATGGACCCCTACCAAGATTGTTCAAATTATAGTGCACAGGCCAAAAATGCCCCCACCCCGGAGCCCTTTGTTTTTACATGGGCTTATATAGGGAAACTCTTTAAAAATCTTCTTCTCTGAAACAGCAAGGCCCAGGTCTTTGATATTTGGTATGAAGCTTCATCTTGTAAACCTCTACCAAGATTGTTCAAATTATAGCCCTGGGGACAAAAATGCCCCCGCTCCGGGGCCCTTTGGTTTTACCTAGACATACATCAGGAAAATCTTGAAAAATCTTCTTCTGAAACCACAAGGCCCAGGTCTTCGATATTTGGTATGAAGCTTCATCTAGTGGATCTCTACCAAGAGTGTTCAAATTATAGCCCTGAGACCAAAATTGCCCCCGTCTCGGGGGCCCTTTGGTTTTACATAGACTTATATAGGGAAAATCTTTAAAAATCTTCTTCTGTGAAAACCACAAGGATTAGGTCTTTGATAATTGGTGTGAAATTTCATCAAGTGGACCTCTATCAAGATTGTTAAAATTATAGCCCTTGGGCCAAAAATGCACCCCCCCACCCCTCTGCCCCAAGACCCTTTGGTTTTACATAGACTTACATAGGAAAATGTTTTAAAATCTTCTTCTCTGAAACGGCAAGGCCCATGTCTTTGATATTTGGTATGGAGCTTCATCTAGTGGACCTCTACCAAGATTGTTCACATTATAGCCCCTGGGCCACAAATGCCCCCCGCCCTGGGGCCCTTTGGTTTTACATACACTTATATAGAGATAATCTTTGAAAATCTTCTTCTCTGAAACAGCAAGGCCCAGGTCTTTGATATTTGGTGTGAAGCTTCATCTAGTGGACCTCTATCAAGATTGTTTAAATTATAGCCCTGAGGCCAAAAATGCCCCCGCCCCGGGGCCATTTGGTTTACATAGGCTTATGTAGGGAATAGCTTTAAAAAATCTTCTTCTCTGAAACCGCAAGGCCCAGGTCTTCGATATTTTGTTTGTAGCTCCATGTAGTGGACCTTTGCCAAGATTGTTCAAATTATAGCCTTTGTATATATTTGGTATGAAGCTTCACCTTTTTAGACCTCCTTCAACATTATGCACATTATAGCCCTGGGGTCAATAATGGCCCTCCACAGGACCCACTTGTTACTCTATGGATCAGGTGAGCGATCCAGGGCCATCATGGCCCTCTTGTTTATGTATACCCTTTTTGTACCAAATGGAATCTTCCTCCTTATATATAGCAGGAGTCAATTTCAAAATTTAGGTGTGTCTGGTTGTGTTTTCTTCAAAATCTATTTGGAAACTGGCTGAAGGTTTTACAAACAGTGTAAGCCCTGATCAGATGCTGCATTCTGCGGCATCTGATCTGGGCCTGCACTGTTTGCCAACTACCCATTTTGGTGTTTCCAGTACAAAATGGGTTAAAAAAATTGAAAAATGGGACATATTATGTCTGGTGTCCATCCGTGTGTCTGTAAAGTTTTTTGTTTCTGGCTAGATTTAAAGCTATACCATGATGTTGAGCAGCCAATCATGAGTCTCCAAGAAAAGATCCTTATTGATTAATGCATTTTTGAGTTGCTTCCCTTTAATAGTGTATCTTGTTACCTTACATATAAATTGTAATAAAAAATTTTTTAAAAAATAGCCTAAGGACAAGGAAATTACAAATTGTGCAGTTGTCAGCTGATTCAGCGGAGATGATGTCAAATTGTTTTTCAATTTGTCACGATAGTCTAGTACATATTAACCCATTTAGTACCAGAAACCCCAAAACGGGTACCCTGGCAAACAGTGCAGGCCCAGATCAGATGCCGCAGAACGCGGCGTCTGATCAGGGCCTCCACTGTTTGCTAAAAGTTCAGTCATTTTCCAAATAAAGTTTTAATGAAAATGCAACCTGGCATCCCTAAATTTTGAAATGAACTCCTGCTATATATAAGGAGGAAGATTCCATTTGGTACAAAAAGGGTTAATTGATTTTAGTTTATTAATGTAGGACTTGATGTTACATGTGCTGTGCTTTGAATACAGATTGTCTGGATAAATGTTTTCATTGATAAAATCAGTGGCTTCATGCTGTAGGAATGGGTAATAAAATCTATATTCACTTTTGTGAGTTTTGTTTGTTTGTTTGTTTGATGTGAGGTTTAACATCCCCATCAACACTGATTAGGTCATTTTGGAGATGCTGCTTCCAATTTTGTGGGACTTTTATGCGACATTGAGATGAAATGACATCTCAAGCTCTGTCGCCTAATGAAACCAATAGGGTTTTTAAGCATGGACGGTCCGATTCGCACCGCTTTGCCTCGGCAGGCTTAGATCTGCTAAGCGGTTCACCAGTACTTGTATGCAGTCGGTTTCAGCTCTGCATGGAAGCATCATGGAGCCCATATATTTCTTCAAGCCCCGATAGGCGGGGGTAAATTGTTAGTTTTGAATAAATTGCACTGTTAATATGATAGCCATGGGATTCACAAGTTTCTTGGCTTGAACACAGCTGAATATACATTACATAGTGCATATAGAACCAAAATTTAGCTCACAGTAGTTGCTAATTCCTGAGTCCAGTGTCAAAGAAGAACGGGGACTATAGAAATAAGCATCTATATATACATTTATATTTGTGAGAGTATACAGTAGAACTTTGATGGCTCGAACACCGATGGCTCGTTTACCATGGATGAGTCGAACACATTCTTGAGCCCCTAGCGAAATCCTCTACATAAGAAAAGTGGGGAATAATTAAGGAAATTTTAGTCTTTTATCTTGCAAATGTATGCTGTGTGTACTCATTAGAATCGCCTCGATGAGGCTATTCTAATGAGTACACACAGCATACATATATATTATAGAACACCGAAAAGATGTCAAAAAGTATCTCGTTATGCCTCCTGACAGTAACCTCAGTGGCTCAAACTACCCTTGTCTCGAACAGATTTTTGAGGTCCCAAAGGTGTTCGAGCCATTGAAGTTCGACTGCATGTATGCATTCACCTCTGTCGATATTGAGAGTTAATGAGAATGATTCAAGGATTAATTTAATCCATAAAATGCCATTCACAATAATTGTCATCTGCTTTGCTGTCTGCCGGTTACCTTAAAAGTATTTTTTTGCAAACAGAATTGACCCAGATCAGACAGTCTAATCTGGATCCACACTGTTTGCGTGTATGCAAAAATATTTTTAAAAAGTTTGCCAAAAAAATTCAGCAGACGACATTTTCAGATGTAGTTTTTCTCGGTGTTTTAAGGGTTAATCTTTATCCTTTTGTGATAAAATCCTTTATTTCCCAAACCCATTTCTCGCTATCAACTCATCAGATTACTTCCGTGTGAGCCGGAGCAAAGCATTTCCTACAATTTATATGTGCGCCAAGTGAAGAATCAGATCAGCCTCACATCCATGTAGTCTGACCAGAGACTTCTCTTGCTGCATGAAGGAGCAGTGGGCCCTTAGCTATCCTTAGAGCGCACAATGAAGACTCTGATCTGACCATGCAGATGCACAGGCTGATCTGAGTCTTCGCTGGGTGCACATGTCTTATTGTAGGTTTTGTCATGCACTGGCTCGTATAGGTTATATGTTTAGTTCAAAACTGCATGACAAACAGTGTAGATCTTGATCAGATGGCTTGTTCTACACTGTTTGCAAAGGTGGGGGGGGGGGGGGGTCATGTTCAGCAGTATAAGGGTAAATCGTAAAAAAAAACATATGTTGTGGGTATGTTGAAGAATCTTCCTGTCAGGGTGCTTCTGAGACTAACAAATACAGTAAAATTCCTATATTAAGACCACCTTTGGGACTGTTCAAAAGTGGTCTAAAAGACCGCTTTTGAACAGTCCCAAAGGTGGTCCCTGACCAGAGGACATTGTAGGCAGAAAACGCAAAGAAAAATTAAGTGTACCCATCAAAATAAGCTTTTATTGCAGAATTAGTCCTAATTTTTGGTGGTCTTAATAGCGGAATTTCACTGTAGATATTATATTATGAACCAAGCAACATTGTCAAGATGGTTATGCACCAAGCAAGACTGACAAAATCGTAAAGCAGACAATTCACATGAATGTCAACGTCTGGCCTTGATTGCTTTGTTAACCGTTATCTTGCTGTTCACAACAACCCCTATATTTGCAAACAGTGTAGATCCAGATCAGGTGGCTTCTGAAGAAGCCATCTGATCAGGATCTACACTGTTTGGCATTCAGTTTATGAATTTGCAGCAATAAATTACATAAATTAATTTGATTGGTTGATAGACAGAAATGGGTGTGGCTTAAATGAATATTCACCAAGATAAGAGTTAAATAAGAATTTATTTTTGAGATATTGTCTGCTCCTACATTTGGTAGGTATTTTAAGGATTAATGGGAATATAACACTAGAGTGCACAGTCGATGGCACGCCATCCCAAATCCCCACACTTCTGGCAGAGCCAAATATAACGCTGTTCTTACACCACCTCATTATACCCCCGGCATACGGAGTATGCCATGGGGGTATATAGTTTTCGTCTTTTCTGTGTGTGTGTGTGTAAACTTTTTTTTGTGTCAAAGATTTCTCAGCAACTACTATACCTAGAAACTTGAAATTTGGTACAAACAACATGCATAACTAGTTGTATTGTGGGAAAGAAAATTGGGGCTGTGGGGCCAGGTTCTTTAGAGTTATTCCCCTTTGTTATATTTGCTACTGAGATGTGCATTTTTATACCCCCGGCATACGGAGTATGCCATGGGGGTATATAGTTTTCGTCTTTTCTGTGTGTATGTGTGTAAACTTTTTTTTGTGTCAAAGATTTCTCAGCAACTACTATACCTAGAAACTTGAAATTTGGTACAAACAACATGCATAACTAGTTGTATTGTGGGAAAGAAAATTGGGGCTGTGGGGCCAGGTTCTTTAGAGTTATTCCCCTTTGTTATATTTGCTACTGAGATGTGCATTTTGTGACTTACCTTAAATTTTGTGTCAAAGATTTCTCAAGATCTACTGTACCTAGAAACTTGAAATTTGGTACAAGCAACATGCATAACTAGTTGTATTGTGGGAAAGAAAATTGGGGCTGTGGGGCCAGGTTCTTTAGAGTTATTCCCCTTTGTTATATTTGCTACTGAGATGTGTATTTTGTGAGTTACCTTAAATTTTGTGTCAAAGATTTCTCAGGAACTACTGTACCTAGAAACTTGAAATTTGGTACAAACAACATGCATAACTAGTTGTATTGTGGGAAAGAAAATTGGGGCTGTGGGGCCAGGTTCTTTAGAGTTATTCCCCTTTGTTATATTTTTTTTATAAAATTTTGTCAGCAAGATATCTCAAAAACTATTGGAGCTAGAGCCTTGAAAGTTGGTGAATAGATTGGTGGTGATGAGTAGATGAACTGATTAACTTTTGACAAAATTCCGAAAAATACTTTGTGAGTTATGGCCCTTTGTCATTTTGGTAATTTGTGCCATTGTACTGTATGGTAAAAGTGATGCATAGCATAACTTTAGAACCGTGTATGCTAGAGTTTTGAAATTTCATATATGGATTCCTCATGGAAAATTAGCCGACACGTATTTTTTTTCTCGTCCGGATTATGCTCCTTTCAAGAGTTATTGCCCTTTGAAAAACATCTGTTCAAGATCTCATTAGTTATCAGGTGAGTTATTTAGATGTAATGGTATTCTCCTTACTTTTGCAAGATTAATTCTGTGTTCATAATAGGTTTTTGTCAAACTTGATGGCTTTGAATTGCCAGAAAGTTACCGATGGCTTTGGCCGGGGGTATTAGTGAGCATATGCTCACTTGATAGTCTAGTTAAGTAAGGAAGCCAGGTACCAAATTTGTTTGCCAGTGGTTAAGGTGAGGATAGCATGATTGATGGATGAATGAACAGACAGACAGATGGATGGAGGGATTCACAATATCCTCAAACACTTATAAAAGCATGGTGCTAATGAATATATGGTGTAGGGGTGGTGATCTGAATAGTTTCTCCGACATTAGACCTTTTATGAAGTGGAGGGGGTGGGGCATGGGCCTGGTGCACCCGGAGGACCCCAAGGTTGGTCTCACTGAATTGGTCTTATCATAAAGAATAAGAATATAAATGGTTTAAGGGTGTGGATCTTAACAGTTTCTCCACTGTTAGGCCTTTTATGATTTTTTGTTTGTTTGATTTGAGGTTTAACGTCCCCGTCAACACTGTAAAGGTCATTTTGGAGACATTGCTTCCAATTTTGTGGGACTTTTACCCGGCATTGAGATGAAATGACATCTCAAGCCCTGTCGCCCAATGAAACCAATAGGGTTTATTAGCATGGGCGGTCCGGCTCTCACCGCGGTTCCTGGACAGGCTTAGATCCTCCAAGCGGTTTACCAGTACTAGTGTGCGGGACGGATTCAGCTCTGCGTGGAAGCATCATGCAGCCCATATATTTCTTCAAGCCCCTATGGGCGGGGACGATAGGCCTTTTATGAAGTGAAGGGGGTGGGGCATGACCCCTGCACACCCGAGGGCTCAATGGTTGGTGTCATTGAATGCATCTTATCATAAGGAACAAGAATATATATGGTTTTGGGGTTAGGATCTGAATGGTTTCTAAGATATAAGGCCTTTAATGAAATGAAGGGGGTGTGGCATGGGCCCGGCGCACCCTAGAGGACCTCCAGGTTGGTGTCACTAAAAGCATCTTATCATAAGGAACAACAGTATATATGATTTAGGGGTAAGGATCTGAATGGTTTCTGAAATATATGTCCTGTTATGAAGTAAAGGGGTGGGGCATGGCCCCAGCACAACCCAGGGGTCACCCTAGTTAGTACTCTTAATGTGTCTTATCATAAGGAACAAGATTATATATGTATATGGTTTCGGGGTGGGGATCTGAATGGTTTCTGAGATACAAGGCCTTTAATGTAATGGAGGGTGTGTGGGATGGCCCTGGCATACCTCGGGGGACCTCCAGGTTGGTCTCACTGAAAGCATCTTACATAAGGAACAGGAATATGTATGGTTTAGGGGTGGGGATCTACACAGTTTCTCATATATTAGGCTTTTTCTAAAGTGGAGGGGATGGGGCATGGCCCGGGTGCACCCAAATTTAACACTGCTCCAACATGCCCGCATCATGTAAGGAAGCTGTGTACCAGAGTCGGTTGCTTTCCAGTGGCTATAGGAGGAGATAGCGTGACAGGGATGGACAGACAGACAGACAGATGAACTTCCGGATGGATAGAGGGTTCCACTTAATAGCTACACCTTGAAAAAATCAGTGATAGAACTTCTTGCCTTCTTTTTGTTGCAGCATGCTTTCAGAAGGAAATGTTTTTTGAGTGTTTGGCATTAGAATATTCTGTATTATCTTAGACAGGAAATCCCAAAGTGGGACATCAGCAAACAATGCAGGACAATATCATATCCACATAACATGGGCATCTGATCAGGGGCTTCTCAGTTTGCAGAAAATTCAGCCATTTTCTAAATATTTTTATATAAATAACACAAGCTGATAGCCGAAAATTTCAATTTGGACTCCTACCATATATATCATATATATGGTGATGAAAATTCTATTTAACTTGAAAATGGTTAACCAATTTCCTGCCACAGATTTGCTGCCTTTAGGAGTTTCTTCCAAGAGAACTTTGCTTTACAGATCGATTCATGCATATTTTTTGATAGCATATAAGAATGAATTTGCATGATGCATGTGTTTTAGCCCTCCCCCATATCGACCTAACAGTGTTAGCCTGGTAGATCTAGCTGGACCAAGACCTAGGTCAGGTGAGCAGAGGTCCAGGACTGCTAGCTCAGAAGAAGTGTGTCAAGACGAAGTGGTCCAGCCTGACGAAGAGGAAGGCCACATTGCTGAGGAGAAGATAACGCCAAGCCAGGCTACTGATACAAATCAGGCTTACGTTATAGGTTTGCATGCTGTTTATACTAACTTAAGTTATATTTTAACCCTTAAGATGACAAGAAAAAAGTACATTTGAAAGTGTTGTTTGTTAATGATGTCTGTTGCATCTTCTTGCAAACATTTCAAACATATTTTGCATAGTAGCAAACATTGTGGACCCTGATCAGACTGCTCCTGCAGGAGCAGTCTGATCTGGGTCCACAATGTTTGCAACAATGACTTTTAAAGTGACCAACAGCTGGACCAGCAGAATACAAAGCCAACTACCATTGTTGCGATTGGCATCTTAAGTGCTTTCATAACTTGCACCATGACAAGACAAGTGAAAAAGGGTCTTTATTCAGCTTGTACACAAACTTTGTCAGATTACAACTTTTCCTGACTGCATAAAGAAGCTTTGTATCTGGCTATCCATATAGTGCGCAGCAAAGACTCTGATCAGACTGCGCAGGTACACAGCTGATCTGTAGGCGTCATCGACTTAGAAACTTTTTATGTTAATTTTTATGAGCTGATATTTCCAAACGAGTCTTTGCTGGGACATATTCTCAGAGACACTATATGGCCTGGCTGTTTCCAGTTATATTTTAGCCTTTCTTTCAGCAATACCCGCACCTATGACCTCAAGGTCAAGGTCACAGGCTTAGAAATTTTTTTATGTTCAAGTTTTTTAGAGCTGATATTTTCCAAACCATACTATGGATTTAGTTCATATTTGGTATGATGATAAGATATAGTTCCAAAGTTTTATTCAGCAATTCCCCGCTCATGCCCATGACCTCAAGGTCAAGGTCACAGACTTGTTTTATGTTAAAGTATACCTCCACCTATGCCTATGGCCTCATAGACACTTTCCTAGGCAAGCTATGCTGTCTGATGACAGCTTTTGTTTTCTGTATTTTAGGCTCATCTGAACAAAATATAATTCACATGCTCAAATATATATGGGCTTTTGGGTATTGGTGATTAGGAGGGATAACTCTTAAAAATAAGGTCCCTCTCCACTGTGAGTTCAAGCCTCTCTCTAATGTCACATTTGATACACCAAGTTCTGCAACAGATGGTGGAGTGGTTTTTCTCTTTGTCCACCTCTGATTAAATGATAATAATCCTGAAAGAGTTGTAAAAAAGCCATAAATGTCAAACTTGTAATAATTACTGATATTTCAAAATGCAAGAAAAGATAAATCTCATCCTCAGCTGTAAAGAGCATGGAAAAACTTACTTATTTAAATTTCATTCCCACAGGGCCAAAATGCTCATTATATGAGTTATGACGAGTGACTAAGTGAGCCCTGCCAAGCGAATTTGTGTCTTCGAGCATTCTGTCATGGCAAATTTTTAACTGTGCATGCCCAGCCATTCAGAGGGCCAGGGATATGGCTTTTTGTCTGAAGGTTTCTCTTGATTCACTGCTTGTCTGAGCGAGCAGCAAAGGTTCTGGCGAGACTGCGCGGATGCGCAGGCTCGCATGAACCTTCGCTGCTCGCATAGGCGATAAGTACCAAAATCGCTTGACGGGGCCCATATGTCTCAGGACACATGCATAGTCAGCCTGTATGCCTTCCCTATCTGCCTTAACCATTGTCCTGCTGAATAAATCAATTATGGCACACCCATTTCTGACTATTATCAACCAATCAAATTGCTTAAAATAGTGTATTTGTTCAATTCACAAACTGAATGATAGTGAAGATCCAGATCAGATAGCTTCTTCAGCCATTTGATCTGGGTCTACACTGTTTGCAAAGTAATGGGTTATACTGTTCAGCAGGACAATGGTTAAGAAGCTTTGTTTAATCCTTTTTGTACCAAATGGAATCTTCCTCCTTATATATAGCAGGAGTTAATTCCAAAATTTAGGGCTGTCAGGTTGTGTTTTCGTCAAAATTTATGTGGAAAATGACTGAACTTTTAGCAAACAGTGGAGGCCCTGATCAGACGCCGGGTTCTGCGGCGTCTGGTCTGGGCCTGCACTGTTTGCCAGGGTACCTGTATTGGGGTTTCTGGTACTAAATGGGTTAAAGACTGTTCATACAGTGCCCAGTGTATTCTCTGATCAGACTGAATTGACAAATCTTCATGTATAAGGTTCACTCCACTGCTAAAATTGACATGTATTAGTGTGAATGAAAGCTTGCTCATGATTCTGAAATTCTTCTGTTTCAGATATGAGTACTCGGTCTACGGACCAGACTCTCTTTCCTCCCTCTGGCAACGAAACCATTAGCAGTAAGTATTAGCTTTAATATTGTTTGTTATTTCCAGACTCTTAGTTAGGTTTCAGGAAGGTCTTTTCACAAACGACATTTGCTGATTTCTGTGTAAGGTGTTGGTGACCTGACTGGTTTTAACCCAGTTTGTACTGAATGGAATCTTCCACATTATATATAGGAGGAGTCAGTTTTGAAGTTTTGGAGTGTCCAATTGAGTTACTTATATTGAAATTTATTTAGAAAATATGGGCCTGAGAATGCGACGTCTGATCTCGATGTGCACCGTTTGCCAGTGTCCAGTTATGAGTATTGTTTTTAGCTCACCAGCACATAGTGACGAGGTGAGCTTTTGGGATCACATTTTGTCCGTCGTGCATGCATCCGTCTGTGCGTGCGTGCATCCGTGCATAAACAATTTCTTCAAACGACATCTTCTCCGAAACCACTGATCAGATTTTGATCAAACTTCACAGGAATGATCCTTAGGTGGTCCCCTTTCAAAGTTGTTCAAATGGTTCCGGTCATTTGCACATCTAGGTCACAGGAGCCAAAAATAGATTTTTTTTCACCGAAAACTTAAATCTTCTTCTCTGAAACCACAAGGCCCAAGTCTTTGATATTTGGTATGAAGCTTCATCTAGTGGACCCCTACCAAGATTGTTCAATATAGTGCTGGGGCCAAAAATGCCTACGCCCCTGGTCCCTTTGGTTTTACATAGGATTATAGAGAGAAAACTTTAAAAATCTTCTTCTCTGAAACTGCAAGGCCCAGGTCTTTGACATTTGGTATGACGCTTCATCTAGTGGACCCCTACCAAGATTGTTCAAATTATAGTGCTGGGGCCAAAAATGCTCCTGCCCCGGGGCTCTTTGGTTTTACATGGGCTTATATATGGAAAATCTTTAAAAATCTTCTTCTCTGAAACCGCAAGCCCAGATCTTTGATATTTGGTATGAAGCTTCATCTAGTGGACCCCTACCAAGATTGTTCAAATTATAGTGCTGGGGCCAAAAATGCCTCCACATGGGCCCCTTTGGTTTTACATGTGCTTATATAGGGAAAATCTTCTTCTCTGAAACCACAAGTCCCAGGTCTTTGCTATTTGGTATTAAGCTTCATCTAGTGGACCCCTATCAAGATTGTTCAAATTATAATGCTGGGGCCAAAAATGCCCTCGCCCGGGCCCTTTGGTTTTACATGGGCTTATATAGGGAAAATCTTTAAAAAACTTCTTCTCTGAAACCGCAATGTCCAGGTCTTTGATATTTGGTATGAAGCTTCATCTTGTGGATCTCTATCAAGATTGTTCAAATCATAGCCCTGGGGCCAAAAATGCCCTTGCTCTGGGACCCTTTGGTATTACATAGGCTTATACAGGGAAAATCTTGAAAAATCTTCTCTGGAATGACAAGGCTTAGGTCTTTGATATTTGGTATGAAGCTTCATCTAGTGGACCTCTACCAAGATTGTTCATATTATAGCCCTGAGACCAAAAATACCCCTGTCTTGGGCTCCTTTGTCTCATAGACTTATATAGGGAAAAATGTTTAAAAATCTTCTTTTGTGAAACCAAAAGGCCTAGGTCTTTGATATTTGGTGTGAAATTTCATCTAGTGGACCTATATCAAGATTGTTCAAATTATAGCCCTGGGGCCAAAAATGCCCCCGCCCGAGACCCTTTGGTTTTACATAGACTTATATAGGGAAATCTTTAAAAATCTTCTCTGAAACTGCAAGGCCCATGTCTTTGATATTTGGTATGGAGCTTCATCTAGTGGACCTCTACCAAGATTGTTCAAATTATAGCCCTTGGGCCACAAATGCTCCCGCCCCGGGGCCCTTTGGTTTTACATAAACTTATATAGAGATAATCTTTGAAAATCTCCTTCTCTGAAACTGCAAAGCCTAGGTCTTTGATATTTGGTGTGAAGCTTCATCTAGTGGACCCCTATCAAGATTGTTTAAACTATAGCCCTGAGGCCAAAAATGCCCCCGGCCCGGGGCCATTTGGTTTTACATAAGCTTATGTAGGGAATATCTTTAAAAAAATCTTCTTCTCTGAAACTGCAAGGCCCAGGTCTTGATATTTGGTGTGTAGCTTCATCTAGTGGACCTATGCCAAGATTGTTCAAATTATAGCCTTTGTTGATATTTGGCATGAAGCTTCACCTTTTTAGACCTCCCTCAACATTATGCACATTATAGTCCTGGGGTCAATAATGGCCCTCCCCGGGGCCCACTTGTTACTCATGGATCAGGTGGGCGATCCAGGGCCATCATGGCCCTCTTGTTTGTTGTTGTTGTTTTTTGTTTTGTTTTTGAATGTTCTTTGAAGCTGCTCAATCAAATCACACAAGTGTATATGATAAACTCTTAATGTTGGAGGGACATGTTGAGTTCTTACATGAGATCTTGAGGTATATGAAGTACATGCATTTGCATAGTAAGAAATGATGAGAAAAATGATTTTGCAAACAAAAAAAAACTATTAATCAGGATCTATACTGTTTGTTATCCTGTAAATGATTTTGTATAAAAATCCTATTTAGAAGAAATGGCCTTCTGTAGGGAGGATGCTAATCTTATTATGCCCCCAACTTTGAAAAAGTTGGAGGGGCATATTGCTTCTGGTTCGTTCGTCCGTTCGTCCGTTCGTCCGTCCGTTACGCTTTTGATGCATAGCATAACTAAAGAACCGTGTATGCTAGGGTTTTGAAATTTCATATATGGATTCCTCATGGAAAATTAGCCGACGCGTATTTTTTTTCTCGTCCGGATTATGCCCCCTTCAAGAGTTATTGCCCTTTGAAATTTTTTTAATAAAATCTTGTCAGCAAGATATCTCAAAAACTATTGGAGCTAGAGCCTTGAAAGTTGTTGATTATATTGGTGGTGATGAGTAGATGAACTGATTAACTTTTGACAAAATTCCGAAAAATACTTTGAGAGTTATGGCCCTTTGTCATTTTGGTAATTTGTGCCCATTGTAATGTATGCTAAAAGTGATGCATAGCATATCTTTAGAACCGTGTATGCTAGGGTTTTGAAATTTCATATATGGATTCCTCATGGAAAATTAGCCGACGCGTATTTTTTTTCTCGTCCAGATTATGCCCCCTTCAAGAGTTATTGCCCTTTGAAATTTTTTTAATAAAATCTTGTCAGCAAGATATCTCAAAAACTATTGGAGCTAGAGCCTTGAAAGTTGGTGATTATATCGGTGGTGATGAGTAGATGAACTGATTAACTTTTGACAAAATTCCGAAAAATACTTTGAGAGTTATGGCCCTTTGTCATTTTGGTAATTTGTGCCCATTGTAATGTATGCTAAAAGTGATGCATAGCATATCTTTAGAACCGTGTATGCTAGGGTTTTGAAATTTCATATATGGATTCCTCATGGAAAATTAGCTGACGCGTATTTTTTTTCTCGTCCGGATTATGCCCCTTTTAAGAGTTATTGCCCTTTGAAATTTTTTTAATAAAATCTTGTCAGCAAGATATCTAAAAAACTATTGGAGCTAGAGCCTTGAAAGTTGGTAAATAGATTGGTGGTGATGAGTAGATGAACTGATTAACTTTTGACAAAATTCCGAAAAATACTTTGTGAGTTATGGCCCTTTGTCATTTTGGTAATTTGTGCCCATTGTAATGTATGCTAAAAGTGATGCATAGCATAACTCTAGAACCGTGTATTCTAGGGTTTTGAAATTTCATATATGGATTCCTCATGGAAAATTAGCTGACGCGTATTTTTTTTCTTGTCCGGATTATGCCCCTTTTAAGAGTTATTGCCCTTTGAAATTTTTTTAATAAAATCTTGTCAGCAAGATATCTCAAAAACTATTGGAGCTAGAGCCTTGAAAGTTGGTGAATATATTGGTGGTGATGAGTAGATGAACTGATTAACTTTTGACAAAATTCCGAAAAATACTTTGTGAGTTATGGCCCTTTGTCATTTTGGTAATTTGTGCCCATTGTAATGTATGCTAAAAGTGATGCATAGTATATCTTTAGAACCGTGTATGCTAGGGTTTTGAAATTTCATATATGGATTCCTCATGGAAAATTAGCTGACGCATATTTTTTTTCTCATCTGGATTATGCCCCTTTTAAGAGTTATTGCCCTTTGAGTTTTTTTTTTAATAAAATCTTGCCAGCAAGATATCTCAAAAACTATTGGAGCTAGAGCCTTGAAAGTTGGTGAATAGATTGGTGGTGATGAGTAGATGAACTGATTAACTTATGACAAAATTCCGAAAAATACTTTGTGAGTTATGGCCCTTTGTCATTTTGGTAATTTGTGAAAAACTTTGTCATCGTTCTAGCGCCTACATTTCTTCACCAATTTCAATATAACTTCACACAAATGTTCCTTATTAAAAAATCTCGAGCGAGTTCGACTTTCAAGGTCATGACCTCAAGGTCAAGGTCACTGTGGCTATTTTTAGAAAAACTTTGTCATCACTCTAGCGCCTACATTTCTTCACCAATTTCAATATAACTTCACACTAATGTTCCTTATAAAAAAATCTCGAGCGAGTTCGACTTCAAGGTCATGACCTCAAGGTCAAGGTCACTGTGGCTATTTTTAGAAAAACTTTGTCATCGCTCTAGCGCCTACATTTCTTCACCAATTTCAATATAACTTCACACAAATGTTTCTTATGACAATATCTCAGCGAGTTCGACTTTCAAGGTCATGACCTCAAGGTCAAGGTCACTGTGGCTATTTTAAGAAAAACTTTGTCATTACTCTAGCGCCTACATTTCTTCTCTGATTTCAATATAACTTCACACAAATGTGCCTTATGACTATATCTTGAGCGAGGTTGACTTTCAAGGTCATGACATCAAGGTCAAGGTCACTGTGGCTATTTTTAGAAAAACTTTGTCATTGCTCTAGCGCCTACATTTCTTCACTGATTTCAATATAACTTCACACAAATGTTCCTTATGACAATATCTCGAGTGTGTTCGACTTTCAGGGTCAGGACCTCAAGGTCAAGGTCACTGTAGCTATTTTTAGAAAAATTTTGTCATCGCTCTAGCGCCTACATTTCTTCACCGATTTCAATATAACTTCACACAAATGTTCCTTATGACAATATCTTGAGTGTGTTCGACTTTCAGGGTCATGACCTCAAGGTCAAGGTCACTGTAGCTATTTTTAGAAAAATTTTGTCATCGCTCTAGCGCCTACATTTCTTCACCAATTTCAATATAACTTCACACAAATGTTCCTTATGACAATATCTCTAGCGAGTTCCACTTTCAAGGTCAAGGTCACTGTGGCTATTTTTAGAAAAACTTTGTCAACGCTCTAGCGCTTACATTTCTTCACTGATTTCAATACAACTTCACACAAATGTTCCTTATGACAATATCTCAAGCCATTTCAACTTTCAAGGTCAAGGTCACAATGGCTATTTTTAGAAAAACTTTGTCATCGCTCCAGCGGCTACATTTCTTCACTGATTTTAATATAACTTCACACAAATGATCCTTATGACAATACCTCGAAAGAGTTCGACTTTCAAGGTCAAGGTCACTGTGGCTATTTTTAGAAAAACTTTTTCATTGCTCTAGCGCTTACATTTTTTCACCAATTTCAAAATCGATTCACACAAATGTTTCTTATGACAATATCTGTAGCGAGTTCCACTTTCAAGGTCAAGGTCACTGTGGCTATTTTTAGAAAAACTTGGTCAATGCTCTAGCGCTTACATTTCTTCACTAATTTCAATATAACTTCACACAAATGTTCCTTAAGACAATATCTCAAGCGATTTCGACTTTCAAGGTCAAGGTCACTGTGGCTATTTTTAGAAAAACTTTGTCATTGCCCTAGCGACTACATTTCTTCACTGATTTCAATATAACTTCACACAAATGTTCCTTATGACAATACCTCGAGTCAGTTTGACTTTCAAGGTCAAGGTCACTGTTGCTATTTTTAGAAAAACTTTGACATGGTTCTAGCGCTTACATTTCTTCACCGATTTCAGTATAACTTCACACAAATGTTCCTTATGACAATATCTCGAACTATTTCGACTTTCAAGGTCAAGGTCACTGTGGCTATTTTTAGAAAATATTTGTCATCACTCTAGTGCCTACATTTATTGATGGATGTTAATAGAACTTCACACAAATGTTTCTTATGGTAATATCTCGAATTGCTTTGACTTTCAAGGTCATGACCTCAAGGTCAAGGTCACTATGGCTATTTTTAGAAAAACTTTGTCATTGCTCTACCGCCTACATTTATGATTTTAATCTAACTTCACACAAAAGATGCTTATGATAATATCATGAGCAAGATCTACTTCGCGGCCATGGCCTCAAGTCAAGGTCCCTTTGACTATTTTTAGAGAATTATTGTCATCACTCTAGAACCTACATTTATGGATATATTTTTAAACAAACTTTACACAAATGTTGCATATGATAATATCTCAAGCAAGTTGGACTTTTGCCATTTTAGTGTTTTCCGCACACGAAGTTGTCTTGTGCGAGGGGATTTGTATCGCATGCGATGCCTTGTTTTTTTTAATAAAATCTTGTCATTAAGTCCATATCTTGAGAACTATTTGAGCTTCATTAATCATTCTTGGTACAAACTTGCATCCAGGCATTGCAACTTCAATGCAAGCATTCATTTCTGACCTTGACCTATATTTCATGGTTCACTGACTTCGTGAATTATTGCGACCACCCTGACTTTCACCATTTCTCAAAAACTATTAAAGCTTTTTAAATTATAATTGGCACAAACTTGCATCTAGGAATTGCAATTGCAACGCAAGCATTCATATTTGACTTTTACCCATATTTCATGGTTCACTGACTTTGTGAATTATTGCGACCACCCTAACTTTCTATCTAATGTAAGAGTCCATTTCTCAAGATCTATTACAGCTTCATTAATTGTATTTGGTACAAGCTTGCATTTAGGAATTGAAACTTCAATGCAAGTATCCATTTCTGACCTTGACCTACATTTTATGGTTCACTGACTTTGTAAAATAGTTTGACAACCCTAACTTTCACCCTGATGTAAGAGTCTGTTTTTAAGAGTTTCATTGATGATACTTGGTACATGCTTGCAACTAGGAGTGAAATTTCTATGTAGGCATCTATGTTTGACCTTGACCTAGATTTCATGGTTTGGTGACTTTGCGCCCCCACAGGCGCGACATAGCCTTCGGGGGAATTCTTGTTGTATGTTTTTGAGTCTTTAACAATATTTGTTGAATATTTTGCCATCTAAGGACAAGCAGAGGTTGGGGGCATTGTGTTTTACAAACACCATTTCTAGTTTAAATATGGTTTTGTGCACAGTTTTTATTTAAAATTACAATTAAATGAAGTCATCAGCAATTTAAAAAAAAATCAAAATGCTAACAGCACTGTAGGGACGAGTGCCTCATAGTGTAGGCCGAGAAAATATTCCTGAACTGAGACTTAAACTGTTATGTTTAACCCTTAAATTCCAGTATTTTAAGCAAACAGTGTAGACCCTGATCAGGCACCGCATCATGCAGCATCTGATCTGGGCCTACACTGTTTGCCAGTGACCCAGTGCATGAGCCCAGTCCAGATTTTCCTTTTTAGACAGTGCTCTGACATCACAGGAAGAAGATCAGCACTGCTATTAATAACCTGTACCTGGATTTTGTACATGGTCAGCAATAGTCACATGAACAATAGCAGGCAGTCAGTAACGGTAATATCCAAAGTCAAAACTGGAAGATTCATCTTCCGAAACCCTGGCTCTACAGGATTAAGCTGTCAGCGCTTCAGACAACTGGACCTTGGTTAGAGGGATGTACCTAAAACATGTTCTTATTTGGTGTTTCTGTGCCTTTCTCTCCCTTTCACTGTTTCAAGAAGTTACTTGCAAAATAACAAGCATTGCGCTGTTTAGCTGCATGGATGAGCTAAGCCTGCCCAGGAAAAGTGTATAAGTAATATCGTGCTGTTCACGAGAACCTCTACTTTGCAAACAGTGTAGATACAGATCAGATGGCTTCCAAGCCATCTGATCAGGATCTACACTGTTTGACATTCAGTTTGTGAATATGTAGGAATAAATTACATCAAGTAATTTGATTGGTTCATAGTAAGCAATGGGTGTGGCTAAATTAAATATTCGTCGGGATGAGGGTTAAAGTTAACTAACTGACTGATTGGACAATTAAGTTTCAAAATGAACATTCAAAATAGCAACTGTTTAGCCTGTAAGTGTTTCTGTCGTTATTGTTAAATATAGCTCCAGATACAGTGGAGTAATGAGGATAATTAAGAGATAATTTTCCTTATTTCTTGTTGCAAACATATGGGTATTACAATTGCATTGATGAGGTGATTCTTACAAGTACCTACAACATGCAGTCAAACTTAGATAGCTCAAACCCCTTTTGGACTATGAAAATTTGTTTGAGACAGTGATAGTTCGAGGCACGGATGGGTTACTAGTAGTGCCATACCTGGAGTCATAATGGAGATAATTGTATGTTATGTGTACTCATTAGAATCGCCTCGTTGAGGTGATTCTAATGAATGCTGTGTGTGCTCATTAGAATCACCTCAACGAGGCGATTCTAATGAGTACACACAACATTCATTTGCAAGATAAAAGAAGAAAATCACCCTACATTATCCCTTTATCCTATTTTGAGGAATTCCCTGCGGACTCAAGGACGGGTTCTACTCATACATAGTTAACGAGCCATCGGGGTTCGAGCCATTGAAGTTCTACTGTATGTTTTCATGAAGAAACAAGAAAAATTATCCATAAATTATCTTCATTATTTCTCCCTGTCTGTAGCAATGATCTTTGTTTATTTATCTTGCAGATACCCTTCAACAGCGCTTTAAGGATGAACTGCTCTCTCCCGATTCACCAGCAGTAGAAAAAGAAGTTTTTGATGTAGTTTTAGCCAAGGAACCAGAATTTGGAATAGGGATTACAATAGTTGGTGGTGACAGTGACAAACAACATGACCTTGGAATATTTGTTAAATCAGTAACAGTGAACGGACCTGCACATCGTGACGGAAGAATCAAACCCGGAGACAAAATACTAGCCATTAATGACTGTAGTGTTGAGGGACTGCCTCATTACAAGGCTGTGAAAATGATCAAAAAGTCTTCTTCTCATGTGAAATTAAAAATTTCCAAGGTTAAGCCACCAAGTTCTTTACGCAAACGTGACCATGATGATGCCACTTTTCAAATGAAATTAAAATGTTCCTTTACAAGTGAATCGGACAAAGAAAATATTCCCCAGGACGGGAAAAGTAGTCCATCCCAAAGTGCTGATGAAATTACTACCCCTGTAATTACTGTACAAGACTGTTCTCCTGTACATAGTGATAACAAAAAAGATGAAAATGACCAAAAAAATGATGAACAAGTGACTAGCATTCCAGATGGTGCAAATAATAATGTAACAGAGGATAAGAGAAATTCAGCAAATGTACATTCCACATTATCACAAGTTGACTCATTGAATAGTGAAATGGTTGTTCCAGAACTACCAGTTGATGGAGAGACTATCGGACAGACTAGTAAGTCTTCAGCTTGAACCATTTACTGCTGTCCAAGACAAAGGAGCAGTAGCTCAGTACTAGAGGAAGATTATAAAAGATAATTAAGGGATAATTTTCCTTATTAGGGCCCCGTAAATTTATTTGCAGGTGCCCTATAGTAATCACACTGTCTGTCCATCCACATTTTTAGCTCACCTGTCAAGTAGTGACAAGGTGAGCTTTTGTGGTCACTTTTTGTCCGTCGTGCGTGCGTGCGTCCGTGCGTGCGTGCGTCCGTAAACAATTTCAAATAAGTTCATCTCTAATACCCCATGGTCAATCTTGATCAAATTTTATGAGAAGCATCACCAGGTAGGGGGAAAGGCTGCATAAGGTTTTTGGGCTGATCAGATTGGAATTCTGGTTGCTATGGCAACATACAGCTCCCATAGACTTACAATGGGAAAAAATTAAAATATCTTCTTCTCTGAAACCACAGGGCCCAGAGCTAGGATATTTAGCATGTAGCAAGGGCCAGTGGTCACCTACATAATTCCTGCCAATCATGCCCCTGGGGTCCACATTGGCCACGCCCCAGGGTCCCTTCGCTCCCATAGACTCACAATGGAACAAAAAAAGCTTCAAAAATCTTCTTCTCGGAAACCACAGGACCCAGAGCTTAGATATTTAGCATATAGCAAGGGCAAGTGGTCACCTACATAATTCCTGCCAATCATGCCCCTGGGTTCCAAACGGGCCACGCCCCTGGGCCCTTTAGCTCCTATAGACTCATAATGGAAAAAAGCTTCAAAAATCGTCTTCTCTGAAACCACAGGGCCCAGAGCTGCGATATTTGGCATGTAGCAATGGCAAGTGGTCACCTACATAATTCCTGCCAATCACGCCCCTGGGGTCCAAATTGGCCACACCCCGGGGCCCCTTAGCTCCCACAGACTCATAATGGAAAAAAAGCTTCAAAAATCTTCTCTGAAACCACAGGGCCCAGAGCTTAGATATTTAGCATGTAGCAACGGCCAGTGGCCACCTACATAATTCCTGCCAATCATGCCCCTGGGTTCCAAATGGGCGACGCCCTGGGGCCCCTTCGCTCCCATAGACTCATAATGGAACAAAAAGCTTCAAAAATCTTCTTCTCGGAAACCACAGGGCCCAGAGCTAAGATATTTAGCATGTAGCAATGGCCGGTGGTCACCTACATAATTCCTGCCAATCATGCCCCTGGGGTCCACATTGGCCACGCCCCAGGGCCCCTTTGCTCCCATAGACACACAATGGAACAAAAAGCTTCAAAAATCTTCTTCTCTGAAACCACAGGACCTAGAGCTTAGATATTTAGCATATAGCAATGGCAAGTGGTCACCTTCATAATTCCTGCCAATCTTGCCCCTGGGTTCCAAACGGGCCATGCCCCGGGGCCCTTAAGCTCCTATAGACTCATAATGGAAAAAAGCTTCTAAAATCTTCTTCTCTGAAACCACAGGGCCCAGAGCTGCGATATTTGGCATGTAGCAACGACAAGTGGTCACCTACATAATTCCAGCCAATCATGCCCCTGGTGTCCAAATTGGCCACACCCCGGGGCCCCTTAACTCCCATAGACTCATAATGGAAAAAAAGCTTCAAAAATCTTCTTCTCTGAAACCACAGGGCCCAGAGCTTAGATAGTTAGCATGTAGCAACGGCCAGTGGCCACCTACATAATTCCTGCCAATCATGCCCCTGGGTTTCAAATGGGCATGGCCATGGGGCCCCTTCGCTCCCATTGACTCATAATGGAACAAAAAGCTTCAAAAATCTTCTTCTCGGAAACCACAGGGCCCAGAGCTTAGATATTTAGCATGTAGTAACGGCAAGTGGTCACATACATAATTCCTGCCAATCGTGCCCCTGGGGTCCAAATGGGCCACGCCCCGGGGCCCTTTAGCTCCTATAGACTCATAATGGAAAAAAGCTTCAAAAATCTTCTTCTCTGAAACCACAGGGCCCAGAGCTGAAATATTTGGCATGTAGCAAGGGCAAGTGGTCACCTACATAAATCCTGCCAATCATGCCCCTAGGTTCCAAATGGGCCACGCCCCGGGGCCCCTTAGCTCCCATAGACTCATAGTTGTAAAAAAAGCTTCAAAAATCTTCTTCTCTGAAACTACAGGGCCCAGAGTTTAGATATTTAGCATGTCGGAAAGCCAATTGGTCACCTTCATGATTCCTGCCAATCATGCCCCTGGGTTCCAAATGGACCACACCCCAGGGCCCCTTCACTCCCATAGACTCATAATGGAAAAAAGCTTAAAAAATCTTCTTCTCTGAAACCACAGGGCCCAGAGCTTAGATATTTAGCACGTATCAACGGCAAGTGGTCACCTACATAATTCCTGGCAATCATACCCCTGGGGTCCAAAAGGGCCACGCCCCGGGGCCAGTTAGCTCCTATAGACTCATAATGGAAAAAAAAGCTTCAAAAATCTTCTTCTCTGAAACCACAGGGCCCAGAGCTTAGATATTTAGCATGTAGCAACGGCAAGTGGTCACATACATAGTTCCTGCCAATTATTCCCCTGGGGTCCAAACAGGCCACGCCCCGGGGCCCTTTAGCTCCTATAGACTCATAATGGAAAAAAGCTTCAAAAATCTTCTACTCTGAAACCACAGGGCCCAGAGCTTAGATATTTAGCATGTAGCAATGACAAGTGGTCACCTACATAAATCCTGCCAATCATGCCCCTGGGGTCCAAATGGGCCACACCCTGGGACCCCCATAGCTCCCATAGATGAATAATGAAAAAAAAATTTCAAAAATCTTCTTCTCTGAAACCACAGAGCCCAGAGCTTAGATATTTAGCATGTAGCAACTGCAAGTGGTCTCCTACATATTTCCTGCTAATCATGCCCCGGGGGTTCAAATGGGCCATGCCCAGGGGCCCCTTAGCTCCCATAGACTCATAATGGAAAAAAGCTTCAAAAATCTTCTTCTTAGAAACTGTGAAGCACAGAACTTAGATATTTAGTGTCTAGCAACATAAAATAGCCAGCTACATAAATCCTGCTTACTCTGCCCCTCAAAATTGGCCACGCCCAAGCTCATCACCTCCAATAGACCTATAATGGAAAAAAAACTTAAAAAATCTTCTTCTATGAAACCATAAGGCCCAGAGCTTAGATTTTTAGTATGTAGCAACGTTAAGTGGCCACCTACATAAATCCTGCCAGTTATGCCCCTGAGATCCAAATTGGCCACACCCCAGGGGTCTTTAGCTTCCATAGACTTACAATTGGAGAAACTTCAAAAAAATCTTCTCCTCTGAAACCACAGGGCCCTTATAATGAGAAAAAAACAAAAAAAAAAAACAACTTAAAAGGGGGGAAAAAATCTTCAAAAATCTTCTTCTCTGAAACCATAAGTCCCAGGGCTTAGGTATTTAGCATGTAGCAATGTCGAGTGGTTGCCTACATGAATCCTGCCAATCATGCCCCTGGGGTCCAAATCCTGTGGCCCCTTAACTCAAACAAACTTATAATGGAAAAAAAAGCTTCAAAATTCTTTGAAACCATGAAGTACAGACCTTAGATATTTAGTATATAGCAACACAAAATGGTCGCCTACATAAATCCTGCCAACCGTGCCCTTTGGGTCAAAATTGGCCAAGCCCAGGGCTCATTAGCTCCTATAGACTTATACTGGAAAAAACTTAAAAAAAATCTTTTTCTCCAAAACCATAAGGCACAGATTTTGCTTGATTTGAGGTCAACACTGTATAGGTCATTTTGGAGATGTCTCTTCCAATTTAGTGGGACTTTTACCCGACATTGAGATGAAATTTCATCTCAAGCCCTGTTGCCCAATGAAACCAGTAGGGTTTATAAGCATGGACACTGCTTTGCCTGAGCTTAGATATTTAGTATATAGCAATGTCAAGTGGTCTCCTACACTAATGATTTTCTGGTACACAGGTGAGCGATATAGGGCCATTGGGCCCTCTTGTTTATGTTTTTTCTTAATAACTTAAAAACCGTCAGACGCATCAACTTCAAACTTTAAATATAAGGTCACAATATCATTACACAATGTCATGGCAAGTTACGTAACTCTAGCTACAATACTCTAAGAGTTATTGCCCTTTGAAAAACTTAAAAATGACCACATTTTTTCATGTTTTTTTCTTGATAACTTACAAACCGTCAAACCTATCAACTTCAAACTTTAAATATATGGTCTCATTATCATTACACAGTTTTATGGCAAGTTACTTAACTGTAGCTTCAATACTGTCAGAGTTATGACCCTTTGAAAAACTTAAAAATTCAGCTTTTTCCGTCTTTTTTCATCTCTATTTTAAAACCGCTATAGATATTCAAATGAAACTTCCTATAGTTATTGACAGTTGCCCTATAGTAATGCCCTATCTGTCCATCCATCCATCTGTCTGTCCCTCCATCTGTCCATCTGACCATCTGTCCAACATTTTTCATGTTTTTTCTTTGTAACTTACAAACCTTCAAACGCATCATTTTCAACCTTTAAACGTAAGATCACAACAACATTAAACAATTTCAAGGCAAGTTACTTAACTCTAGCTATAATACTTGAATTATTGCCTTTTGAAAAACAAAAAAATCAGCTTTTTTCGTCTTTTGTTTTCATCTTAATTTCAAAACCAATATAGATACGAGGACTGTTCAAATATGAATGCAACTAAGCACATAAAAATGATTCCATGATAGATTTCGATGAAAAATTTATTTTGTCCCCTCAAAGTATTCCCCTTTAACAGATATACAAACTTTCAGTCTTCTGATCCAACCATTGAATGCATTTTGGTAGTCTTTTCTAGGTATACTATGAAGGCACTGGAATATTGCAGAACTGAGGTGTTTGCGCTGTACAAATTTTCGACCAGAAATGTATTTTTTAGCCGCGGGAACAAAAAAAAGTCACAGGGGCAAGGTCAGGGGAATACGTGGGGTGAGGGAGTTCAACAACCTTTTCCTGCTTCAGATAGTCTTGCACAATGAACGCCTTGTGCGATGACGCATTGTCATGTAGCAATCTGACATTGGCCAAACCAGTTGCGGGTCTTTGTTCTTTGAAATATTTCTTCAATTTTCGAAGAACATTATTCTTGTAAAACTTCGCATTTACAGATTTGCCTTTAGGCACAGCAACCTGAATAGCAGGGCCCTGATTTGAAAAGAATATGGCATACATTACCTTCTTGACGCTCATGGTCCGCTTTGCAATGCATGGTCTTTTGCAATATTTTGTTGCCCATATTTTGTTCTGAATCTTTCGTTTTGGCTAAAAAAAGTGAACCCATGTCTCGTCACCTGTGAGGACATTAGCGAAAGACCGTGCATTGTAATTTGGAAACTTTTTAAGCAACTTCTTGGCGCACTGAACGTGTGTCTTTTTCTGCTCATCTGTCAACAGATGGGGAATCCATCTAGCACAGATCTTTCTCATTTTCAAATCCTGTTTCAGAATTGTATGAGCTGCTCTTAATGAGATGCCAACCATACTAGCTATTTGCCTAGTGGTGTATCGTGCATCGGTAGCAACTATTTCTTTCACTCTAGCAACCATCTTGGCAGATGTTGCTCTTTTCGGCCGCCGATCATATGGTGCATCTTCTGTTGAGCCTAGCCCACAGCTGAATTTCTTACACCAACGAAAAACTGTCGGAAAAGACATTTCATTATGCCCATAAACCCAACATATTTCATCAAAAATGTCTTTGCACCGTATACCAAGAATACAACGATTCTTAATATAGGACCGTATTTCAACGGCATACTCTGACCTTCTTCCAACCATGTTTTGTATTAGTATACAAGAGTAGACAGTGTTTATCGAACGATATACATGGCTAAAGTGCACGGATTTTAACAGGTTTGGTATCAATGTATAGGTAAAATGTTTTTCTACGCTGTGATATTTATTTCCAGGTGATTTTCACATTAGTGCATGAGAAAACGTTCTACTTGCATTCATATTTGAACAGTCCTCGTATCCAAATGAAAATGAAGCTGAAGTTATTGACAGTTGCCATATAGTTATACCCTTTCGTTTTTAGCTCACCAGAGCCGAAGGCTCTGGGGTGGAGCTTATAGGATAGGCAGTTGTCCGTCGTCGTCGTATGTCTGGTGTCAACACTTTTAAACATCTTCTCCTCTGAAGCCACTGGGCCGATTGAGCCCAAATTTTATCTGTAGCATCCTTGGGCTGGGGGATTGAAAGTTTTTTGTTTTTTTAGCTCACCTGTCACGTAGTGACAAGGTGAGCTTTTGGGATCACTTTTTGTCCGTCGTCCGTCGTGCGTGCGTCCGTCCGTAAACTTTTCTTCAAACGACATCTTTTCCTAAACCACTGATCGGATTTTGACAAAACTTCACAGGAATGATCCTTAGGTGGTCCCCTTTCAAAGTTGTTCAAATGGTTCCGGTCCATTGCACATATAGGTCACAGTAGCCAAAAATAGATTTTTTTCACCGAAAACTTAAAAAATCTTCTTCTCTGAAACCGCAAGGCCCAGGTCTTTGATATTTGGTATGAAGCTTCATCTAGTGGACCCCTACCAAGATTGTTCAAATTATAGTGCTGGGGCCAAAAATGCCCCCGCACGGGGGCCCTTTGGTTTTACATGGGCTTATATAGGGAAAATCTTTAAAAATCTTCTTCTCTGAAACCGCAAGGCCCAGATCTTTGATATTTGGTATGAAGCTTCATCTAGTGGACCCCTACCAAGATTGTTCAAATTATAGTGCTGGAGCTAAAAATGCCTCGCACGGGGGCCCTTTGGTTTCACATTGGCTTATATAGGGAAAATCTTGAAAAATCTTCTTCTCTGAAAGTAAGGCCCAGGTCTTTGATATTTGGTATGAAGCTTCATCTAGTAGACCCCTACCAAGATTGTTCAAATTATAGTGCTGGGGCCAAAAATGCCCCCGCACGGGGGCCCTTTGGTTTTACATGGGCTTATATAGGGAAAATCTTGAAAAATCTTCTTCTCTGAAACCGCAAGGCCCAGGTCTTTGATATTTGGTATGAAGCTTCATCTAGTGGACCCCTACCAAGATTGTTCAAATTATAGTGCTGGGGCCAAAAATGCCCCCGCACGGGGGCCCTTTGGTTTTACATGGGCTTATATAGGGAAAATCTTTAAAAATCGTCTTCTCTGAAACCGCAAGGCCCAGATCTTTGATATTTGGTATGAAGCTTCATCTAGTGGACCCCTACCAAGATTGTTCAAATTATAGTGCTGAAGCTAAAAATGCCCCTGCACGGGGGCCCTTTGGTTTCACATTGGCTTATATAGGGAAAATCTTGAAAAATCTTCTTCTCTGAAAGTAAGGCCCAGGTCTTTGATATTTGGTATGAAGCTTCATCTAGTAGACCCCTACCAAGATTGTTCAAATTAAAGTGCTGGGGCCAAAAATGCCCCCGCACGGGGGCCCTTTGGTTTTACATGGGCTTATATAGGGAAAATCTTGAAAAATCTTCTTCTCTGAAACCGCAAGGCCCAGGTCTTTGATATTAGGTATGAAGCTTTATCTATTGGACCCCTACCAAGATTGTTCAAATTATAGTGCTGAAGCTAAAAATGCCCCCGCACGGGGGCCCTTTGGTTTTACATGGGCTTATATAGGGAAAATCTTGAAAAATCTTCTTCTCTGAAACCGCTAGGCCCAGGTCTTTGATATTTGATATGAAGCTTCATCTAGTGGACCCCTACCAAGATTGTTCAAATTATAGTGCTGGAGCTAAAAATGCCCCCGCACGGGGGCCCTTTGGTTTTACATGGGCTTATATAGGGAAAATCTTGAAAAATCTTCTTCTCTGAAACTGCAAGGCCCAGGTCTTTGATATTTGGTATGAAGCTTCATCTAGTAGACCCCTACCAAGATTGTTCAAATTATAGTGCTTTGGCCAAAAATGCCCCTGCACGGGGGCCCTTTGGTTTTACATGGGCTTATATAGGGAAAATCTTGAAAAATCTTCTTCTCTGAAACCGCAAGGCCCAGGTCTTTGATATTAGGTATGAAGCTTTATCTAGTGGACCCCTACCAAGATTGTTCAAATTATAGTGCTGAAGCTAAAAATGCCCCCGCACGGGGGCCCTTTGGTTTTACATGGGCTTATATAGGGAAAATCTTGAAAAATCTTCTTCTCTGAAACCGCTAGGCCCAGGTCTTTGATATTTGGTATGAAGCTTCATCTAGTGGACCCCTACCAACATTGTTCAAATTATAGTGCTGGAGCTAAAAATGCCCCCTGCACGGGGGCCCTTTGGTTTTACATGGGCTTATATAGGGAAAATCTTGAAAAATCTTCTTCTCTGAAACCGCAAGGCCCAGGTCTTTGATATTTGGTATGAAGCTTCATCTAGTGGACCCCTACCAAGATTGTTCAAATTATAGTGCTAGGGCCAAAAATGCCCCCGCACGGGGGCCCTTTGGTTTTACATGGGCTTATATAGGGAAAATCTTTAAAAATCTTCTTCTCTGAAACCGCAAGGCCCAGATCTTTGATATTTGGTATGAAGCTTCATCTAGTGGACCCCTACCAAGATTGTTCAAATTATAGTGCTGGAGCTAAAAATGCCTCGCACGGGGGCCCTTTGGTTTCACATTGGCTTATATAGGGAAAATCTTGAAAAATCTTCTTCTCTGAAAGTAAGGCCCAGGTCTTTGATATTTGGTATGAAGCTTCATCTAGTAGACCCCTACCAAGATTGTTCAAATTATAGTGCTGGGGCCAAAAATGCCCCTGCACGGGGGCCCTTTGGTTTTACTTGGGCTTATATAGGGAAAATCTTGAAAAATCTTCTTCTCTGAAACCGCAAGGCCCAGGTCTTTGATATTAGGTATGAAGCTTTATCTAGTGGACCCCTACCAAGATTGTTCAAATTATAGTGCTGAAGCTAAAAATGCCCCTGCACGGGGGCCCTTTGGTTTTACATGGGCTTATATAGGGAAAATCTTGAAAAATCTTCTTCTCTGAAACCGCTAGGCCCAGGTCTTTGATATTTGGTATGAAGCTTCATCTAGTGGACCCCTACCAACATTGTTCAAATTATAGTGCTGGAGCTAAAAATGCCCCCTGCACGGGGGCCCTTTGGTTTTACATGGGCTTATATAGGGAAAATCTTGAAAAATCTTCTTCTCTGAAACCGCAAGGCCCAGGTCTTTGATATTTGGTTTGAAGCTTCATCTAGTAGACCCCTACCAAGATTGTCAAATTATAGTGCTGGGGCCAAAAATGCCCCCGCACCCGGGCCCTTTTGTTTTACATAGGCTTATATAGGGAAAATCTTGAAAAATCTTCTTCTCTGAAACTGCAAGGCCCAGGTCTTTGATATTTGGCATGAAGCTTCATCTTGTGGACCTCTACCAAGATTGTTCAAATTATAGCCCTGGGGCCAAAAATGCCCCCGCTCCGGGGCCCTTTGGTTTTACATAGACTTATATAGGGAAAATCTTGAAAAATCTTCTTCTCTGAAACCACAAGGCTTAGGTCTTCGATATTTGTTATGACACTTCAGCTAGTGGACCTCTTTAAAGATTGTTCAAATTATAGCCCTGAGACCAAAAATGCCCCCGCATTGTGGCCCTTTGGTTTTACATAGACTTATATAGGGAAAATCTTTAAAAATCATCTTCTCTGAAACACAAGGCTTAGGTCTTTGATATTTGTTATGAAGCTTCAGCTAGTGGACCTCTACCAAGATTGTTCAAATTATAGCCCTGGGGCCAAAAATGCCCCCGCTCCGGGGCCCTTTGGTTTAACATAGACTTATGTAGGGAAAATCTTGTTTACATAGACTTCTATATGCAGGGTAAACCTTTAAAATCTTCTTCTCTGAAACCAGAAAGCCCAGGTCTTTCATAATCGATATGAAGCTTCATCTTGTGGACCTCTACCAAGATTGTTCAAATTTTAGCCCTGGGGCCAAAATTGACCTTGCCTGTGGCCCACTTGTTATGCTTTGGATCAGGTGAGCGAACCAGGGCCCTCTGGACCCTCTTGTTTATCAAAATCGGCTGTTTAGGTTGGTCGCTATGGCAACTTAAGAGTTTCCATAGACTTATAATGGGGAAAATTGAAAAATGGCATTTACTGCCAAGTCATTGCAGATATTTTGACAAAAGTTTTATAGAAATGTTTCTTGAGTAAACTTCTCTCAGCCATATGCTTTTATGCCAACCTGAGGGTCCACCAGGTTGTGCCGGGCCATGCCCCAACCCCAGCACTTCATAAAAGGCCATATATCTCAGAAACCATTCAGATCCCGACACCTATACCGTATATATTCTTGTCCCTATTGATAAGACGCATTCAGTGACACAAACCTGGAGGTCCTCAGGGATGTGCCGAGGCCATGCCCCACCTCCTCCTCTTCATAAAAGGCCCAATATCTAGGAAACTATTCAGATTCCCACCCCTGAACCATATATACTCTTGTTCCTTATGATAAAACCCATTCAGTGACATCGACCTGGGGGTGCCCCTGGATGCGCCGGGGCCATGTCCCACCCCCTCCATTTCATAAAAGGCCCAATATCTCGGAAAGCTTACAGATCCCCACCCCTATGCTATATATATTCTAGCTCTTTATGATAAGACACATTCATTGACACCAAATTGGGGGTCTTCCGCGGTGCGCCGGAGCCATGCCCCACCCCTCCACTTCACAAAAGGCCATATATCTCAGAAACTGTTCAGATCCCCACCCCTAAACCATATATGTTCTTGTTCATTATGATAAGACACATTCAGTGACACCAACCTGGGGGTCCCCAGGGATGTGCTGGGGCCATGCCCCACCCCCTCCATTTCATCATATCACAATATCTCGGAAACCTTACTGATCCCCACCCCTAAACCATATATATTCTTGTTCCTTATGATAAGACACATTCATTGACACCAACCTGGGGGTCTCCCGGGGCCTTGCCCCACCCCTGCACTTCACAAAAGACCTTATATCTCAGAAACTGTTCAGAGCCCCACCCCTAAACCATATATATTCACCTTCCTTATGATAAGACACATTCAGTGACACCAGCTTATGAGGCCCCGGGCCATGCCCCACCGCTTGACTTCATTAAAAGCCATATATCTCAGAAATTGTTCAGATCCCTACCCCTAAACCATATATATTCTTGTTCCTTATGATAAGACTTGTTCAGTCACACCAACTTAGGGGTCTCTTTGTGCTGAGGCAATGTGCCCCGCCCTTCCACTTCATAAAAGGCCGTATATTTCAGGAACCATTCAAATCCCCACCCCATAATCATATATGTTCTTGTTCCTTATTATTAGCACACCTACTGTAGGGGTGTCCGCAGGGCCACATATCTCGGAAACTGTTCAGATTCCCACCCCTTAACCATATATATACTTGGTCCTTATGATAAGACACATTTAGGGACAACAATCTTGGGCTTTCCTGGGATTGACAGGGCATACTCCAACCCCTCCACTGTTTAAGAGGCCTTATATCTCCAGCCATACAGATCTCCACTGCTAAACCATATATATTCTTGTTCCTTGTGATAAGACATTTAGTGATACCAACCAGGACTCCATTGGGTCCATGCCCCACCCCCTCTACTTCATAAAAGGCCTAATGTTTCATATACTGAGTCCACATGGGTGCTCATTTGGATATGGGGGTTCATTTGGCAGATTAAAATGATATCATGTTAATATACATGGCTGCAATTGGGCAGTGCCCACCTGAGCTCTGAGGAGCATAGTGGCCCATGGGCCTCTTGTTTATTCATAACTTACTAACCGTCAAATGCATCAACTTCAAACTGTAGGTATAAGGTCACAATATCATTACTCAATTACATGGCAAGTTATGTAACTCTAGCTACAATACTCTAAAAGTTATGGCCCTTTGAAAAAACTCCTCTGATGGCACTGCCGGGGCCCTAGTCAGTTTCACTGACAGCTCTAGTTTCTTGTTAGAAACATGTTGTGAGTACTTGTTAGAATTGCCTCATTGAGGCGATTCTAACAAGTACCCACAACATACCTAATGAGGCAATTTTAACAGGCAGTGGCTATTCGTACGGCCCCGTACGAATAGCCTGCATTGGCTAATCGTACGGCCCCGTACGATTAGCTTGTATTGGCTAATCGTACGGCCCCGTACTTTTAGCCAATATAGGCTATATTGGCTAATCGTACGGCCCTTCTAGTTCGGTACCGTACGGCTACATTTACTTTGCAATCTTGTAAAGTGCGGCATGATTAATTGTCTGGCATGACTTTAATTAGAAAGACTTAAAAAAGGAAGAAAAAAAATATCGATGACTGTTGGGAAATTATAATTTAGATTTGTTGGTCTCCATATGATCTTAGTTGTTAATGTGTCGTTGACCCACCACCTGTTATCAGTTACTAGTAAACCGCTTAGAGGGTCTAAGCCTGTCAGGGAACCGTGAATGTAATTGACCGACCAGACATGACCTTAGCTGTTGACAGGGTCAAAAAACACCAAACGAACACACAAAGGACGTGGTAGAAAACAAACAAACACACAAAGTAAATAATTACAGTTTATTTTCCTTAACTGCAGAACACTTCATGGCAATTATTCAAAAGCACATAAGAAGATGTATATAACGATGTATTGTACATTCTAGAATCAAATGTATGCTTTCAAACGTAATAGGCACATTTCTAAACTACGTTTCACAGAATTTAACAAAGGGGAAAGAGTATTAACAAAAACTCAGCAAACACACAACGTCGCCGAAACGTCGCTACATAGTCGCTGCAATGACACTACTTTGCAGCGACGTTTTAACGACGTTATTTTGACGTTGTGTGATAACAACGTATTGTTCATTTAGAAATCAAATGTGTGGTTTCAGCAGTAACAGGCACATTTGTGAGCTACGTTCAGCAATTTTTTAACAATGGGAAAAAGTAATAACCACACCAAGCTAACACAAAGTCATAACGTCGCTCTACTGTCATGAATTTGCAGCGACGTTGTAATGAAGTTTTGTGTTACTGGGAAGCGTATAAAAATGTTAACATGTGAATGTTTAAAAACATTAAATATAGCTATTTTTAACAGACTGGTCTCGGTAGCCATCACGTGAACAAGCCCATGAAATGAACACCATCCTAGACCCCATTTTATTAAAAGAAAACTGGGGTTTATGGGGCTATACATTATTTTTCTTATTTCTGCTCTAAGTCATAGGTTGTGGGTACTCGTTAGAACCGCCTCATTATGTCGCACGGGTATGTTATCGTAATGGCTACGGACCCCGCCCATCGGAGCTTGAAGAAATAGATGGGCTGCATGATGCTTCCACGTAAACTGACCGGCTCGAAAATAACCTAAAACAGTGTTGACTTGGCTGTTAAACTCCAATACAACAAACTTGAACTGATTAAAAGGCAACAATAATGTAAAATGACACCTAGATGAAATGCCTTATTTTGCTAAAGAAGAAACCTATCTTTTAGCAAATTTGGCAAATGCATATACAATATGAAATTATATACCCAAAAAATATACTCTAAAACATTCATGTACATACACAAACTTCGTCTTTCCTCCAAAGCCGTTCCATTAAATGAAATAGATTATGGGTACTGACTACTCGTTATAATATCCTCTGTAGATCAGTTCTAACGAGTGCCCACAATCTATGTTTGCTTAACCATTTAAGCAAACCCTACGAGGTTCTTGCATGACAAGTAAATTGCCATACTGTAATCCGCATGTCTTTCTGCCAAAGCCGTTCCATTAAATGTAATAGATTGTGGGTACTCGTTAAAATAGCCTCTGAGGGACATCGATAATATACCATCGATATTAATATCTAACAATATTTATAAGTATATATGCATAAATAATATAATTCTGTTTCATACTGCCCAATACACATTTAATACTCGCAAAATATATTTTTAACCTATTCGTTGCCGTACGATTAGCCAATATAGCCTATATTGGCTAAACGTACGGGGCCGTACGATTAGCCAATAGAGGCTAATCGTACGGGGCCGTACGATTAGCCAATACAGGCTATTCGTACGGGGCCGTACGAATAGCCACTGCCATTTTAACAAGTACCCACAACATACCTTTTAATGGAGTAATAAGGAAAATTATCCCCCAATTATCACTACGGAAATAGGGATCTACTCTTAAAGGAAAGAATTTGCTCCTAAGGAGGAAATTCTTCCCTTTATGAGTTGACCTCAGTTGACATGGGAGACAAAAATACTTTTGCAGGAGTTGCCTGCCTTGAAGGTGAATCCATTCCCCATAAGTTATGAAGACTGTTGAGTCTGAATAGGAGCAGAGGACATTTCTAAATACATGTACGTTTAAATTTTATTCAGTTTGCCTCCAGAAACAATTTGATACTTTCAATAAAAATGATAGAAATATAACATCATATAATCTCAAGACAAGAATCCACCTAAAGTGTAGATTTTGATCATATTTTTCAGACATTGTTGAAATCCAAGAAGACTCGGACACAGACTCCGACTTTGACAGTAGAATAGATGCTGTGATTAATGAAACACCGATGGTAGATGAACAGATTCTAGCAGAGACTGCACAAAAGGTCATGGCTGAAAATAGGTAAGGTAGCAGGTTTGATGTTTCAAATAAAACCTGTATTAGAAGAAAACTACATGTATCTACCAAAAACTGCCGGCCTCAGAATTACATCAGATTGGTGATCAGGTCAACAGTTCATCCCTGCTAGGTCCATAAACATCAATTTTGCTGGCATTTGATTACAAAATATTTTCTACCATCATTTTGTCTCTCTCACTGAATAAAGAAGGACGGTTGTCAGTTTCTAATGAAAGAAAATGCCCTGTACACTAAACTGCTTGTCTGTAAGCCTGCCTAGGGAAAATGTGGTTAGGTGAACTAGTTGGCTAAACTAGACCATATTAAGGTTGGCTCGGCCATTAAAACTCTGAAGCTGTGAAAAATGCTGAAGCTGTCTTGGCATTCTACAGGTGGACAGTCACATTGAAACTGTTCAGCATTACATGGCTTGTCATCATATAATGCCAGACAGTGATATGTAGGGACACAAACACAACCAGCTAAAATATAATGATGGTATATTGATAAATAATTAAGTTATTCACTGATTTTAATTCTATAAATATGCTTGAGAATAATTAGGGCCCCGCACTGAAAGTGTGGGTGCCCTATAGTAATCACTCTGTCTGTCTGTCTGTCCGTCCGTCTGTCGGACGTCCACAAATTTCTGATAGCGCTGCCGGGGCCCTAGTCAGTTTCACTGACAGCTCTAGTTTTTTTATGGTTCTGAATATCAATACATGAATTTTATCATTTTCAAATACTTGTATTACCTATTTTTGAAAGCTGGCTGTCACCAGCGAAAGTTCGCTGGAGACAGCCGGCTGTCTCCAGCGAACTTTCGCTGGTGACAGCCAGACAAAATATATGGACGATATATTGCTGTCAGAAGACAACATAGCTCCGCTTTTGGGGCCTTAGTTGGATGAGGGCAAGTTATCAAAAATGAAATTATTCTTCTGTAAAAAGCGCAACCGACTGCAGCAATTAAAAGAGAACCACTGAAGAAGAAATCTTGTCTTAAGTGTTTTATTTGAAAAAAAAAAAAGAATTCCAATTTTGAAGGCTTTTGCCAGAACAAAAGCCATTTTCTTATGAAAAAGAGCTAAACAACCTGTGGTATATTTGTACTGGGGTAATATGCTGGGGCCATGCCCTGCCCCTCCACTTCATAAAAGGCAATAATTTATATCTTCAAAACCATTCAACATGTTCAAACCAAATCCCTACCGTACAAGCATATACATTATGATTATTCTTGTTCCTTATTATACCCCCGGCATACGAAGTATGCTGTGGGGGTATAATGTTTTCATCCTGCCATTCATCCGTCCGTGTGTCTGTCCGTCCGTCCTTCCATCCGTTAACATTTTGGTTAAAGTTTTGCGACAAAGTTTCTAAGTGATTATATCTTCTGAACCCTTTGATAGTTTTGGTTGATACTTACACTGAAGTTACATACTAAACTGAAGATTTCATAGATGCATGTCCCCACCCCCCACCCCCACAGTGACCTTGAGGTCAAGGTCATATATTTAGAAATTTTACATTTGGTTAAAGTTTAATGACAAAGTTTATAGATGCCTGTATGTTCTAAACTGTATGACAAATTCAGTTGATACTTGCATCAACGTTGCATACCAGTCCAAAGATTTCGTTATGTATATCCCTCCTCCCACCCACAGTGACCTTGACCTCAAGGTCATGGACTTGGAAATGCTAATCTTCCATGAGGCCCTCGAGTTTGCATACCAGTCCAAAGATTTCATTGATGCATTCCCCACACTGATGGTTCAGTAACATGGATGCCCCTACCCCTTCAATAACTTTGATGTCCTCACTCCCTTGGTCCATTTAGAAATTTTATGTTTGGTTTAGCTTTTACAAGCACATTTATAGATTCTTATAGCATCTGGATTTCTTCATTCATATTACATGCAAGCTCAAAAGATATATCAGAGGGTGGCGCTGGCCGGGGGTATATGTGACCCACTGGTCGCTTTCGCTAGTGATATGATGCATTCAGTGATAGCAACCAGTCCATGCTGCAACTCCACCACTTCATAAAATGCCTACCGGTTATATTTCAGATACAGAGTCCACATGGGTGCTCATTTGGGAATGGGGGTTTGTTGGGAGACTTTATAATCGGTAGATTAAATTCATATCATGTTAACCCATTTTGTTCCGGAAACCCCAAAATGGATACCCTGGCAAACAGTGTAGGCCAAGATCAGACCAGGGACACAGACTAACAGGCGCCCAATCGCCCAAGGTGCCTAACTTTTGGATTAAAATGCCTATTAACTTACTGCAAAATTTGGAATTATGGCAGTCTGGGCCCCTAAAGCAAAATGCTCAGTCCATATCCCTGCAGACACGGTGTCTGATCAGGGCCTACACTATTTGCAAAAAGTTATTCTATTTTCCGAATAAATTTTATAGATAACACAACCTTTCACCCCTAAATTTCAAAATGGACTCCTGCCATATATGTAAGGAGGAAGATTCCATTTGGTACAAAAAGTTTTAAAATACATGGCTGCCAGTGAGCAGTACCCAACTGAGCTCTGGTGAGCATAGTGGCACATAGGCCTCTTGTTTGGTGGGGGTGGGGGGGGATGGGTTGGGGACGTGATGGGCAGGGGAGACTTCACCCAAGCTGGATCTTATTTTGGCTCACTTGAGCCAAAGGCTCTGGAGGGAGTTATTGTGACCAGCCACCATCATTGTGAACATCCGTAAATTGGGGAAAATACTTTAAAATGCAGGATACCAGAAAGCCCTGAAACCCACTGGTTTTACATAGAATCATAATGGTGACACCTTTAAAAATTTTTTTGTCTGAAACCAGAAGGTCCAGGTCCTTGATATTTGGTAGGCAGCTTCATCTTTGTTCACAGTTGTTCAAATTATTGCCCTGGGATAAAAAGTAGCCCTACCCCAGGGGTCACTTGTTAAACATAGACTCATATATATTTGATTTTCAATACACCACAACCTCTTTACAACATTGCTATTTGCAATTAATATCCAGGGAATAAAGCACAATGTATGCCAGATCAACAAACTTGTTATATACAACCAAAAATTTAACTGTATAGAACGAGATTACTGTATGTTGAAAAATGATAAATTAATGGCAATTTAATAATTTTAGGACCACAATATACATCATGAATCTATTTAAATTATTAACATAGGTTCCATTAAATGTCTTTGATTTATTGCTGGACAATATAATTTCTATATATATTTGCTGGCTGTCACCAGCGAAAGTTCGCTGGAGACAGCCGGCTGTCACTAGCGAACTTTCGCTGGAGACAGCCGGCTGTCAATAGCCACTTCCTATATTAGATTAGCTGAATGGTCATTAAGATTAACTGCTAAAATTAACTATATCCTTCTTGGAGCAAATATTTATGACTTACAGAACATCCTAAAAACTCGATCATTTAATATGTTTTTGCTGAAAAAATGGGAGCAGCTTTTGCAAGTGCAACTTATATTTTTTCAGCAAAGCTATCCAGGTGTTATATGTATTGTAATAAAACAGTTAACAGTTTACCATTTGTGAATTTGTTAAGCTAATGATACTTTGAACAACTGGCCCTGATTTGGAAGCTGACATCCAGGGGCCCGTTTTTTCAAAACTAAAGACATTGTTATTTAACATATCTTTGAAATTTTGGTCATTTAATGTTAATATGCTAATATTTTTCTGAAAAAAAAAGTGAAATGCAAAAGCTGCACTCATTTTTCAGCAAAAATACCAGAATATTAGATATTGTACTTATGAGAATAGTTAACAATTTGACCACTAACGAGCTTGTTAAGATAGGGGTGCTTTGAACAAATGGCCTAAAAGGGGTCAGCAAAAATACCAGAGTATTAGATATTGTACATACTAGAATAACTGCCAATTTGACCACTTACTAGCTTGATAAGCTAATGGTGCTTTGGACAACTTGTCCCTAAAATCACAGATTGACAGACTGCTCAAGAGTCAACTTGTCAACATTTCTTGTTAGAAACATGTGAATGGATACTTGTTAACATCAACTTGTTGATATTTTGTATAAGAAATATGTTGTGGGTATTTGTTTGAATTGTCTCATCAAGGCAATTCTAAAGTCTACCCACAGCATACATTTAAATGCAGAAATCAGAGCAATTACCCCAAAATTATATTTCATACTCCTCCGAATTTGTAGCTATGAATATCTTTATCATTTCAGGAAACCCAGTGAGAGTTCATGTGAAACTCCAACAGAAACATTTGAAGTTTTCCTAGAAAAGAAGAGAAGCAGCTTTGGATTAAATGTCACAGTAGGTGTATACCATATCTACAGTTTTAATCTATGGATAAACGGGCCTCCGTGGCCTAGTGGATAAGAACGCTGACTCTTAGTCATTAGGTCTCTCACCGCCGTAGGTTCGAGCCTCGCTCGGGCCACGTGTGAGACACCAAGTTCTGCAACGGAAGGTCAGGTGGTTTTTCTCCGGGTACTCCGGTTTCCGCCCACCTCTGATTAAAGATCGGCTCGATATGAGTGAAATAATCTTGAAAGGGCCGTAAAACCTAAACCAAAAAAAAAAAAAAAAGAAAATCTATGGATAGGCTAAGGCATGAGAAACAAGGAAATTTTGACCAATGGAAAGATTAAGCCATCATGTCTTAGCCTTTCCATTGGTCAAAGTTTCCTCCTTTTCCTTTAACCCTTATCTCGCTGATTACGAAAACCCCTACTTTTTGCAAATGTATGAAGAAGCCATCTGATCAGGATCTACACTATTTGACATTCAGATACTGATTTCATAGAAATAAATTACATCAAGCAATCTGATTGGTTCAAAGTCAGAAATGGGTGTGGCTAAATTAAATATGCAGCTGGATAAGGGTTAAGTTTCCTTGTTTCAAAGGAATTTTTGGGAGAACAAACACAGCTTCAGGGATGCAACTTTTTTAGATGTTCTTTTCTCTCCCTTATGCACAGGCACCCATAATCCATTTTATACAGAAAACCCCAAAAGGGGTCACTGGCAAACAGTACAGGCCATGATCAGATGCCACATTTTGCGGCATCTGATCAGGGCCTTCACTGTTTGCAGAAAATTCAACCATTCTCTTTAATAGTAAATTTCTGAAAATAACAACCTGACACCCCTTAATTTTGAAGTGGACTCCTATTGTATACAAGGGGGAAGATTCCATTCATTACAAAATGGGTTGAAGGAGAAAAATTGTTCCTTAGTAGTTAAGTCCTTCCTCTTAACTCTCAAGATGCCTATCACAACAATTGTCCTCTGCTTTGTTGTCTTTTGGTTACTTTAAAAAGTCATTGTTGGAAACTTTGTGAACCCAGATCAGACTACTCCTATAGGAGTAGTCAGACGATGGTCCACACTGTTTGCCTGAATGCCAAAGTATTTTTAAAAGCGGTAGAAGAAGATGGAGCAGACAACATAAACAGATGACATTTTCAGATTGTTTTTCTTGGTATCTTAAGGGTTAAGAGCAGAATACTTTTTTCTGAGAGAGGCTTATTACATAGGAAAGCCAAAAGGAAGTCCCAAAAATTGTTAATTGCAGAAATTGTACCAGAATTAATTCCACTTACTTAATCTTGTGTCATTAGGAAGCCTGACATGTACCATGAGTTATGAGCAGAGAATTGGATTAAAAGGAACTATGCATCTTCACATATACGGCTTGCTAGATTATAAGCATGTACAGGCTGGTCAGTCTCCTTACTGTCTCAAATGAGGCACAGCAAGTCAAATGTATTGAGTGTGTATGGTGCTAGCATAGAGTGCTGAAAGTGTTCACTAAACATGCTTGTCTGAAGACAAATTTTCATGAATAAAGTATGTCGTGTGTTCCTAAACTTAAGGTACACAGGACATACCATTATTTTAACCCACAACAGTTGTTGTCTGCAGGTTAATTTAAAAGTCAATTTTGCAAATGGTGTGGACCCAGATCAGACTGCCACTGTAGGAGCAGTCTGATAAGGATGCATACTGTGGACCTAGATGACACTGCTTCAGTAGGATCATCTGATCTGGGTCCACACTGTTTACCTGTTTGAAAGGTTTGCATGAAGAAGCAGCAGACAACATAAAGAGACAACATTTTTAGATGCAGTTTTTCTTAACCCTTATCTTGCTGTTCACGACAACCCCTATCTTTGGAAACGGTGTAGATCCAGATCAGATGGCTTCTGAAGAAGCCATCTGATCAGGATCTACACTGTTTGACATTCAGTTTATGGATTTGTAAGAATAAATTACATCAAGTAATCTGATTGGTTCAAAGTCAGAAATGGGTGTGGCTAAATAGAATATTCAGCAAGAGAAGTGTTAATGGTGAAAGAAAATCAAAACAATGTTCATATAATGCCTCCTAACCTGGTACCATGCTTAATCCTCTTTATCTCAAATTAGCCATCTCAAGCCGCCCCCGCCAATAGGGACTTGAAGAAATATATGGGCTGCACGATGCTTCCACGCAGAGCTGAATCCGGCCCGCACACTAGTACTGGTAAACCGCTTAGAGGATCTAAGCCTGTCCAGGAACCGCTGTGCAAGGCGGACTGTCCATGCTAATAAACCCTATTGGTTTCTTTGGGCGACAGGGCTTGAGATGTCATTTCATCTCAATGTTGGGTAAAAGTCCCACAAAATTGGAAGCAACGTCTCCAAAATGACCTTTACAGTGTTGACGGGGACGTTAAACCTCGAATCATACAAACAAGCCATCTCAAACAACTTTTCATGGTCCCTAAAGTGTCTGAGCCTTTAAAGTTAGACTGTATGACCATTTCATTGGTTGGCAAGAATGTCATCTCAGCACCCTATGACATCGACATCACAAACATTAAAATCTGCCAAACTAGCACGATGTCAGATGATAAAAGAGTCTTACTATTGTAGTCATTTCATATGAACTTTATCTCTGTTGCTAGGGTGGGGTAAACACCAGTGTGAGGTATGGTGGAATCTATGTGAAGTCTGTGGTGCCAGGAAGTGCAGCAGATGAGGATGGATCTATCCAGAAAGGTAAGTCAATCTTGTTTGTGGATCATCTTGAAAGACTAAAGAATTTAACTATTGAAACGTTGAAGGCCCTGATCAGATGCGGCATTCTGCGGTGTCTGATCTGGGTCTGCACTGTTTGCCATTGCACAGTTCTAGGGTTTCCAGTACTAAATGGGTTGATTAGGCTTTTCTCAGTACAGGATCAAAGTTTAACCATTTTTGTACCAAATGCAATCTTCCTCCTTATATATAGCAGGAGTCAGTTTCAAAATTTAGGAGTGTCATGTTTTGTTTTCTTCAATATTTATTAAGAAAATGGTTTAACTTTTTGCAAACAGTGTTGGACCTGATCAGACATTCTGCGGCGTCTGATCTGGACCTGCACGGTTTGCCAATTACCCCTTTTGGGGTTTCCTGTACAGAATGGGTTAATAATATGTTAACTAACAGTTTTAACAGCTGGGCCCAGTTTTTCTTTTCATCTTTGTTCATTGGTTTGCCCACATTTGTATCAACTGTAGTGGCAACTGTTTGTTTATTAGAAACGTGAAAATTATCAATTTGGTCCTGTTAATCTGGCATAACCTAAAATATTTGGAAACAATTTTGAATAAATATGGTGTGGACACAGATTAGGCTGCAGTCAGGTTCTGTTCATTTGCTTTTCATGAGCTTTTCTAACATACTGCCAGTCAATGAAATGTCAGCTGGTTTTTCTCCGGTACTCTGGTTTTTTGTCCACCTCTGATTAATAATTGGCTCGAAATGAGTGAAATAATCTTGAATGGGCTGTAAAACCAAAAAAAAATGTAAAATAAAAAATATTCACATTACCATTCAGAATCATCTTTTTTTTTCCTGATGTTTTTGACAATCCTCACAGCTCAAAATATGCTGGAAAATTTTGAGTTTTTGTTTTTCATTTATTATTAGTAAAAGTATATTGTATAAGTTCAGTTTCTTTTTGGGACTGTGAACATTTCTTCAAGACAGGGATAGGTGGAGCTACTGTTGGTTAATCATGATGCCCCTGTCAGGAGATATAATGAGAATATCTTTTCTATTTTCTTTAAAGTAAACGTATGTTGTGTGTATGCATTAGAATCGCCTCATTGATGCAATTCTAATGAGCACACACAGCATACATTATAAAGGTATGTTGTGTGTACTCATTAGAATTGCCTCATTGAGGCAATTCTAATGAGCACACACAACATACATTATAAAGGTATGTTGTGTGTGCTCATTAGAATTGCCTCATTGAGGCGATTCTAATGAGTACATACAGCATACATTTTCCAAATTTAATAAGAAATTATCCGAAGCAAATAAATATCTGCAATTATGGGAAATTTTTGTTATGTACTCAAAATTGAGTTCAAAACAGCCTGAGTGTCACTGATGAGGCCTAGTTGGCCAAAACTAGCTAATCTGGCCCAGCAAACATGTACACTCCATATTTTCCAGTTTTGTGGTGTATTCCTTGCTTCCAAAGGATAACCCTTTCTAGAACATTGGTATACGAGCCATCAGTGTTCAGGCCAATGAAGTTTTGGTGTATATTAATATTATAGGTGACAGAATACTGATGGTTGACAACATCCGGTTAGAAGGTTTCACCCACAAGCAAGCTGTACAAAGTCTGTGTGAAGCTCCACCACTCTGCAGGCTCCTGATAGAACGAGGACTTATTACTTTCTCCCGCCAATCCTCAACAAGCAGTCGACAGTCACAGAAATCAGCAGGCAGAACCATTACAGACAATCAGCAAGTAAAAGCCATGCCTGAGCAGGTGCAACGATTGAGAGATGAGTCACCATTTGTTGCTGTGTCAGAATCACCAACTGAACAGGTGAAGGTCATGGAATTGTCCTTGACCTCTACTACAGAAGATGACCAGACAGGTCGAGATGAACTTGACGTTAGCGTGGCTGTTGACGAAATGCAGAGTGATCGGAACCTCAGTCAGGATAAGAGAAATTTTCTGATGGCAATAAATGATCTTTATGAGTCTTTTATCACTGAAGGTGAGTAAAACTGATAAAACCTTTTTGTCTTGATTAGAATCTTCCACCTTATATATAGCAAGAGTCCATTTCAGAATTCAGGGGAATCTGGTTGAGTTGTTTTTGGAAATGGTTAATGCCCATCGTGATGTAGATTGTGTTACAGCCTTAACCCATTCAGTACCAGAAACCCCTAAACGGGTACTTGGCAAACAGTGCAGGCCCAGATCAGACGCCGCAGAATGCGGCGTCTGATCAGGGCCTCCACTGTTTGCTAAAAGTTCAGTCATTTTCCAAATAAATTTTGATGAAAGCACAACTTGTTACCCATAAATTTTGAAATGGACTCCTGCTATATATAAGGAGGAAGATTCCATTTGGTACAAAAAGGGTTTATAAATCAGTACTCCTGATCTCATCTGAGCCTTTGTTGTTCACATTATGCTATCGGGTAGAAAGCACCCTTTTTCTGCTGATCTAGATTGGGAGGAATAGATAACCGTGCCATATTGTCAGCCCTTTTTAACCCTTTTTGTACCAAATGGAATCTTCCTCCTTATATATAGCAGGAGTCCATTTTAAAATTTAGGGGTGTCAGGTTGTGTTTTCTTCAAAATTTATTAGGAAAATGGCTGCACTTTTTGCGAACAGCGTAGGTCTTGATCAGAAGCAGCGTTCCGCTGCATCTGATCTGGGTCTGCACTGTTTGCCAAATACCCATTTTAGGGTTTCTGGTACTAAATGGGTTAAAAGGGAGAAACCATTTTGACTTCCTCTTTATCTTTTCATAAATTAAGCATAAATACTGAATGACTTCTTGTAATAAAAAATTCTCTTCAGTAACAAATTAGTTCTTGTAAGGTCAGACTACTATTGTTTGTTTGTATTGGAGTTTAACAGCGCAGTCAACACTGTTTTAGGTCATTTTTGAGCCGGACAGTTTACCTATCCACACTTTTCCTGGGCAGGCTTATACGTAAGTGGTTAACCAGTACAGTGCACATTCTTTCGCCAGAAACTGACAGCTGCTCTTCTTGAATTGGCGGAAGGGAGAGAATGACCTCAGAAAAGATTTCATGATCAATCTTCATGAAAGAATGTTGCTGACCCGAGCAGGTATCAAACCCCTGTCCTCCTGATCACCAGTCAGAGGCGCATCCGACTGACTGATCCACCGAGGCCGACGTAGACTACTATTGCAAGAAAAGGCAAAATATTTCTTATAGAATTACCATACTTACCATATGTATTCAGACAGATACCAGATGAGATGCAGAATGCAGGGCCTCGTTAAGGGGAATGGGAACACCATCAGGGGAGGCAACTCCTGCAAAAGTATTTTTGTCTCCCATGTCAGTAGGGGTCAACTCTTAAAGGAAAGAATTTGCTCCTAAGGAGCAAATTCTTTCCTTTAAGAGTTGACAGCTTTTTCAGTGGGACAGGGCTTACAGAAAAGTGAACAGGAAGTCCCGAAAGTTGTCTCCCTTTGAAAAATGGCAGAAATCTCTGCCAGTGTTCCCATTCCCCTTATTAGGATCTACACTGTTTGCCACTCATCCTGCTATATTTAGACACGACATTGGATAGTAAATTGTTCTGTATTGTTCAAATTTTAGAACAAGTATGGTAAAGAGATGAGGGTGTCTGAATATTTAGGATAAATATTGTTCCTCTTCTGAGCTGTACATATACCCTTTGAATCTATTTCAGAAAACTGCTACCAAGTTAAGCTGAAGAAAGGCAGTCAGGGCCTGGGATTCAGTATTGTAGGAGGAGAGCCCCACATTGAAGGGGACACATTACAGTATGTGACAAGGATCAAACGAGTGTTCCCTATTGGTCCAGCTGCAGACAGCAAGAAGGTAGAGGCCGGGGATGTAATACTATCAGTAAATGGGCAGGATACGAGGACGCTAACACATGGTGTGAGTAGGCCTATCAACATGTTTTATCGTGCATTAAAATTTCATATTTCCAGTTGGCCCCTGACTATTGGGGCTTGAAGAAATAGATTGGTCTGCATGGAGCTTTCACCCAGAGCTGAAACCAACAGCACATGAGTACTGGTAAACCACTTAGAGGGTCTAAGCCTGCCAAGGCAAAGTGGTGCGAGTCAGACCTTCTACGCATATTCATTGGGTGGCAGGGCTTTAGATGTCATTTCATCTCAGTGTCAGGTAAAAGTCCCACAAAATCGGAAGCAACATCTCCAAAATAACCTATATAGTGTTGAGGGGGACGTTAAACCTCAAACAAATAAACAAACAATTCATAGCTCCAGATGAGAAGTAAGACTTATTTCTTTCTAAAGGATTATAACAAGTACCCACAATGTATGCTGTAAAATCTACAGTAAATGTTATTAACCTTGTCCCAGTAGTTTAAAGCATTGTTAGTCATACTAGCCCGTTAGTGGCCAAAATGTTAACTCTTCAAGCTAGTATAATATGAGCCAGTGCATGACAAAACCTACAATTAGACTGGCGTGACCAGAATAGACTGAAATCAACATGCGCACCCATCCACTATGACAAGACCTTTTGCTTATGTCTCTTTGTATAGATATAAGCCTATAGTAGGTTCATGTGATCGGCAAAGACTCTGATCAGAATGTGCATATGCGCAGGCTGATCTGAGTTTTTGCTTGTCACTCAAGCCTTCTTGTAGATTTTGTCATGTGCTGGCTCATATCTGACACCCTGTAATTTTTGCTGGAAAAATATGAGTAGCTTTTGCATTTTTACAGCAAAAATATGTAGAGAATATTTGATTTTTTCAGTGTAAGATCGAATTTTATTCACTGAATGAACACCAAAACCAGCATTTTCACGAGTGGCATAGCCACGAGTGAAAATACCAGTTTTGGTGTTCATGAGTGAAATAAAATTTGATCTTTCATTAAAAAATCAAATTTTCTGTTTCTTACAAGCTCTAAAACAACAATATTTAGCTTCACTAATCACATCAATCACCCTCAGAGAAAACTGACTTTGTTCCTGGTTATTTTGCGTCAATTTAGTGGTGCCCAACGTATTTACTGGGTATAATATAGGGTTTAAACTAAAAGTTTGCACCTGAGAAATAGCCGGGGATGGCATTTCTATTAATGGTTACTGTAATAATTGAGAGATTAGTTTCCTAAAGAAGCTGCGGACAGATCTACGGTAGCACGACACAGTACGTGACTGCAGCCTCGAAAATGACGTCATTAACATCCTCGTGACGTGTGAACGGGCGTCAATTCTAATACAGTTCATTAATTTTCAATCATCTGCCAATGGAAAAACTGAAGACAGAATTAGATTTCAAATAAAAAGTAGTCCCAAACAGTGAAAAATAAAATTGATATCAGTCACTGTTTGAAACAGTGACAATATTGTTTTCAATTTCACTGAGAAATCTCTATATTTCATTGAAAAGCATGTAAAAAAAAGTATTGTTGACATATTAAATGATCAGTCAGGTGGTTTTTCTCCGGGTACTCCGGTTTTCGCCCACCTCTGATTAACGATCGGCTCGATATGAGTGAAATAATCTTGAAAGGGCCGTAAAACCCAAACCAAAAAAAAAAAAAAAAAAAAAAAAATTAAATGATCAAAGTTTTAACAATATGTTAATTAATGTCATTGTTAGTTTTGAACAGCTGTCCCCAGACTTTACTTGTAATTGAAATGCCGTAAAATGTCAGATGTAGATGGAAGACCCTGGTACCTATAGGTAAATATTTCTCTTTCTCAGGAAGCCATGATGTCACTGCGAACAGCAGGAAAGTCTGTCACATTGATCCTGTGTAGACCTGACCCAGACTTACTCCCTCCACTGCCAGTTCTGGTAAGTTTTATCTCATAGTGACAACAGTCACTGCATGAGAAATGTGTATTGATTTAACCTACACTGCTAATCATAATTATAGAAAAGAAACATTTCTGTTTTTGTCACACCTGCTTTAAGCATGGCCTAATATAGGAGTCCGGTTTTCCAGCTTTTCAACCATCTGTTTGTCAAGCCTTTATCATTTGCGACCATCCTATTCATCCTAATGTTCAAGTTCGTCTCTCAAGAACTTTAACAGCTTCATTTAATGATTCTTGGTACAAACTTGCATCTAGGGATGGCAACTTCAATGCAAGCATCCATATGACCTTGACCTACATTTCATGGTTCACTGATTTTGAGAACTACAGTAGAACTTCAATGGCTTGAACCCTGATGGCTCGTTTACCATGGAAGAGTCAAACCCATTTTTGAGTCCGCAGGGAATTCCTCCAACTATGATATAGGGATAATGTAGGGAGATTTTCTTCTTTTATCTTGCAAATGTATGCTGTGTGCACTCATTAGAATTGCCTCTGAAAAGTACACACAACCTATGTCTTGGAGCAGAAAACTAATGTGTACCCCTGTAAATCCAAGTTTTCCTACACTGTTTGCTTAGTCCTATCTGTCCCTATACTTAGGATCTTTACAGTAAACTCTTTAAATCTTCACAGAAAAAATATTTTCCAACTCTGTTCACTAATGAATTTTCTCTAGTCTTCTCTAGTCTAACGGTGTATCTGCTAAAGTGTAATATTCTCAGACATATTGCTTAACTAAATAATTTTTCAAGAACAAAAGGAAAAAAATCATGATCTGAGCTAAAAGTGAGTTTGAAGAGCTAGGCTTTCATGTCTTGTGTCGAAGCAACAAATTGCTGTATGCTCCTCAACCTCGTTATAACATGGAATTTTGGGTCCAACCAACAGACGTTGTTAGTTAACCGAATAACTTTTATCGTATTTGTCACGAATCAGACTAATTACACTGTAAACAAAATGCCTACGCTGTTATCAATAAGCCTACAATGGTTGACAAGGTGTGAAAATAAAGTCAAGTTATGCCTCTTATTTGTGTATATCCCTCAGCCATATAATTTAATTAGCAATTAGTGTGAAAATGATTAAATCTCCCCTAAGGCGATTAGCAACAGCTAATGGTAGACGTATGCATAATAAAAAGGACTTTTCTACTGTCTTATAAATGGTTATGTTTAGGTGCCAAATGTTTGCACCAAACAGTGAACGCTTGGCATGAAAAGCGAATACAACACACATGCTTAATGAAAACAGACTATTCTACTGGCTGGTTGGCACCAAATTTTCACTCCAGTAGTGAATGCTTGGTGCAAAAAGGCGAACACAGCTCATGTTTATTATGTGTGTCAAGCTAAATGAGTTTATATTCTGCATTGGATAAGGTGTTCTGACATGTTTGGAGGTCTGCAGAACTGTTTTATGACTGTGATAACTACCATATTACTGCAGTTGAAAGTCCAAGGGAAATAAAGTTGTTGCGTCTGAAACTTGATAGAAACCTTGGATTATATTTAGAAATGTTGGTTGGGGTCCAAAACAAAACTGTGCTATATCCAAATTCATGCTGTAAGGAATTGTGCTATAACGAGGTCTGGGTGTTTTTTCCATTTTAGTTTCATAACACTTATGTGCACATTTATTGATGCTGATAATTTGTATGAATGATTTTCTAGTCATTCTCTTCATTATACTGGCCCCAAAAAGTGAGGATAGATAAACAGGCCAGCTTGAAATGACCTAAACGGAGCTGATAGGGCCATTGAACACCAAAACAAACAAACAGAGGGAGAGAAGAAATCCAAAATGATAGTTGTATTTATGTGTTGTTTGCAAGTATTGTAATACATTTTCTTCAGGATCAGGCAATTATTCGTAAAATATACAAAGTAAGTCATACTGCACCCAGAAAAATGCTTGAATTTGCTATATATGTATGCAATGTTAAAATCATTGAAATTGTAAATAGTTCCTTGTAGTCCCAAGAGTTTAAGTTTTCATTTCTCGCTTTTAAACTGAACATTTAACTTATGTAGGATGATGGGTAATTGTTCCTAACATATCATCTGGGAAACCTGTTTTATATTGAGATTTCAATGGTTTGCCACATGTTTTAATGGTTTTGTTTGTTTGATTTGAGGTTTAACGTCCCCATCAACACTATTTAGGTCATTTTGGAGACATTGCTTCCAATTTTGTGGGACTTTTACCCAACATTGAGATGAAATGACATCTCAGTACTTGCCGTCCAATGAAACCAATAGAGTTTATATGCATGGACGGGCTGACGCACACCACTTTGCCTGGGCAGGCTTAGACATTCTAAGTGGTTTACCAGTACCAGTTTGCAGACAGTTTAAGCTCTGCGTGGAAGCATCATGCAGCCCAATCTCTTTCTCCAAGCCCCGATGGGTGGAGGCAATGTTTTAATGGTAAAACCACTTCTGAAAAACACAAACTAAATTATTAGTCACTCAACTAAACCCTCACCATGCTAAACCTGGAAATAACCTTTTTGGAAAACAGTATAGATCAGCTGGTTTCTTGGAAGCCAGCTGATCAGGATCTATACTGTTTTCCATTCTGCTTCTGAATCCATGTTAAAAATTGAAATCATGCAACACAAATGGCTGAAAATTGGTGAGGAATGTAGCATACTGGAATAGTCAGCATGGTGAGTGTTAAGGAAGATGGGTGCATATCCAGGGGAGGTAGGTCTGTCAAACGAATTTTTTGACACCCTTATCAAGTAAGAGTCTCCCTTTAAGGAAAACAGATGCTACGTATTGGGACAGATAGGCCTAAGCAAACAGTGCAGGCCCAGATCAGACTGCTCCTACAGGAGCTGTCTGATCAGGGTCTACACTGCTTGCCATTCGGTCTGCACCTTTTTGACCCCTTGCTGGATTATGAAACAAATTTGTTAAAATAGTAGAAGTACAGCAAGTCCTCAAGGTGTCCCAATTTGCAGGATTTTTATGGTACCTTCTTCTTAGGATAATTTTTTAAATACAGTAAAATTCCTATATCAAGACCACCTTGTGGACTGTTCAAAAGTGGTCTTTAAGACAACTTTTGAACAGTCCCAAAGGTGGTTTATTATTAGGAGATACTGAGTGTGTTGATTGATTAATTTGAGGTTTAACATCCCCGTCAACACTGTATAGGTCAATTTGGAGACGTTGCTTCCAATTTTGTGGGACTTTTACCCGACATTGAGATGAAATGACATCTCAAGCCCTGTTCTCCAATGAAACCAATAGGGTTTATAATCATGGACGGTCCGACTCGCACCGCTTTGCCTGGGCAGGCTTAGATCCTCTAAGTGGTTTACCAGTACTCGTGTGTGGTCCGATTCAGCTCTGTATGGAAGCATCATGCAGCCCATCTATTTCTTCAAGCCCCGATGGGCGGGGGCGGAGATACTGAGTGTAGAAAACGCAAAGAAAGAATAACTGAAACCTTCTCAATAAGCTTTTAGTCTTAATTGTGGGTGATCATTCTAGCAGAATTTTCTGTAGTTTGGCTTATTAAACATTTAAACATGGCACGAGACAGGAAGTAACAAGAGTAGTCTCCCTTGTAAATCTGGTGGTAAAAATCTAGATGAATTGAATCACCAGGAGTTGTCTCTGACCATTGACCGCTCTTTATGCTTTTCATGTTTCTTCATAAGTTCATTATTACCAGTATCAAAGGAATCTTGCTTTTAATCTAGTTTGGAGTGTTTTCTTTGGTTTTTGTTTGTTTGTTTGCTTAATGCAGGTTTGTAGTGGAGAATTTTGGCAGTCATTTGCAGTGCTTTAATAACTGATGGAGAATTCAGCACAGTAGATAGAACTTACTAATGCCTGACATTTTTAGATCACCTTGAGCCAAGCTCCTGGCCATTTTATGTCCTTGCCTGTTGTCTGTCATCTGTCCTTCCATCTGTCCATCAGTTTTTTAAAATTTTATACAACTGCTCCAAACTATTGAATGGATTGACTTGAAGCATGGACTGCAGTTAAACTAACATTTTTTTGGCATATCGCCAGAAAGTTATCCACTTTGCTACAATTCTGCTCAAGTTTGACTTAACTCCAAAAACAATTTAGCTGACAACATTTTCAAAAGAGCATTTCTTTTTCTTTATGGAGAAAATAAGCTGGCCTGAGATTCACATACAATGAGCCATGCCAAGCAAAAAGGGTTTTTCTGAGCGTATGCACCCAGCGAAGACTCAAATCAGCCTGATCTGAGTCTTCCCTGTGCGCTATATTTCTGCCCCTTGATCCAAAGTTCCTTATACAGATTGAGAAGGCTATACAGTCAACTGTCTTAAAACCGACATTCATTTTAACGACAAAACCTGTTATATGGGCAATTTGAATGGAGCAAATCCTTAGATTCGGATGAGATGGATACTAAGAGAAATTCAAGAATATTATAAATGTGTGTTTTGGACATTTGTTAGAATCGCCTCACTGACACATTTCTAACAATTATCCACAACATACGTTTCTTGTAGTAAATGAGAAAGCAGCAAGCCTTTTACTACCTATCAGTCTACCACTTACTAAGTAAGAGCTTTTTGTTTTGTTGGTTTTTTTTCTTCTTAGATTTTCTCCTAATTTAACAATATGAGCAGTGTTTGCTATGTCTGTATTGGGATCCTTTATATTGTCAAATTCTTTATAATGACACAATTTTAGGTAACAAATAGTGTCGTTATAAAGAGGATCTTCTGATAACTGCACAGGTACACAGGCTGAACAGAGTCTTCACTCAGGGCACATTTTCGAAGACTACTTTCCACTTGCATACCTGTGATAATTTTATGTTGACCATGAGGGAGATTTGCATCTCAGATGAGGGAGATTGGGGTCCCAATGAGGGAGATTTTCTGACGGCATGTTTAAGTGTTTTTTCTTGTCTTTTTTGTGGTTTAGATGTACAAAGGAACTACTGAAATGGTAGGTTATATATAGTACGGTGCCTTGTCAGAAGGAGCATACATGCCAAATATGAAGGATCTATCTCAAATGGTTCAAAAGTTATGTTAAAGTAGGTCAAGGTCAAACTTTTTGTATGAGTGTGAAGCCCCTCTCACAAGGAATATACATGCCAAATATGAAGGCTCTATCTCAAATGGTTCAAAAGTTATGATTAAGTAGGTCACAGGTCAAGGTCAATTTGTTGCATGAGTGGGAAGACCTTGTCAGAAGAAACCTACATGCCAATTATGAAGGCTCTGAGTTAAATGGTTCAAAAGTTATGACAAATATGGTCAAGGTCACAGGTCAAAAATTTTGTATGTGTGGGAAGCCCTTGTTACAAGGAGCCTGCATGCCAAATATGAAGGCTCTATCTCAAATGGCTCAAAAGTTATGGTGAAGTACATGTAGGTAAAAGGTCAAGGTCTCAGGTAAAATTATGTGTATGGGTGGGAGGCCTTGTCAGAAGGAACATACATGCCAAATATGAAGGCTCTATCCCAAATAGTTCAAAAGTTATTATTAAGTAGGTCAAGGTCACAGGTCAAATTTTTTGGATGGGTGGGAAGTCCTTGTAACACAGAACAATCCAAAGGCACTATCTCAAATGGTTCAAAAGTGATGATAAAGAAGGTCACATGTCAAGGTTACAGGTCATTTTTGTATGAGTGGAAGCCCTTGTCACAAGGAACCTACATGCCAAATATGAAGGCTCTATCTTAAACTGACCAACAGTTATGACAAAATAACCTAATGATCTACTTTTTGATTTTTAAACTTGATAAAGATATTGCCAAGATGATCATTCTGAGCAAGTTTGATGATAATCCGACTAAAATTGTGGTGGCATCTAGTGTGTTCAGAACGTTTTTCCATGATTTGACCTACTGACCTACTTTTTGACCCCACATGTCCCATCTTCGAACTTAACAGAGATATTGTCAAGAAGATCATTCTGAGCAAGTTTGATGATGATCGCACCAAAAATGTAGCCTCTTGAGTGTTCAAAAGGTTTTTTAACGATTTCATCTACTGACTTACTTCTTGCCGAACTTGACTTAGATATTGTCAAGATGATCTTTCTGAGCAAGTCTGATGAAAATCAGATTAAATATGTGGCCTCTAGTGTGTTGACAAGGTTTTTCCACAATTTGACCTACTGACCTACTTTTTGACCCAACATGATCCATATTCAAACTTGACTGAGATATTGTCAAGATGATCAGTCAGATTAATCATGATTGGACCAAAGCTGTGGCCTCTATAGGGATCACAAGGCTTTTCAATGATTTGACCTACTGGCCTACTTTTTGATCCAACACAACATGACCCATTTTCGAAACAGACTTAGATATTGTCAAGATGGTCATTCTTAGCAAGTTTGATGATGATCAGACTAAAACTGTGGCCTCTAGTGTGTTCACAAGGTTTTTCTATGATTTGACCTACTGACCTACTTTTTGACCCGAACAGACCAATATTCGAACTTGATAGACATATTGTCAAGATGACAATTCTGAGCAAGTTTAATGGTGATCAGACCAAAACTGTGGCCTCTAGTATGTTCACAAGGTTTTTCTCTTATTTGACCTACTTTTTGACCCCACATGACCCACATTCGAACTTGACCGAGATATTGTCATGGTGATCATTCTGACCAAGTTTTATGATGATTGGCCCAAAACTGTGACCTCTGGTGTGTTCACAAGAAAAGTTTACGCACGGACGACGCGCGACGGACGACGACGCCGGACATCTCACAGTCACAAAACCTCACCATGACCTTCGGTCAGGTGAGCTTATAAATGCACACAAATTATAGATTTCACTTACTTGAAATTCCCTGTCACAAATCTTTTTAAATACAGTACTTGTAAAAAGCTTACTCAAGGGAAGCAATTTCCCTATAAGAAAATCTGCTGTTGATTTCATGACTTTTATTAATTACTCGTTATTGATTGGTAAATAATAACTATTTTCCACTTTCAAAATCAAAATTTCTAACTTTACATGAAATGTGAAAATAAAAGACATATTGGAGATTGATATAAAAGGAACAAACAGTGATTAAAAAAAAATGGGAAAATAAACGCAATTTCAATTTAAATCTAAGCTAAATATAAGTAAAGTAGAACTCAACTGTCACCATACAATACTACTGAGTGACTGCACTATTGAGTGCAGATGCACCTCTCTCATAAGAGATAACGGTAAATAAATTACGTCAGCTTATGTAATCTTTACTGGCAGATCATGTTTATTCCCTGCAGTCAGCTGAGACGGAACAAAGGATTATCGGCTTTTCGAGGTTGATGTCCGATATATTCTGCTTATTTGTTAATTGCCTTCAGGTGTGAAAATTTTAAGTCTATTACCGCTTACCGCAAATGGTAGCTCTGGAAAAAATCGGGGACAGGAAAATTGCAAATGCGGGAGATTCTGTCTCCCGGACGGGAGAGCGGGAGGTATGCTTCAAATGCGGGAGCCTCCCGCATGATCCGGGAGACATCACAGGTATGCACTTGTTACAGGCCATATGCCAAGCCTGAACAATCTTGCAAAAGGTTGTATTTTATATACTGTATAAATAATGTTTGGACACCTCAAATCCTTACCAAACTTGTTCTTAAATTTGAACAAGTACAATTTACTGTCCCATGTATTTGCAAAAGCTGCTCACATTTTTTTCTGCAAAAATATTACTATTTTTGCCATATTTAATGATCAAAGTTTTAACGATACGTTAACTAACAACACTATTAGTTTTGTACCACTGTCTCCAGCTGTTTACTAAATAACTTTCTAGAAACTACTCAACCTGAGGGCCCTACATTTTGAAATAGAGTCTTCAATATTATACACTGTAGCGTCTTTATAGAGCTGTCATAGGGATCCATCAACGTCAAACGCGTTATACACGGTCCGCCTTATTTACAAAGTCGAGAACCCTGTTATCCCACCCACTTTTTGCATGTATGATTACTGTTTCTGCAAGTTTATTATGAATATTCCATATTGCATGTATCTTATAAGTTATCTAGTTTCTAGATTAAATTTTAATCTATTTCTATATTTCTAGCGGTCATTTGGCTTTTCATTCAGACCATTTTTTACTTTATCTGTTGACGTACATTCGTTACTGTATCTCTGGCCGCCATATTTATTTACCTTTTTCGGTAGTCACTAGATAATGAAGTAAAATGCAACTTCACTATACCGTGATGTAAGCTTGAAAGAAAGGCAGTTGATGTAAGCGAACCAAGTTTACATTGGTGTTTATGTTTGTTTATTGTTGTACCTTGCTTAATTTCCATTTCTTTGCTTTTATCCAGTGAATAATAAATGAATTACCGTATGCAGATGTGCGTACAAACAAAAACAAAAAAAAAAACATCAGCTATGCCCTGTTTTGGCGGGAAAATTTTTTAGCATCTGCATGTGACATTTACAAAAGGATTAATTGAGACACAACTGGTACAAATATCTTGATTACCTAGTTCACAACTTATCACACTGTTAATTGCCGGCTTTAAGCCTTCGGCAAGTATTCACAGTTTAATATTTTTGACAACTTGAGTAAATAAGCGAGTATAAATGTATTGTCTTGGCTGAGGATGTTTTGACTGCCAAGTTCCACGGAAAAATCAGAAGAAATATTGACAGTTTTCAAAACTGGGAAAAAAATGCAACAACTGGAGCCACAGACCAACAGCGTTATAACGATTTCCCCCCACCAAATGGCCCCACAGAATTACAGCATGCAGATGCACAGACAAAAACAGCTGCATTGCTCTGTTTAGGCGCGAAAAATATTTAGCCTATACATATGTCAATTGCTAAAGGTTAGATTACGGTAACATTACCGGTACTATCCTAAACTTAAGGATGTAACTGGAAAGCAACACATTCATGCGTTTAATGAAATAAATTGGCATTTGAAACCACCCTTTTCTATATTTATTTATTTTTTGAATTATTAAAAATGTAGAGTACCAAGCACTGAACCCTGCAGTACACCGCATTCTATTCAAAATTACGGACCAACCTTACCCACTCATGCAGGGTAATGTTTAATGAGATAGTTCAAATCAGATAATTAAAACTAGATTAATAATTGATCAACTGGTATATCTTGATTGACCTTGTTTTCACACCTTGTCCAGCTTATCTATATATTCACAGTTTCATTGTGTTGGCAGTTTGAGTAAATCAGCGAGTATATGTGTGTTATCATGGCTGAACATGTTTTGACTGCCGAGTTCCACTGAAAAAGGGCAACATTTTCGGCCAAACTGGGGGAAAAACATAAAAACAAATGGGAGCCACAGACCAACAGCATTATAAAGATTTCCGCATTTTAAGCATCAGCGTTATAACGACTCTACAGTGTATTAAAGTTGGAAGATTCTGCCCATACAAAATTGGTTCATTACTGTCAGAGGTTTCAAATTTTGTATTCTTTTTGTTGTTCCAGGAGAGTCAAGAATCTTTGGAACTCACTCCAGCCAGCAGCACCTACTCAGACAGTAGTGATTCTGACAGTGAGGACTGGGGCAGGACTCCAGCTAGGGAGGTGCTCATTACCCCACCCACTGGGTTTTCACCACAGAAATATCCTATAGATGAAGATGGAAGTATTCTTCCAAAGATTGCCAGTCCACCACCACTACCACAGAGTCCCCCACCCACTCTGATAAGAAGTGGATCACTTACACCACCCAGTGTTACAGTTGAGCTGGGTGTTGCTGAACTCATGGACAGTTGTAGATCAGAAATGATGGCAATCCAGCATTGTAGTGGAGCTAAAGTTGAAGAAAGAGACACAACACCAGTTGTTAGAGAATATTCCACATTAGGATTTGAACCTTCAAGTGAATCCACTTTAAGTGCTGACAGAACAACTCCTATAAATGTGGTTGAGTGCAGCACAATGGATTCTGAGGATTTCAACAATGTTAAAGTAAATATTGACTCCCTGAAAAGCCTGACTGAGACCAGTAGTTCATCCAGAGAATCTATTCTGAAAGTTCCAAACAAAGATGAAAAAGCCATCACTCAAGCAATGTTACAACGTGGAAAGGCTTGTGATGAATCAGACTCAGAATCAGAAAGTTCAGCTAGTTCTGTCACTGATAAATCTACCTCATTGGCTGACACTAAACAGGAAACATCATTTGCTGTTTCTGAGCAGGACAACACATTACTTGATTCCAGGCTAGAATCATTGGTTGATACAAGACTGGACACCAGTACTCAGCAGGAAGGTTTACAATCTCTGATAGAAACTGACAATCAAGATTCCAGTCCAAGTCATACATATACTCTTGGAACAGAAACTGAATCTCTTGAAGCACTGAATGTAAGCAGGGAAAATGATAATGCTGATGAATGTGATGTTAATAATGATGATAGTGATAAATATGTAAATGAAGTTCTTGATGTACATAATGATGATATTGATACTAATTTAAAACTCTTGGAACAAAAATACTCGGAAATAGATGAGGCAGATGAAAATGGTGATGAATCTGAATCTGAAGAATCAACATCAACCGATGATGAACAATCATCAGTGAGAGAAACATTCTCTCAATCGCTGGAGGAATCTCTCCATACAGGGGTAAGTGGGCACTGGAGGAATCCCTCCATACAGGGATAAGTGTGTCAAAAGATCAACTACTGTATTTACCCTAAGTAATTCGGCACTTCAACTCTATACCATACTTGTTTTAAAGGTTAAACAAGTACAATTTACTACCCTATGTTTTGTTAAAAAATAACTGGCTGAGTGGCCAACAGTATAGACCCTGATGAGACACCATTGTCTGTGGAATCACATCTGGGTCTGAATTGTTTGCTGAGGCCTGTCTTTGTCCAGATACGGTCAAAATGGAAACTTATCTTAGTTGACACCCATAGCTCCAAGGAGGAGTACTGTAAAATTCCTAAAAATTTTGACAACTTGAGGACTTGCTGTAATTCTCCTAAAATTTTAACATAATTGTTCCATGATCCAGCAAGGAGTCCAAAAGGTGCAAACAGAATGGCAAACAGTGTAGACCCTGATCAGACTGCTCTTTCAGGAGCAATCTGATCTGGGTCTGCATTGTTTGCTTACTCCTATCTGTCCCAATGCTTACGATCATTACCATAACAAGGATAAAGAAGAAATAATTTTCCTTGTTAGAAATGTATGTTGTGGGTAGACTGGGTACCTGTTAGAATCGCCTTAAACATATACAGGAAGTATAGTAGATGTGTTCTACAAGCAAAGAAGTTGTCTTGAAACAAAAACAGTTTACGCCACAACCTCTTTATAGCACTTTTGTTGGAGTTCAGAGCCAAAACTGTGTTTGTTAAACAGCTTGTTATATATACCTAAACAAAAATGTTTAGATTGTACTGAAAAAAACAACAACAACAAAAAACATTTATGGTCATTCGTATCAATTATATTGAAGAAAAAAAGACCATTTATGGTCATTTTTCCATATAAGCTGTACATTTTTGGATCCATCTTTAAACTGTGCTATATCCAAAAACATGTTATGAATATGTTGTGCTATACTTTGCAGAAAAAATGCCATATTGTATTGTTTATTGCTAGTAACTTCTGTAATGATCCTAAGTATTGGGACAGACATGTCTAAGCAAACAGTGCAGATCTAGATCAGCAGTCTGATCAGGGTCTACACTGTCATTCCATCTGCACCTTTTGGACTCCTTGCTGGATCATGAAACAAATTTGTTAAAATTTTAGGAGAATACAGCAAGTTCTCAATGTGTCCGAATTTTTAGGATTTTTATGGTAATTCTATCCAATCTGATCATCCAGGCATTATTGTAGATGACATGTCAAGTTTCCATTACTGCATGGTGCATTCAATTACACTGGCCAAGAATATCCACAAACTACTACAAGCCTTATTTTTCTGAAAACAATGAAACATTGTTTGCTTTGCAATTTTTCTTTGTGCTTTAAAGGTTTAGGTGGACTGATGTTTGTCTACTTATAGGAGATGGAAGTGACCTTGACCAAGCCTGATGGTAAAGGTCTTGGATTCACAGTGGCCGGTGGGGCCAACACGACAGGGGGTTGCTATATTAAGGCAGTACTACAGAACCCCGCACTTTCTGATGGAAGATTGAAATCAGGAGATAGGCTCATCAAGGTGACATTTTTAATTATTTGGAGTTAGCTTTTCAGCCCTGCAGACCAATATACAGACCTGTGTAGACAGTTTTTAGTTCCAATCCGAATCCCTGTTTGAACCGTGATGCTTTCTTAATCAAAAGATGATAGAATATGGCTAATAGGCTGTTTAAAGTTTGCCACTGTTAGAAATTTTATATAACTTATCCGTTGGTTGAGTTGAGGTTTAACCTCCCTGTCAAAACCGTACAGGTCTTTTTGGAGACGTTGCTTCTGGTTTTGTGGGACTTTTACCCAACATTGAGATGAAATGACATCTCAAGCCCTGTCGTCCAATACAACAAATAGGGTTTATTAGCTTGGATGGTCCGACTCGCACCGCTTTGCCTGGGCAGGCTTAGATCCTTTAAGTGGTTTACCAATACTCATGTGTGATCGGTTTCAGATCTGCGTGGAAGCATCATGCAGCCCATTTATTTCTTCAAACCCCAATGGGCGGGGGCCAATAATTTATCAGTTTTATGTAGCAATATTCAAGATGCAAATCATACAAGTGTAAACTGGCATTGCAATGACACCTTGATGGCTCGAACACAGATGGCTCATTTAACATGGCTGGCTGAACTGGTTCTTCATTCCCTGGAGCAATAAATTCCCATAATGGCAGATATAGATATAATATTGGAGAATTTTCTTTGGTCTGGTTGGGCTCACCTGAGTCCTCAATGAGGTGATTCTAATGAGTACACACAGCATACCTTCATTTTATAGATCATCAAAAAAATAGATCACCAAAAAGATATACCTATATAATTCTGACCTAGTACCATGAATAAGTCGGTGGCTCAAACTACCACTGTCTCAAACAAATTTTCATGGTCCCAAAGGTGTTTAAATCATTGAAGTTCGGCTTTATTAGCAGGTTTGTCATGCTAAGGGAAATGGATACACCTTCAGGGGAGGCAGCTCCTGCAAAAGTATCTTGTCTCCCATGTCAATAGGGGTCAACTCTTAAAGAAAAGAATTTGCTCCTGAGGAGCAAATTCTTTCCTTTAAGAGTAGACCCCTTTACAGTGGGACAGTGTTTGTAGAAAAGCAAACAGGAAGTCCCGAAAGTAATCTGTCAGCTGTACCCATTCCCCTTAAATGATCAAAGTTTACTAATGACTTTGTTAGCTTTGAATAGATGGGTTCTGATTAGACTAACAGAATGATTTATTTTCAAGTGATTTTTTTTTTTCTTCATATTCAAGGTTAATGGTATTGATATGCGCTCACTGAACCATTTCGAGGCTGTGACTGTTTTGCGAGAAGCTTCTGACCAGGTTGTTATCAGGGTATACAGGGAACCAAAAGAGGCCTCTGAACAAGATGAAAATCTTATACCCAAAACTGAGGGTCAGGACTTCCTTGTAGAGGGTAATACAGAGCAAGAAAAGGTGAATTTATTTTTCTTCATTTTTTTTTTTTTTTCAAAAAAATAAATTGGCCTCAAGGTTATAAAACTTTTTTCATGCCCAACTCAAAAAGTGCCAGAAAATTTTTGAGCAGGAAAAGTGTGTCATTTATATTGATGAGAATTACAAATTGTTTGCTCAATTGAGTTGAATATGAAAATTTTATAGCATTATGGCAAGGTTTGTATTGCATATAATAACGTGGTTGGTGATAGGAGTAACAGTGGCCCTTATGGATGGCATGGCTCAAAATGAGCCATCTCATCGTTTGGCATCCTGTTCATGATTTTGTTAATGAAAACACTATTTTCAAGAAAGAATGTGTAAATATTAAAAATATGAAACAGCAGAAACTCAGGGGTTAAAGGGTTAATAATAGGCCCTTATATCCGATTATTTCTTTCCTTTAACCTTTACCACTCTCTAGGCTAATTCAGCAGCAGAAAAATAGTTTACATTTTTCTTATTTTTCCTAGAAAACAGGACTACCACTCTCTAGGCTAATTCAGCAGCAGAAAAATAGTTTACATTTTTCTTATTTTTCCTAGAAAACAGGACTACCACTCTCTAGGCTAATTCAGCAGCCGAAAAATAGTTAACATTTTTCTTATTTTTCCTAGAAAACAGGACTACCACTCTCTAGGCTAATTCAGCAGCAGAAAAATAATTTACATTTTTCTTATTTTTCCTAGAAAACAGGACTACCACTCTCTAGGCTAATTCAGCAGCAGAAAAATAGTTTACATTTTTAGCTCACCTGTCACGTAGTGACAAGGTGAGCTTTTGTGATCACTTTTTGTCCGTCGTCCGTGCGTGCGTGCGTCCGTGCGTCCGTAAACAATTTCAAATAAGTATATCTCTAAAACCACATGGCCAAGATAAGTATATCTCTAAAACGTGCGTCCGTGCGTCCGTAAACAATTTCAAATAAGTATATCTCTAAAACCACATGGCCATAGAGATAAGTATATCTCTAAAACCACATGGCCAATCTTGATCAAATTTCATCATCAGGTAGGGGGACAGGCTGCATAAGGTTTTTGGGCTGATCAGATTGGAACTCTGGTTGCCATGGCAACATATAGCTCCCATAGACTTATAATGGGAAAAATTTAAAAAATCTTCTTCTCTGAAACCACAGGGCCGAGAGCTTAGATATTTAGCTTGTAGTAACGGCCAGTGGTCACCTACATAATTCCTGCCAATCATGCCCCTGGGTTTCAAATGGGCCGCGCCCCGGGGCCCCTTCTCTCCCATAGACTCATAATGGAAAAAAAAGCTTCAAAAATCTTCTTCTCTGAAACCACAGGACCCAGAGCTTAGATATTTAGCATGTAGCAACGGCAAATGGTCACCTACAAAATTCCTGCCAATCATGCCCCTGGGGTCCAAATGGGCCCCGCCCTGGGGCCCCTTAGCTCCCATAGACTCCTAATGGAAAAAAAAGCTTCAAAAATCTTCTTCTATGAAACCACAGGGCCCAGACCTCAGGTATTTGACATGTAGCAACGGCAAGTGGTAACCTACATAATTCCTGCCAATCATGCCCCTGGGGCCCAAATTGGCCACACCCCGGGGCCCCTTAGCTCCCATAGACTCATAATGGAAAAAAAAAGGTTCAAAAATCTTCTTTTCTGAAACCACAGGGTCCAGAGCTTAGATATTTAGCATGTAGCAATGGCCAGTGGTCACCTACATAATTCCTGCCAATCATGCCCCTAGGGTCCAAATTGGCCACGCCCCAGGGCCCCTTCGCTCCCATAGACTCATAATAGAACAAAAAGCTTCAAAAATCTTCTTCTTGGAAACCACAGGGCCCAGAGCTTAGATATTTAGCATGTAGCAATGGCCAGTGGTCACCTACATAATTCCTGCCAATCATGCCCCTGGGTTCCAAATAGGGGATGCCCCGGGGCCCCTTCACTCCTATAGACTCATAATGGAACAAAAAGCTTCAAAAATCTTCTTCTCGGAAACCACAAGGCCCAGAGCTTAGATATTTAGCATGTAGCAACGGCAAGTGGTCACCTACATAATTCCTGCCAATCATGCCCCTGGGGTCCAAACGGATCACGCCCTGGGGCCCTTTAGCTCCTATAGACTCATAATGGAAAAAAGCTTAAAAAATCTTCGTCTCTGAAACCACAGGGCCCAGAGCTGAGATATTTTGCATGTTGCAACGGCAAGTGGTCACCTACATAATTCCTGCCAATCATGCCCCTGGTGTCCAAACGGGCCACGCCCCGGGGCCCTTTAGCTCCTTAAGACTCCTAATGGAAAAAAAAGCTTCAAAAATCTTCTTCTCTGAAACTACAGGGCCCCGAGCTGAGATATTTGGCATGTAGCAACGGCAAGTAGTAACCTACATAATTCCTGCCAATCATGCCCCTGGGGTCCAAATTGGCCACACCCAGGGGCCCCTTAGCTCCCATAGACTCATAATGGAAAAAAAGCTTCAAAAATCTTCTTCTCTGAAACCACAGGGCCCAGAGCTTAGATATTTAGCATGTAGCAACCGCCAGTGGTCACCTACATAATTCCTGCCAATCATGCCCCTAGGGTCCAAATTGGCCACGCCCCGGGGCCCCTTCGCTCCCATAGACTCATAATTGAACAAAAAGCTTCAAAAATCTTCTTCTCAGAAACCACAGGGCCCAGAGCTTAGATATTCAGCATGTAGCAATGGCAAGTGGTCACCTACATAATTCCTGCCAATCATGCCCCTGGGGTCCAAATGGGCCACGCCCCGGGGCCCTTTAGCTCCTATAGACTCATAATGGAAAAAAGCTTCAAAAATCTTCTTGTCTGAAACCACAGGGCCTAGAGCTGAGATATTTGGCATGTAGCAAATGGAAGTGGTCACCTACATAATTCCTGCCAATCATGCCCCTGGGTTCCAAATTGGCCACACCCCGGGGCCCCTTCGCTCCAATAGACTCATAATGGTAAAAAAGCTTCAAAAATCTTCTCCTCTGAAACCACAGGGTCCAGAGCTTAGATATTTAGCATGTAGCAATGGCAAGTGGTCACCTACATAATTCCTGCCAATCATGCCCCTGGGTTCCAAATGGGGGACGCCCCGGGGCCCCTTCGCTCCCATAGACTCATAATGGAACAAAAAGCTTCAAAAATCTTCTCCTCTGAAACCACAGGGTCCAGAGCTTAGATATTTAGCATGTATCAATGGCAAGTGGTCACCTACATAATTCCTGCCAATCATGCCCCTGGGTTCCAAATGGGGGACGCCCCGGGGCCCCTTCGCTCCCATAGACTCATAATGGAACAAAAAGCTTCAAAAATCTTCTACTCGGAAACCACAAGGCCCAGAGCTTAGATATTTAGCATGTAGCAATGGCAAGTGGTCACCTACATAATTCCTGCCAATCATGCCCCTGGTACCCAAAGGTGCCACGCCCCGGAACCCTTTAGCTCCTATAGACTCATAATGGTAAAAAAGCTTCAAAAATCTTCTTCTCTGAAACCACAGGGCCCCGAGGTGAGATATTTTGCATGTAGCAACGGCAAGTGGTAACCTACATAATTCCTGCCAATCATGCCCCTGGGGTCCAAATTGGCCACGCCCCGGGCCCCTTAGCTCCCATAGACTCATAATTGAAAAAAACTTCAAAAATCTTCTTCTCTGAAACCACAGGGCCCAGAGCTTAGATATTTAGCATGTAGCAACGGCCAGTGGTCACCTACATAATTCCTGCCAATCATGTCCCTGGGTTCCAAATGGGCGACGCCCCGGGGCCCCTTCGCTCCCACAGACTCACACTGGAACAAAAAGCTTCAAAAACTTCTACTCGGAAACCACAAGGCCCAGAGCTTAGATGTTTAGCATGTAGCAACGGCAAGTGGTCTCCTACATAATTCCTGCCAATCATGCCCCTGGGGTCCAAATGGGCCACGCCCCAGGGCCCTTTGGCTCCTATAGACTCATAATGGAAAAAAGCTTCAAAATCTTCTTCTCTGAAACCACAGGGCCCAGACCTCAGGTATTTGACATGTAGCAATGGCAAGTGGTCACCTACATAAATCCTGCCAATCATGCCCCTAGGGTCCAAATGGGCCAGGCCCTGGGGCCCCTTAGCTCCCATAGACTCAAAATGGAAAAAAAAACTTCAAAAATATTCTTCTCTGAAACCAAAGGGCCCACAGTTTAGATATTTAGCATGTAGCAAGGGCAATTGGTCACCTACATAATTCCTGCCAATCATGCCCCTGGGTTCCAAATGGGCCACGCGCCTGGGCCCCTTTGCTCCCATAGACTCATAATGGAAAAAAGCTTAAAAAATCTTCTTCTCTGAAACCACAGCGCCCAGAGCTTAGATATTACGCACATAGCAATCGCAAGTGGTCACCTACATAATTCCTGCCAATCATGCCACTGGGATCCAAAAGGGCCACGCCCCGGGGCCACTTAGCTCCTATAGACTCATAATGGAAAAAAAACTTAAAAAATCTTCTTCTCTGAAACCACAGGGCCCAGAGCTTAGATATTTAGCATGTAGCAATGGCAAGTGGTCACCTACAAAAATCCTGCCAATCATGCCCCTGGGGTCCAAATGAGCCACACCCTGGGACCCCCTTAGCTCCCATAGACTCATAATGGAAAAAAGACTTCAAAAATCTTCTTCTCTGAAACCACAGCGCCCAGAGCTTAGATATTTAGCATGTAGCAACGGCAAGTGGTCACCTTCATATTTCCTGCTAATCATGCCCCTTGGGTCAAAATGGGCCACGCCCGGGGCCCCTTAGCTCCCATAGACTCATAATGGTAAAAAGCTTCAAAAATGTTCTTCTCAGAAACTGTGAAGCACAGAACTTAGATATTTAGTATCTAGCAACATAAAATAGCCAGCTACATAAATCCAGCTAACCCTGCCCCTGGGGTCCAAATTGGCCTCGCCCCAGCTCATCACCTCCCATAGACTTATAATGGAAAAAAACTTAAAAGATCTTCTTCTATGAAACCATAAGGCCCAGAGCTTAGATTTTTAGTATGTAGCAACATCAAGTGGCCACCTACATAAATCCTGCCAGTTATGCCCCTGGGATCCAAATGGGCCCCACCCCAGGGCTCTTTAGCTTCCATAGACTTAAAATTGGAGAAGCTTCAAAAATCTTCTTCTCTGAAACCACAGGGCCCTTATAATGAAAAAACAAAAAAAAAAACTTAAAATGGGGAAAAAATCTTCAAAAATCTTCTTCTCTGAAACCATAAGTCCCAGAGCTTAGGTATTTAGCATGTAGCAATGTCGAGTGGTCGCCTACATGAATCCTGCCAATCATGCCCCTGGGGTCCAAATCCTGTGGCCCCTAAACTCCAACAAACTTATAATGGAAAAGGCTTCAAACATCTTCTTTGAAACCATAAAGTACAGACCTTAGATATTTAGTATATAGACACACAAAATGGTCACCTACATAAATCCTGCCAACCATGCCCTTGGGTCAAAATTGGTCCAGCCCTAGGGCTCATTAGCTCCTATAGACTTAAACTGGAAAAAACTAAAGTATCATTTTTCTCCAAAACCATAAGGCACAGATTTTGTTTGATTTGTGGTTTTACATCCCCATCAACACTGTATAGGTCATTTTGGAGATGTCTCTTCCAATTTTGTGGGACTTTTACCAGACATTGAGATGAAATTACATCTCAAGCCCTGTTGCCCAATGAAACCAGTAGGGTTTATAAGCACGGACACCGCTTTGCCTGAGCTTAGATATTTAGTATGTAGCAATGTCAAGTGGTCTCCTACACTAATGATTTTCTGGTACACAGGTGAGCGATATAGGGCCATTGGGCCCTCTTGTTCTTATTTTTCCTAGAAAACAGGACTACCACTCTCTAGGCTAATTCAGCAGCCGAAAAATAGTTTACATTTTTAGCTCACCTGTCACGTAGTGACAAGGTGAGCTTTTGGGATCACTTTTTGTCCGTCGTGCGTGCGTGTGTCTGTGCGTGCGTGCGTCCGTAAACTTTTCTTCAAACGACATCTCCACCTAAACCACTGATCGTATTTTGACCAAACTTCACAGGAATGATCCTTAGGTGGTCCCCTTTCAAAGTTGTTCAAATGGTTCCTGTCCGTTGCACATATAGGTCACAGTAGCCAAAAATAGATTTTTTTCACCGCAAACTTAAAAAATCTTCTTCTCTGAAACCGCAAGGCCCAGGTCTTTGATATTTGGTATGAAGCTTCATCTATTGAACCCCTACCAAGATTGTTCAATTTATAGTGCTTGGGCCAAAAATGCCCCCGCACGGGGGCCCTTTGGTTTTACATGGGCTTATATAGGGAAAATCTTTAAAAATCTTCTTCTCTGAAACCGCAATGCCCAGGTCTTTGATATTTGGTATGAAGCTTCATCTAGTGGACCCCTACCAAGATTGTTCAAATTATAGTGCTGGAGCTAAAAATGCCCCCGCACGGGGGCCCTTTGGTTTTACATGCGCTTATATAGGGAAAATCTTGAAAAATCTTCTTCTCTGAAACCGCAAGGCCCAGGTCTTTGATATTTGGTATGAAGCTTCATCTAGTGGACACCTACCAAGATTGTTCAAATTATAGTGCTGGGGCCAAAAATGCCCCCGAACGGGGGCCCTTTGGTTTTACATGGGCTTATATAGGGAAAATCTTTAAAAATCTTCTTCTCTGAAACTGCAAGGCCCAGGTCTTTGATATTTGGTATGAAGCTTCATCTAGTGGACCCCTACCAAGATTATTCAAATTATTGTGCTGAGGCCAAAAATGCCCCCGCACCAGGGCCCTTTTGTTTTACATAGGCTTATATAGGGAAAATCTTGAAAAATCTTCTTCTCTGAAACTGCAAGGCCCAGGTCTTTAATATTTGGTATGAAGTTTCATCTTGTGGACCTCTACCAAGATTGTTCAAATTATAGCCCTGGGGCCAAAAATGCCCCCGCTCCGAGGCCCTTTGGTTTTACATAGACGTATATAGAGAATCTTGAAAAATCATCTTCTTTGAAACCACAAGGCTTAGGTCTTCGATATTTGTTATGAAGCTTCAGCTTGTGGACCTCTATAAAGATTGTTCAAATTATAGCCCTGAGACCAAAAATGCCTCCGCCATGTGGCCCTTTGGTTTTACATAGACTTATATAGGGAAAATCTTTAAAAATCATCTTCTCTGAAACACAGGGCTTAGGTCTTTGATATTTGTTATGAAGCTTCAGCTAGTGGACCTCTACCAAGATTGTTCAAATTATAGCCCTGGGGCCAAAAATGCCCCTGCTCCAGGGCCCTTTGGTTTAACATAGACTTATATAGGGAAAATCTTGTTTTACATAGATTTCTATATGCAGGGTAAACCTTTAAAATCTTCTTCTCTGAAACCAGAAAGCCCAGGTCTTTCATATTCGATATGAAGCTTCATCTTGTGGACCTCTACCAAGATTGTTCAAATTATAGCCCTGGGGCCAAAATTGACCCTGCCCGGGGCCCACTTGTTATACATTGGATCAGGTGAGCGAACCAGGGCCCTCTGGGCCCTCTTGTTCTTATTTTTCCTAGAGAACAGGACTACCACTCTCTAGGCTATTTCAGCAGCCGAAAAATAGTTAACATTTTTCTTATTTTTCCTAGAAAACAGGACTACCACTCTCTAGGCTAATTCAGCAGCCGAAAAATAGTTTACATTTTATATTTTTCCTAGAAAACAGGACTACCACTCTCTAGGCTAATTCAGCAGCCGAAAAATAGTTTACATTTTTCTTATTTTTCCTAGAAAACCGGACTACCACTCTCTAGGCTAATTCAGCAGCAGAAAAATAGTTTACATTTTTCTTATTTTTCCTAGAAAACAGGACTTGACATCTGATGCAAATTGTCTCCGGATACAGTTTGCTAGAAAACAGGACTTGACGTCTCATGCAAATTGTCTCCAATGGAGACAATTTGCATGAGATTTCAAATCCTGTTTTCTGAGAAAATTAGAAAAATATTTAAAAATGCCGTCTGCTGCAAAAATACCCAGCATGCAGAGCATTAGGTGAAGACACCCTTTTCAGAGGGGATTTGTTTACAGGAAAGCAAAGAGGAAGTGTGGGAAGATGTTCTTGTAAAACAAAATGTTAAAAAATATTGGGGTGTGTCTTTTCCATTCATGTGCTTGTAGTGGATATCTTGTCTTTGTTACATAAATTGATAATAAATCTGTGTGTAGACCAAGATGAAATGCTTCTACATTGTGTGAATATGAAACCCCATTTTCTGTAACACACAGTACCATAATTCTGATAAACAGACTTGTCCATCTTTCAGCTGGAAGCACATTTTTTTTTTTAATCCAAAGCAGAAACCATGTTGCTTAAACTAAATTTATTTACATCACAGAAATTCTTTCTTTATACTTAGTTTATACTAATTTATTTTAGTTCAATTGCAATGAAAGCTTCGAGCTTATTGAATCGCTCTCAAACACTCATTCCGAATGTTTTCACGTGCGTGCGAGAGAGAAGCAGTTGCTTTAACACCACTGCTATCCATTTACACCTTTATACTTCATATACATTTTTGGGATCCATCTTTAAATTGTATTCTATCCAAAAATGTGTTATTATAAACAGTGTTTTAAAGAGGTTATGGTATAAACATGAACATGATAATACTATTTATAAAATAATTTTTGATGACTTGTCATTAAATGATGACGAGGGCGTACTATATAGAGGTTATGGTATATTTTCAAGGATGAAGATATAGGTGATGGAACATTGGAAACTGAATCCCTTGATGAGCAAGACTCAGAGAGTGATGTGACTGATGAGTCTTCAGAAGACAGGGAACCAGGACTCAGGTCACCAACATTTCCAAAAGTCAGGGACCCAGTCTGTGAAGATAAAGAACCAGTCTGTCAAACTGATGACAGACCACCAGTCCAAGAAGTGGACAGTCTGGACAAGAAAACTGAGGACAAAAGTCCTGTCCAAGACCTAACTGAAACTCTGGAGAAATCATTAGATGAAGCTCCTGCAGAAGTTGGGGCTAGAATTGAGAAGAACCAGTCTGGTAATGGATTGCCTCAAAAGGAGGCTCTCCCTTCTTCCCCAAAGTCTCCACATTCTCCAGAGGTAAATGTCTAACATGAAGTAGATATATGAAAGGTAGTGTGACAGCACGTAGCTGGCCCTGTGGGTGCTGCAAAGAAAGTTAGTGATTTAACTAGAGAGTGAGTGAGTTTTTGAGTTTTACGTCTCACCAACAGCTAAGGTCATACAGAGACGGGACTTCAGTTTAAAGACTCATCCGAAAGTCTGGAGAAGCTCAGGATCGATCCTGTGACCCCTGGTTTACAAGGCGAGTAGCATAACCACTACACCACGGAAGCTTCTGTGATTTAACTAGAATCATGTTGTTTGTTTTTTTGTTGTTGTTTTATAGCTCACCTGTCATGTAGTGACAAGGTGAGCTTTTGTGATCACATTTTGTCCGTCGTTCGTCATGCGTGCTTGCGTCCGTAAACAATTTCAAATAAGTATATCTCTAATACCCCATGGCCAATCTTGATCAAATTTCATGAGAAGCATCATCAGGTAGGGGGAAGGCTCCATAAGATTTTTGGGCTGATCAGATTGGAATTCTGGTTGCCATGGAAACAAAAAGGTTCCATAGACTTACAATGGGGAAAACGACATCTCCACTTTTTCTCGACCATTACTGATCAGATCTTCATCAAACTTGCAGATAACCAGGAGGGGCTTACAGTCTACAGTGAGTTGGAATTTGGGCTGCACGGGACAAACAACTTTGGAGTTACCTGGCCTTGAGCATAAATATAAGTGAAAAATTGGTGTCTCCAGCTTTTCTCAGCCATTTATGATCTGATCTTTTTGTAACTTTTCATAAACGAGGACAAGCATATAATCTCGGATGAGTTCGAATTTGGTTTGAATGTGACCAGCCATTTTCCAGTTACATCCCCTTGAGCGTGAAAAATTTTCCCATAGACTTATAATTGGGAAAACGACGTCTCCACTTTTTCTCAGCCATTTCTGATCCAATCTTCATCAAACTTGCAGATAACCAGGAGGGCTTACAGTCTATGTCGAGTTCATATTTGGGATGCATGGGACAAACAGCTTTGGAGTTACCTGCCCGTGAGCATAAATATAATTGAAAAATGGTGTCTCCAGCTTTTCTCAGCCGTTTATGATCTGATCTTTTTGTAACTTTTCATAAACAAGAACAAGCATAAAATCTTGGACGAGTTCGAATTTGGCTTGAATCTGACAAGCGTTTTTTTCAGTTACATCCCCTTGAGCGTAAAAAATTTTTCCTATAGACTTATAATGGGGGAAAACGACGTCTCCACTTTCTCTCAACCATTTCTGATCTAATCTTCATCAAACTTGCAGATAACCAAGAGGGGCGTACAGTCTACGTTGATTTCAAATTTGGCCTGCAGGGGACAAACAGCTTTGAGTTACCTACCCTTGAGCATAAATGTGAGTGAAAAATGGTGTCTCCAGCTTTTCTCAGCCGTTTTTGATTGGATCATTTTGTAACTTTTGGTAAAGAGGACAAGCATAAAATCTCGAGCGAGTTCGAAGTTGACTTGAATCTGACCAGTGGTTTTTCAGTTACATCTCCTTGAGTGTGAAAGATTTTACCATAGACTTACAATGGGAAAACGACGTCTTCAGCTTTTCTGGACCATTTCAAATCAGATCTTCATCAAACTTGCAGATAACCAGGAGGGGCATACAGTCTATGTTGAGCTTGAATTTGGGCCACACAGGTCAAATGACTTCTGAGAAGGCCCAAAATTTGTTTGATTTGAGGTTTTGCTTCCCTGTCAACACTGTATAGGTCATTTTGGAGATGTTGCTTCCAATTTTGTGAGACTTTTACCCGACATTGAGATGAAATGATATCTCAAGCCCTGTTGCTCAAAGAAACCAATAGGGTTTATAAGCATCGACGGACCAACTCAGACCGATTTGCCTGAGCTTAGATATTTAGTATGTAGCAATGTCAAGTGGTCTCCTACACTAATAATTGTTTGGTACACAGGTGAGCGATATAGGGCCATTGGGCCCTCTTGTTGTTTTTTTTCTTGCTCATAATTTATTGAATGCAGACAATTTGATACATTTCAGAGGAAGTTTAATAAATAAATAAATAAATATATAAATAAATGGGCCTCGTCGAGCGATTTTGGTACTTATTGCCTATGCGAGCAGTGATTCAAGAGGAACCTTCAGACAGAAAGCCATATCCATGGCCCCTCTGAATGGCAGGGCATGCACACTTAAAATTTGTCATGACGGAATGCTGAAAAACACAAATTCGCTTGGCGGGGCTCAAATAAATAAATTAGAGGAACCAGGGCATAACAACACTTACAATAAAAGACGATTGGAACCGACAAAGATTCAGTTTAGTCTTCACATCCTCTAACTATGTCAAGATTAGTCAGTTATCTCTCTTTGGATAGTAGAAGGTTCATGCCTCCAGTAAAGACTAATGTGTAGCCTGATCTGAGTCTTCACTGGTCACATAGACCTTTTTGTAGGTTTTGTAATGCACTGGCTAATGTTTTAGAATAGAGGCTTCAGTTATGCAAATTTTGATGAATATTTTTAAACCTGACATAAAAGCATATCACTAACATGATAACATGATAAAATAAAGAATAAATTTTGAGTGATAAATAAATCTTGTGACAAAACAAAAACAAAAGATGGAAAAATGGAATACAACATTGGATTAAAGTTGAGATTAATACATAGTTGGTTGCCACCTCATTTATAGTAATACTGTATGTGTTGTGAGCCAGGCATAGCAGAAAGATAAAGCAAACAAGCCTTATGGAAAAATTTAACAAAATTTATTTGCAAACAATCTTTAACCTGTAGAAGTAAGAAAATTAAATGTACTTAGCTCTGTTATGAAATATCCTTGAATGAATCTATTTACCTTGATCCCACAGAATTCCCAGTCCGAAATGAAATACAATATCCTTTGACAATCCAACACAGAATTTAGAAATAACTTTTCTTAAAAACCCAAACATCAAACTCCAAAGTCTGACTCAAAGAGAAAAATCAAGCTCTTTTATAGGCCCTAAGAATTCTCTAGAACGTTCTACAGGGCTGTGGAATAAGATTAGGTAATTTTCTAAAAATAATGCAAACCTGAACTTTCTGGAAGTTTCCAAAGTACTTTTCCTTGAAAACAAGTTGTTTTCAAATAAAATTAATCTGTGACTCATTTCTCTCCAGAAAGTTCTTTAAGAAGAATAAACAAGATATTTTTAGATCACCCAGTGGGGTGAAAGTGGGAATGAGAAAAATAAATTCTTATGCATAGCATATGGAACACACCACCACCATTTTATTGTCTAAAGCAGAAAGCATTTTAGTCAAACAACAGTGCTCCAAATGAAAATATATATAGATTTTTACAGAAAATTGACCATTGTCATTTTATGTATAATCTAGCAAAAATATATAGTTTATACAGAAAAATGACCATTTATGGTCATTTTTCTATATAATCTGTATATTTTTGGGATCAGTCTTTGAATTGTATTATATCAACAAATAATTAAAATAATTGTTATAATGAATAGTGTTACAAAGTGGTTTAAGTTTGATTGTTTTTTACCAGGTATCTGTGTGCCATATTGACCTTGAGAAACCCTCCACTGGTGGGCTTGGCATCAGCCTGGTTACCGCAGAAACTGAGAACCAGACTGGCGTGTTTGTACGTACCATCCCACCGGGTGGAGTGGCACATAATGATGGGAGACTTAAAGTAGGAGATAAAATCCTACAGGTAAGTTAGAAATTAGGAACATCACAAGAAAAAGTGTTTTTAATCATCACGTGAACAAGTCCGTGAAATAAAGACCCCCCTAAACCCCACTTTATATAGAGAAAACTGGGGTTTACGGGGGTAATCATTATTTTCCTTATTTCTGCTCCAAGACATAGGTTGTGGGTACTCGTTAGAACCGCCTCAATGAGGCGGTTCTAACGAGTACCCAAAACCTATGTTTGGAGTATAAATAAGAAAAATATCACAAATTTTCATCAGAAAAATTGCATTTTTTTTAGGTTTGAAAAATGCGCTATATCACACGGATGTGTTATCGTAATGTGTTCCCATGGCCAATGATAGCACAAATCAGCCCATGCATCTCTAGAGGTCTTGTTGTGTCGTTGTTTTTACATCATTACGATAACATATCCGTGAGTTATTATGGCGTCTTTCATATCTCTAGAACTAGCAATTTTCAGATGGAAATTTTCGATATTTTTCTTATTTCTAGTCCAAATATAGATTGTTGGTGCTTGTAAGAACTGCTTCAAAGAGTACCCACAATCTATGTTTTTGAGCAAACATTAGGAAAATATTTAAAAATAGAAGTGAAGGCAATGCTCAGGAATGGATATAATTAACCCACAGCTCATATCAGAGACACCAAAGGGAAACACAAACATGAAACAGCTAGACCGTAATGGAAACCCTTATTGCTGAAAGCCAAAACTACAGTCACTTTCCCAAAAATGGGAATAAAGTGAGGTTTAGAAGGTTGTTCATTGCACAGATGTGTTAACCTGAATTTTAGCTCGGCTGTTTTCGAAGAAAACAACAAGGTATGTCATAGCTCTGGCGTCGTCGTCGTGCAAACACTTGGACATTTTGTAATATCTGTCATTACTGAACATATTTACTTGAATCTAGGACTAGTTGTTCATTATGAAAAAGGGAACACATACCAATCGGTGAGGTAACCCTCAAAATATTTTTGGCACAGTTATGCCCCTTTTTCAACTTAGAATTTTGCGTTGTCATCGTGGTGCAAAAACTTGGACATTTTGTAATAGCTCTGTCATTACTGAACATATTTACTTGAAACTCAGACTAGTTGTTCATTATGAAAAGGGGAACTCATACCAATAGGTGAGGTAACCCTCAACATATTTTTGCCACAGTTATGCCCCTTTTTCGACTTAGAATTTTGCGTCGTCGTAATCATGCAAAAACTTGGACATTTTGTAATATCTCCGTCATCACTGAACATATTTACTTGAAACTCGGACAAGTTGTTCATTATGAAAAGGGGAACTCATAACAATAGGTGAGATAACCCTCAAAATATTTTTGGCACAGTTATGCCCCTTTTTGTTTAAAATTTGTTTCAAAAACTTGGACATTTTGTAATATCTCTGTCATTACTGAACATATTTAGGCACAGTTATGCTCCTTATAGATTATAGATTTGTAAAATTGATTTTTTTCCATAAGTTGAGATACATATAAATTGAATTTTATGATTTCGTTACAGTACTCTCATAAAATTTTTCAGTATTGTTCAGTATTAAACTCATCTTTTTTGTTTTTTCAGTAGCTAAATATAAGCAATAACCCACAGATTAAAAAGAAAAATAGTTGATGCTTAAACCCATTATGTACTGGAAATGCCAAAACAGGTACTTGGCAAACAGTGAAGACCCAGATCAGATGCTGCATAATGTGCCATCTGATCAGGGCCTACTGTTTGCAAAAAGTTTAGCTGTTTTCCAAATAAATTTCAAAAGATAACACAACCTATGACCCCTAAATTTTGAAATGGACTCCTGCTATATATAAGGAGGAGATTCCATTTGGTACAAAATGGGTTACCCCTTAAGACGCACAGAGAAAAAGTACATCTGAAAATGTCATCTTCTTATGTTGTCTGCTGATTTTATTTATTTATTTTTTTTTTTTTTTTTTTGCAAACTTTTAAAAAATATTTTTGCATACAGGCAAACAGTGTGGGCCCAGATGAGACTGCTCCTGATCTTGGTCCACACTGTTTGCAAAAAAAATTACTTTTAAGGGCATATGCGGGGAAATACTTCCCACATTGAAAACTGTTCCAGAGTCTGTATATATTCAGTTTCATATAAGGGCTTACCACATTTGAAATAAAAAACATATGTCACCGTGTTGAATCTTAAGTAATCTGAACTTTAAGGAGACCACCCCAAGCTGTTTTCCAAGAAATATCAGAAAACAACCATGTTAGTAAATAACATGTCAAAAATGACTTTTGCCTAGATTTTAAGCATTTATTTTAGTTAGAATGATATAGTAAAAGATATTGCAGCCTTTATTTAGCCTTTTTTTCAAGCCCGTAAAAATGTCTGCAAAACCAATTTTTGTGATCAACCAAAATATCTTTAAAAATAATTCATTGTCTGTTATATTTTGGACCATACAATAAAATGCTACATTGAATTTTTCATAAAACAAGATTTTTTCTCTAGAGGATGTTATAAGAGAATAGAAAATTAAAAGAAAAGTAGGGGTCACCACGCAAATTTCTGTTTTATTGAACAAACCGTTCCCCTACCCCCTGTTAAATTAAATGGTAAAAATACATATATTAGAATTTGTATGGCGCATCACTGTCAGGTAACTTAGATTTTACTTGTAAATACTAGCTGGCCATAATATGCATCACGGCAAATCATTTAAGTAAGTATGAACTATTTCGGTCGATCTCATCTTGAGTAAATGTCGAAGAATTAAAAAAATATAAAAAATTGCAAAGTTGCTGTTTTCGTGTAGTTTATAGCCAAGCTGAACATGTTTAATAATAAAATGAACCAAAAACAATACCTGTTCCTCGAATTTCAACCATTTCCTCACCCAATAACGGTAAAACATTGGCTCTGGCATAACTTTCATTTTTGATGATCATACAAAAATGGCGAATTACCCGCATATGTCTTTAAGGTAACCGGCAGATGACAATTGTGGTGATAGGCATTTTATGGGTTAATATACAAGCCAACGTATGAGAAAAAGGAACCTTAGCATTCTCTGATTTGTATTCTTCAAATGCACATGCACAATCAGCTTCTTGAACTAGGTGCACAACTTCTACATGTCTGTGAGCAGCAAAGGCTCTGGTGAGACTGCACCTATGTGCAAGCTTGCCTGAGCATGTGTAGGTTGCCTTTGTATGGTAAGCCAAATGCACAATTAATGTTTAAGCCACTGTTTGAACTTGAAACCCCTGTTTAGGGTATGAAAACTTTAAACCATGGTTTCAAAGAAAACCTGCAAAATAAATCTTTAAATCATGGTTTCAACTTTTAAACAGGAGTTTTAATTTATTATCTAATACTTTTACTTAAATCCTTAGTTTAAAAACTTCAAACACAGTTTCAATGTCAAATATACAATATATCTTCATACCATGGTTCGAAGTTTACAAATCGGGTTAAGATGCCAATTGCATACTAATTTATTGTTTTCATTTTTAAACCTTAATTTCAAATATTCAAATCAAAGTTTGAAGTCATTTAATAAACTTTCCTCAAAATATGGTTTCAACCTTTAAACCATGGTTTAAAAGTCCAAACCTTAGTTTTGAAGATTTATTGTGCATTCGGCGTTGAAACTGGGGTTTGAATGTTTCAAAATTAGGATTGAAGTAAAGGTATTAGAAAATAAATTTAAACCCCAGTTTGAAAGTTATTGTGCAGTTTTTTGTTTGAAATCATGGTTTGGAGTATTCGAACCTTAGTTTGAAAGGTTCAAACTAGGGTTTCAAGTTCAAACCGTGGTTTAAAGATTTATTGTGCACTTGGCTTGCCATACCTACTGCTATAAATATCCTTTTCTTAATTTGTTTATCAAAATCAGATGAATGAAATTTGAATAAAATGTCAAGTCCAGTTTTCATTAAAAGCAAAGAGAAGAAAAAACATGTTTGTCATTTGCTAAACAGAATGTTGTCTGAGACAATTTTAAAATGTCAGGTCCTATTTTCGGTAAAAACAAAGAGGAGAGAAAACATGTTTGTCATTTGCTAAACAGAATGTTTGTCTGAGACAATTTTAAAGAAATGTCAAGTTATATTTTCAGTAAAAACAAAGAGGAGAGAAAACATGTTTGTCATTTGCTAAACAGAATGTTTGGCTGAGACAATTTTAAAGAAATGTCAAGTCCTATTTTCAGTAAAAACAAAGAGGAGAGAAAACATATTTGTCATTTGCTAAACAGAAAACTGAAGATTAGTATAGATATGTGATTGTATATGAAATGTGGAATTCAGTGTCTGGTTTGATTTCAGATAAATGGTAAGTCCTTAATAGGATTAAACCATTCGAAGGCAGCTGCTCTTTTGAGAAACACTGAAGGGAGGATAACATTAACTGTCTCCAGGTAACACAGCTTGATACACCTTCAGGGGAGGAAACTCTTTCAAAAATATTTTTGTTTCGATAGTCATCGAGGTCTACTCTTAAAGGAAAGAATTTGCTCCTTAGGAGCAAATTCTTTTCTTTAAGAATAGACCTCTTTTTCCTTAGGAGCAAATTCTTTTCTTTAAGAATAGACCTCTTTCTCCTTAGGAGCAAATTCTTTCCTTTAAGAATAGACCTCTTTCTCCGCAGGAGCAAATTCTTTCCTTTAAGAATAGACCTCTTTCTCCTCAGGAGCAAATTCTTTCCTTTAAGAATAGACCTCTTTCTCATCAGGAGCAAATTCTTCCCTTTGAGAGTAGAGCTCTCTTTCAGATTGGCTCGGTTTTCAGGGAAACAATCAGATAGTTACAGAAGTTGTGTCTCTTGAAGGAAATAATAGAAACTATATCTGATGTATTCACCCTTTAAGTGAATGAATACACATCCAAAGTTTGCCTCCCTTACCTACATTGATATATTTTAATGTATTCATGTTAAACGATTCTAATGGAATAGTAAACAGTTCAGATTGGTCTGATCTGGGCTCAGGCATGCTTTTGTCTGAATCCAAACTGAAGCCTTGATAGTACTGGGGTGTGTTCCTCACTTGTCATCAATGAAGTCCATGTTTGATCCCTGCATCCGCATGGGGCAGGGTAGTGATCTTTCACCCAAGGTTGGTTGTTTTCTCCATGTATCGCGGTTTCCTTGACCATGAATGACCACACTACACTGTAAATAAATATATTAATTTTCTCAAAGAATGTACATGCAGATATACATTCTTGTTTGAACTGTTTCTTTGACTTATACCTACTGGTTGTAAAGGTGCATTATTGAGTTACCGGGTCTCAATTTTTTTTTTCTGGTTTTTATCTTCAATGCATACTCCTTTGTCATGTGTACACTTTTGGAGCCAAATACAGCTTCAGAACTTTGTGAAAATGGTCGTTTTCATTCGTGTTTACCCTTCGCTCTGAACATGTGTTCGGAATTTCTGTTCTAAAAATAAATCTGTCACTTTACATATACATGGGGACAGTATCGTCTCTGAGTGTCGTTACTTATGGCATGGTATTCAGCGTCATATTTTTTCCGATTCAGGCATGGCCTAAGCAAACAAGGCCAAAAAGGAACGTCGCATAACGTCATATATGGGGATTCTATTTTTGTCAAGAACTAAAAATAGATCTAACTAGTGTTCGAAACCTAGTTAGGGAATCCCTCTCAAACTCGTTTACCTATCATCATAATTGTTCGCATTTTTGCGTAAAATGCATTCATTTGTATTGTTTTAAAGAAAAATACCGGCTATATGTATTTTATTTTTGGAAGCATTTTTTCCAGATAGCTCAATAATGCACCTTTAAAATAATGAGGATAGTACATGTATTTTAGCAATTTCATTAATGTTACACTTTGAATGGATGTTAACAAAACAATAACAAAACAATAACAATGATAACAGTTTCATAAAAATATACATTTGTCATGCTTTTATGAAGCTGTTTGTACAGGTACATTTAGTGTGCTAACAGTCTTCCCTTGCATATCACCAGATTTTGTTTGTTTGTTTGATTTGAGGTTATACATCCCCATCAACACTGTAAAGGTCATTTTGGAGATGTTGCTTCCAATTTTGTGGGACTTTTACCCAACATTGAGATGAAATGACATCTCAAACCCTGCTGCCCAATGAAACCAATAGGGTTTATAAGCATGAATGGTCCGACGCGCACCGCTTTGCCTAGGCAGGCTTAGATCCTCTAAGTGGTTTACCAGTACTCGTGTGTGGGTCTGTTTCCGCTCTGCAAGGAAGCATCATACAGCCCATCTATATTTCTTCAAGCCCCGATGGGCGGGGGCCGTCATATCACCAGATAAGAGAAACATTTTGTTTGTTTGTTATGTCCCCCCACCCGAAAGGGAGGGGGACATATTGGTTTTGGTGCGGCTCCTGTCGGCGTCAGCGTCGGCGTTGGCGTTGCCTCTTGTCTGCACTCTATCTCCTGAATGGATGGATGGATTTTGATTAAACTTACACAGATACACCATTGGGAGGGGGAAAAGTACTGATTAGATTTTGGTGACCTTGACCTAATTTTCAAGGTCACAGGGCTGAATCCATTGTCAAATTTTAGACCAAAAAAGCTTGTCTGCACTCTAACTCCTGAACCAATGGAAGGATTTGGTTCATACTTGATACATTATATCAGTGGGATGGTCTTAAGAACTGATTAGCTTTTGGTGACCTTGACCTAATTTTCAAGGTCACAACGGGAGTTAGACTTTTAAAAATTGGCTTGTCTGCACTCTTTCTCCTGAACCAGTGGATGAATTTTGATCAAACTTGGTACATTATATCAGTGGGCTGGTCTTAAGAACTGATTAGATGTTGGTGACCTTGACCTAATTTTCAAGGTCACCACGGGACTTAGACTGTTGAAAATTGCCTTGTCTGCACTCTATCTCCTGAACCAGTGGATGGATTTGGTTCAAATTAATGAGTGTGGTGGGGGGACATCTGTTTTCTTAGAAAACAATTCTAGTTTGATTTGAGGTTTAACGTCCCCGTCAACACTGTAAATGTCATTTTGGAGACGTTGCTTCCAATTTTGTGGGACTTTTACCCGACATTGAGATGAAATGACATCTCAAGCCCTGTCGCCCAATGAAACCAATAGGGTTTATTAGCATTGACGGTCCGCCTCGCACCGCGGTTCCTGGACAGGCTTAGATCCTCTAAGCGGTTAACCAGTACTAGTGTGCGGGCCGGATTCAGCTCTGGGTGGAAGCCCATATATTTCTTCAAGCCCCTATGGGCGGGGCGTAAGAGAAATAATAAGGATATTAATATAAATTAAAGGATATCTTTTTTATTTCTTCATAAAAACCTGTGTTGCGGATTCATCTGTAAGTACCCACAACAAGGGTTCTGATGAGGATTAATGTAAATTATCCCAGAATTTTCATACACGCTTTTCAAGGAAATATAGAGATTTCTTAGTGAAATCGATATCGTCACTGCAAACAGTGAAGATATGTTTTTTGGATTTTCACTGTTTGTGAATTTGATGTATCATTGAAAATAACACATATACTGTGTTTATTCGATGTAAATTAGCTTTTGAGTTTACATAAATAGTGTATTCAGAAATCATATCACGCACATTTGCACATCATTAAGACGTTGATGACGTCACTTTTAGCACCGATGTAAGGTAATTAATGCACGCTACGCCAGATAAGCTCAGCAACTGTGGAGATTATTTGAAAGAAAATTACAAGTGAACCATTTGATAAAGTAACATTCCAAGCTATTTTCCAGGTGCAGACTTTCAGTTTACACCCAATATTATACCCTGAAAAACGCTGAACACGAAATCGCCATGAAAAAAAGTTTGTTCTCTGTGGTGACGGTTGACACTTTAAAATTGCATTAATAATTACAGTTTAAAGCATGAAAGAGACAGAAAATTTGATTTTTTCAGTGTAACATCAACTTTTATTTCACTCATGAACACCAAAAGACATATTTTCATTGGTGGCTTTGCAACTCGTAAAAATACATCTTTTGGTGTTCATTCGGTGAAATAAAAATCGATCTTACACTGAAAAAATCAGATTTCTTCTATATCCTTCATACTCCCTCTTATACATTATACTATGCTCTTTTTTTCAGAAGTAGAGCAAAGAAACCTGTTTGGTTGGATACAGATGATGACAAGGATGATAGAGAGACTGAAAACACAGTTAATTCAACAAAGAGCCACACCGATCAAACCAAAGGTTCTGATACTGACAGTGACAAGTCAGAAGTTGAGGATGAAAGTAGTTTATCTCTCACCAAACATTTACCGGGCGATATTGATGATGATAATGTTGAAGACTTGGTAAGAGAGGCTGAAAAAACTTTAGATGATGCAGAAAATGTGTTAGAACAGGATATAGAAAGTGAAAGTGCTTCCAGTTATCACACAGAAGTTAGCATAAAATCGATGGGCAGTGTTGACCATGTCCATGAAGATAAGACTCATAGATATCTGAGGGCAGCAGAAACTATTGAATATCATCATGATGAAATAGATCCTGAATCTGATGCTGAGCAAGCAGATCTGTTTGAAGAAGAAAATTCCAGTAAGATTGCATCAGAACTGCCTAGTGAACAGGATAAAGGCAATGATTCTGAAGATGATGTAACAGAAGAAGAGAATTATGAGGAAGATTTTGATGATGAAGATGATATTGACATGAATGGAAAAGCCATTGGTGTTGAAGAAATTAATAGTAGAACTGATCAGAATGTAAGTGCTAGTGAAAATGAAATTGAAAATGATGGAGACAATGATGACGATGATGATGATGTTAGTGTTAAAAGTTGGTGTCATTCTCTACGCAAATTGAACATTCAGTTACCAGATGAAGTGACTTCTGATTGGCTATTTGACTTATCTTTAGCAACAATACCAGAGGAAGTTAAGTCATCAATTCCAGGTTTAATAGCAGAACTTCAGGAAAAGATAGAAATAGAAGACCCACAAGAAGAGTTTAAACTGTTAAGAACTGTAAAACCCACTGATGAGTGTACAGCAGCTAATCTTGATTACAACAGGGACAAAAATAGGTTCAGGAATGTGTTACCATGTAAGTTTATTTACACATTGATACTGCAAACCAGTGTGCTTAAACCTGTTTATGGCAATCTTTAAGCACATGGCTTAAACAATTTTATACTGGCAACTGGCAAACATTGCAGGCCCAGATCAGATGTCCTATCAGGCCATTCAATGTTCACAAAAAGTTAAGAGATTGTGAGCGGATGCAAAAGCTGTTCACATTTTTTCAGCAAAAATTTCAGCATATTTAATGATCAAAGTTTTAACGATATGTTAACTAAAGACGTCATTAGTTTTGAACAGCTGGCCCTGATCAGTCCAAATCAATTCAAAATAACAAAGCTGAAAAGGATTATGAATGAGATAAAAGTAATATACAGCTCAAAAATACATGCTAGAGACTGAAATAATATAATATTCTTATATGGGTGTGAGTGGTGGATGAAAAAATCCGTCCCGAGGGACACTGTCCGGCATCACGAGGCTTGGCGAGTGATGCCAGACAGTGATCCCGAGGGATGGATTTTTCTATCCACCCCCTCACACCCATATTGGATTCTTTTTCTTGCATACCTTCCATTTCTTAAAGCGGATTTTTAATGCTGCAGTCACTTCGGTTACCAACGTCCGCCATATTGTGTTGACACTGCAGGAATGTTAAGTGACGTTGCTGTGACGTCAACCTTAACGACCGCACATACGAGGTCGTAATCAACCAGTGCATTTATCAAACATGCGATTATATTCGATTTTGGGGAGGGAACACCAGGGTCAGAACATAAATTTCTATCCCAGGGTAAAATCACGGATTTCCTTGTCTGGTGTGCAAGAAAGATAGGTCTCAGTAGCCTAGTGGTTAAGAGATTGTCTGTTAAACATTAGGTTTCCTGCCACTGCTGTGGGTTCAAGCCTTGGGTGGGTCACATGTGAGATGCCAAGTTCTGAAACAGAATATCTGGTAGTTTTAAATCCCCCGCTGTGAAGCGGAGAGGGGGATTATAGCAATGCCATTTGTCTGTCCATCTATCTGTCTGTCCGTAACTCTTTCTTGTCTGCTCTATCTCCTGAACCCTTTAATAGGTTTTCATTAAACTTTGGTCATATATGCCCCTTGCTGAGTTGAACTGTATTGACTCAAGGTGAAGGTCACAGTTGAAGGTCACGAGTTTGAACCTTGAGTTTCTTGTCCCCTCCATATCTCCTGAACCCTTCAATAGGTTTTTGTAAAACTTTGGACATATATGCCCCTTGGTGAGCTGATGTGCAGAACCTATCCAATAAATAAACTGTATTGACTCAAGGTCAAGGTCACAGTTAAAGGTCACAAGTTTGAACCGTGAGTTTTTTGTCTGCTCCATATTTTCTGAACTCTTCAATAGATTTCCATTGAACTTTAGTCATATTATGAAAAGTAGCATACAGATTTGAATAGTGCAGCAATAATGGTAATCTTTGGAGATAGGCCAGTATAGTACACCACAACATCTTAATAACACTATTGTTGGGGACCAAAGCAGAAACCATGTTTGTTGAACAACTGTGTTATATCCAAAATAATGTAAAGATAAATTAGAAAATGACAACTAATGGCCATTTTTCTAATAAACAAAATATATAGATTAATTAGAAAATGTTCATTTTTCTCATTAATCTATACATTTTTTTGGATGAAGCTTTGAACATGTTACAAGTAAGCACATTTAGCAAGGTAGCTATTCTTCCATGAGGCCCTCAAATCAATTTACACTATTTACAAAGCATATATACATTAAAATGCAGATAAAGTGGAAGTAATGAAAAACAATTACAAATAAAAAAAATACATGTAATGATAATAAACTAAACAAATAAATTTAACCCATTTTGTACAAAATCATTTCATAATGATAGTATTTTAACCCTTATCTTGCTGTTCACGACAACCCCTATATTTGGAAACAGTGTAGATCCAGATCAGATGGCTTCTGAAGAAGCCATCTGATCAGGATCTACACTGTTTGACATTCAATAAATGAATTTGTAGGAATAAATTACATCAAGAAATTTGATTGGCTCAAATTCAGAAATGGGTGTGGCTAAACTGAATATTCAGCAAGAGAAGGGTTAAAGAGGTTTATGTGTCATTGCATGTTCTTTCAGATGATTTGAACAGAGTGAGGTTATCAGAAGACAGTCAGACAGACTATATCAATGCCAGTCATGTACAGATAGATGTTTCTGGTGTAATCTGTGACTATATAGCCAGTCAGGGTCCTCTGCCAAACACAACTGATGATTTCTGGGAAATGATATGGCTGCATGAGGTGACAGTGATAGTGATGCTGACTCTGGATATGGAAGCAATGAAAGTGAAATGTCATAGATACTGGCCAGACTCAGTGGATACACCACTTGAAGTCTGTGATGGGTAAGACATTACTTTTCATATAGTCCGCCTCGCAAAATTTGTAAAGAAATCAGATAAAAAAAAACATCAGAAATGGAGCATACCATACAGTCAATCTCTCTGAAGCCTGCTGAGCTGCAGCACAAACCACCTTTTCAAAAAAGCATCACAAAAACATGCCTATATAATTTTGACCCCCTTGAAGCCCACATTTTATATAGTAAAACTGGGGTTTGCAGGGGTAAACCTTATTTTTCTTATTTCTGCTCTAAAATATAGATTGTGGGTACTCTTTAGAACCGCCTCAATGAGGCGGTTCTAACGAGTACCCACAATCTATATTTTGAGCAGAAATAAGAAAAATATCACACTTTTTCATCATAAAATTTTCATTTTTTCGGCGATGAAGGTGGCAATGTATTTGTATAGGCATGTTTGCGTAATGATACCATACAGTCAATCTCTCTGAAGCCAACTGAGCTGCAGCACAAACCACCTTTTCAAAAACCATACAGTCAATCTCTCTGAAGCCAACTGAGCTGCAGCGCAAACCACCTTTTCAAAAACCATACAGTCAATCTCTCTGAAGCCAACTGAGCTGCAGCACAAACCACCTTTTCAAAAACCATACAGTCAATCTCTCTCAAGCCAACTGAGCTGCAGCGCAAACCTCCTTTTCAAAAACCATACAGTCAATCTCTCTGAAGCCAACTGAGCTGCAGCACAAACCACCTTTTCAAAAACCATACAGTCAATCTCTCTGAAGCCAACTGAGCTGCAGCGCAAACCACCTTTTCAAAAACCATACAGTCAATCTCTCTGAAGCCAACTGAGCTGCAGCACAAACCACCTTTTCAAAAACCATACAGTCAATCTCTCTGAAGCCAACTGAGCTGCAGCACAAACCACCGTTTCAAAAAAGCGTCACAGAACCTTTTATAAAGTTGTACTCAAAGGATATCTGAACCTTATACTTATACTTACTAACTCAACCTTCAAAAGCTACTTACCATTACGCAAACACACCTATACAAATACATTGCCACCTTTATTGGCCAAAAACATGAAAATTTTACGATGAAAAATTGTGATATTTTTCTTATTTCTGCTCCAAATATAGATTGTGGGCCCTCGTTAGAACCGCCTCATCGAGGCGGTTCTAACGAATACCCACAATCTATATTTTAGAGCAGAATTAAGAAAAATAAGGTATACCCCCGGAAACCCCAGTTTTACTATATAAAAGTGGGGTTCAAGGGGGTCAAAATTATATAGTCGTGTTTCCTTGATGATTTTTTTTCAGCAAAAATATAATTGATCAAAGTTTAAACAATATGTTAGCTAACAGCATTGTTAGTTTCGAGCAACTGCCATTTGCATAAGCCTTTGATAATCTCTTAGCTATGCAAAGAGTAGTAAGCAAAGACACCGGCCATCTTTGATTGATGTTTAGATAGTATACAACTAATTCATACCTGTCTTGGAGATAATCAAAACTATCAATCCTGGCTGATAGTTCTCTTAGAAACGGTTCAAAATGATTGGCTTTTACTGCATTAAAAGACATGAAATAGTCATGTAGTAGGTAAGGTAATAATGGAAAATGTGAGCCACATCGAGAGAGAACAGGTTTTTTTGGGTTTTTTACCAGATAAGGCACAGACAGACCTGCTTTTCTTGCACACCAGATAAGGAAATCAGTAGTTTTAACCTGGGATAGAAATTCTGTTCTTACCCAGGGACATGTTAAAAATCAAATAATCTCACGTGTTTGATATGCACTGGTAGAATACGACCTCACTTGCATCGTGAAGATTCGTCGTTTAGGTTGACATCACAGGACATTATGTGACATCACTAAGCATCAACACATTGTCATCACAATATGGCGGATAACGCCAAATGAAGTGACTGCAATATTAAAAATCCAGAAATGAAAGGTATGCAAGAAAAAGAATCTTACATGGGTGTGAGAGGTGGATAGAAAATCAGTGCCTGGGGATCAAAGTCCGACATCACTGGGCAAGCCTCATGGTTGATGGACTGTGACCCTCAGAAAGATTTTTCTGTCCACCCCACCACACCCATGTAAGATTATTATATGCTTGCATGAACCTAGAAATTTTAAATATAGAAATTAGAAACAGCAAACACAAAGGTGCTGATTAGGCTGTGTTGTTGTTTGCAAATGCTTAACCCTTCTCTTGCTGAATATTCAGTTTAGCCACACCCATTTCTGATTTTGAACCTACAGATTCATAAATTGAATGTCAAACAGTGTTGATTCAGATCAGATTGCTTCTTCAGAAGCCATCTGATCTGGATCTACACTGTTTCCAAAGATAGGGGTTGTCGTGAACAACATGATAAGAGTTAAAACAAATTTTCTCATGGCATGGCACAAATTGAAAAATGTACATTGTCATGAATTTTGACATGTTGAATACATCAGATTCTGTCATCAGGATACATCAGCCGAGTCTGATGCACTTGTGTTAGGTAATTGTAACATCAAGTCCTTGCAATAAATACCCTTCTAAACCCCATATAGGGAAAAGTATGGTTTACACGGGTAAGCATTTGTTTCCTTTGCTGGTACTAGGTAGAATTGTCTCATCAAACCCCTCAATGAGGCGGGTCTAACAAGTTTTGGGTTAGAAATACGGAAAATATTAAACAGTGCCAGTCTATCGATAGGAAAGATGTGTGTTACTGTAATGAGGAAAAATTGACTGAATTGGAATAAGCTTTAACCCATTTTGCACCAGAAACCCCAAAATGGGTATTTGGCAAACAGTGAAGGCCCAGATCAGACACCGCAGAACGCAGTGTCTGATCAGGGCCTACACTGTTTGCAAAAAGTTAAGCCATTTTCCTGATAAATTTTGAAGAAAACGCAACCTGAGTGACATCCCGAAATTTTGAAATGGGCTCTTGCTGAATACAAGGTGGAAGATTCCATTTGGTACAAAAAGGGTTAATAAAAGTTAAAAAAAAAAAAAAAAAACAGACATGTCCTCATTGACATTTTTCTGATTACTGTTTCAGGAGATACAGGCTGAGTCTGTTGTACCTGAATGAGTTAGAAGATTTTGATATACGCAGTGTTCTGATTGAGAACCTAGAAACGGGAGAGTCCAGGAGTGTATACCATCTGAATTATACAACATGGCCCGACCATGGTGTACCACAGTCAGCTGTCCCATTACTGCAGGTAAGATAAAATTTCATTCAAGAATATTCTAGTATTTGTGAGAAAATGGTATAATTAGCCTATTCATTAAGTTTAGAAATAAGTGGATAATTTTCAAAAGTTAATGGCTCCATGGATACATTTGCCATGTTTTCCACAATTTTTACAAGGGAGACCACTTTTGTAATATCCTGTCTGCATTGCAGAAAATTGAGAACATTGAAACAAGGGCCTAATCTTAAAAGGAAAGAATTTGCTCCTCAGAAGCAAATTCTTTCCTTTAAGAGTAGGCCCCGACTTCAAGAGTAGACCCCTGTTTATAAGAGGAACAAAAATATTTTTTAAAGAGTTGCCTTCCCTGAATGTATATCCATCCCCATTAAGATTGCATAGATTAAGATTGCATAGGGCTGGCCCATAAAACCATCGTTAGCTTAACGAGCTCGTTAGTGGTCAAATTGTTAACTGTTCTAGAAAGTACAGTATCTAATATATGCTAATATTTTTGCTGAAAAAATGAGAGCAGCTTTTGCCAATTATTTTTGCTGAAAAAAAATGAGAGCAGCTTTTGCATTGGCAAAAGCTGCTCTCATTTTTTTTCAGCAAAAATATTAGCATATTTGCCAAAATAAATGATCAAAGTTTTAACGATAGATACACTAACAACATCGTTAGTTTTAAATAACTTGCCCCTGTTTGCTAATATTTTTGTTTAAAAATGTGAGTAGCCTATATATTTGCTAAAATTTTGACCACTTACAAGCTCATTAAGCTAATGAACAATTGGACCCAGTTACTTAACAGGTGTGTTATTGTAACAGTGCATTGAACAGTTGAGAGGACTAAGTTTTAAATAAATGCAATATTTACCCTAAGTACTCAGACACCTCAACTCCTTATCATACTTGTTCTAAAATTTGAACAAGTTTAATTTACTACCAGATGTTGTGTCCAAGAACAGCGGGATGAGTGGCAAACGGTGAAGACCCTGATGAGATGCCACATTCTGTGGCATCTCATCTGGGTCTACACTGTTTGCTCAGGCCTGTCTGTCCGAATACAAACAGTCAGCATTTCATCACACTTATCTCTGTATTGCTTTCCCCAGTGTATGAGACTGAGTCATGAGCTGCAGGTATCAGGACCTCTGGTAGTACATTGTAGTGCAGGAATAGGCCGGACAGGATCTTTCATTACCATAGATGTGGCTCTCGCTCATGTGGAGAAAGGCCTCAAGGTATGTGATATTTTTTTTACAAGCTTAAGCTTTTCAATGAATGATAGAGATTTCTCAGTGAAATCTAAATCGATATCTTCACTGTTTCAAACAGCGAAAATACAATTTTGTTTTTCACTGTTTGTAAATTTGATGTTTCCTCAAAAAATAACATATATTCTCTGTTTGTTAAAATGTCAGTAACCGTAACATTATTGATGTTTGACAGAGATTATGTCACGCTTGTTTTCACATCATTAGGACATTAATGATGTCATTTTTTGCACCTACTCAATGTAAATATGCATAAGATGCCAGACGAGCTTAGCAACTGCAGACATTATTTGAATGCAAATTTCAAGTGAACCGATAAATAGAGAATACCAGGCGAGTGTCTTTTGATATCAAGTTTATCAGGCAAGGCTTCGAGAACGCTTATAGAATCGAGAGACTTGCCGAGCGATTCTACATGTGTTCTCGAAGACGAGCCTGATAAACATGATATCAAATGAAACGAATCTGGTATTCTACTTATCAGTTTACCCTCTTGTACACTCTTAAATTAGCAATTTACGATCAGTTATCGATGGTCCTCAGTGCGTCCGAACATTCTGCAGGTCGATATATTTTGTATCAGCTGACCATATTCTTTCCTATCATATTTTTTTTCCAAGTAATTTTTCCATTTTTTTTCAGTAATTATAACATTTTCCTCAGTGCGTCCGAACATTCTGCAGGTCGATATATTTTGTATCAGCTGACCATATTCTTTCCTATCATATTTTTTTTCCAAGTAATTTTTCCATTTTTTTCAGTAATTATAACATTTTCCTCAGTGCGTCCGAACATTCTGCAGGACGATATATTTTGTATCAGCTGACCATATTCTTTCCTATCATATTTTTTTTCCAAGTAATTTTTCCATTTTTATGCCCCCGCCATTCGAAGAATGGTGGAAAGGGCATATAGCGTTGCCCCTGTTCGTCCATCCGTCCGTGCGTGCGTCCGTCCGTCCGAAACTTAAACGCAGTCAATAACTTCCTTATTTCTTGATGGATTTTAAAATTACTGGGCAGAAATGTTAACCATCATGAGACGATGTGTCACGTGCAAAACCTAGGTCCGTACCTCCAAGGTCAAGGTCATACTTAGAGGTCAAAGGTAAAAAAAAGGGTCCGAAACTTAAACACTGTCAATAACTTTCTTATTAGGGCCCCGCACTGAAAGTGTGGGTGCCCTATAGTAATCACTCTGTCCGTCCGTCTGTCTGTCTGTCCGTCCGTCTGTCCGTCCACAAATTTTTTTATCCTCCATAACTTTTTATTATTCCTGGATGGATTTAAATATTACTTGGCATCATTCTGTCCGTCCGTCTGTCTGTCTGTCTGTCTGTCCGTCTGTCCGTCCACAAATTTTTTTATCCTCCATAACTTTCTTATTCCTGGATGGATTTAAATATTACTTGGCAGAAATGTTAACCATAATGTGATGGAGTGTTGCGCGCAAGACTCAGGTCCGTACCTCAAAGGTCAAGGTCATACTTAGAGGTTAAAGGTCAAAAAAGGGTCTTTCCTGTGTCCAATTAATAACTTTGTTATTATTCCTGGATGGATTTAAATATTACTTGGCAGAAATGTTAACCATAATGTGACGAAGTGTCACACGCAAGACCCACAGCCGTACCTCAAAGGTCAAGGTCATACTTAGAGATAAAAGGTCAAAAAGTGTCTTTTTCATTGGGTCCAATCTATAACTTTCTTATACCTGGATGGATTTAAATATTACTTAGCAGAAATATTAACCATAATGTGACGTCTGTCTGTCTGTCCATCTGTCCGTCCACAAATTTTTTTATCCTCCATAACTTTCTTATTCCTGGATGGATTTAAATATTACTTGGCAGAAATGTTAACCATAATGTGATGGAGTGTTGCGCGCAAGACTCAGGTCCGTACCTCAAAGGTCAAGGTCATACTTAGAGGTTAAAGGTCAAAAAAGGGTCTTTCCTGTGTCCAATTAATAACTTTGTTATTATTCCTGGATGGATTTAAATATTACTTGGCAGAAATGTTAACCATAATGTGACGAAGTGTCACACGCAAGACCCACAGCCGTACCTCAAAGGTCAAGGTCATACTTAGAGATAAAAGGTCAAAAAAGCGTCTTTTTCATTGGGTCCAATCTATAACTTTCTTATACCTGGATGGATTTAAATATTACTTAGCAGAAATATTAACCAGAATGTGACAGTGTGTCACGCGCAAGACCCAGGTCCGTACCTCAAAGGTCAAGGTCATACTTAGAGGTGAAAGGAAAAAAAAAACGTCTTTTTTAACATCAACATTTTCCTACTCCTCTGATAGCGCTGCCGGGGCCCTAGTCAGTTTCACTGACAGCTCTAGTTTCTGGATGGATTTTGAAATTACTTTGGAGAAATGTTAACCATCATGAGTCGATGTGTCACGTGCAAAACCCAGGTCCGTACCTCCAACGTCAAGGTCATACTTGGAGGTCAAAGGTCAAAAAAAGGGTCCGAAACTTAAACACAGTCAATAACTTTCTTATTTCTGGATGGATTTTGAAATTACTTTGTAGAAATGTTAACCATCATGAGTCGATGTGTCACATGCAAAATCCAGGTACGTACCTCCAAGGTCAAGGTCATCTTTGGAGGTCAAAGGTCAAAAAAATGGTCCGAAACTTAAATGCAGCCAATAGCTTACTTATTTTTGGATGGATTTTGAAATTATTTTGAAGAAATGTTAACCATCATGAGACAATTTGTCACATGCAAACCCAGATCCGTACCTCCAAGGTCATACTTGGAGGTCAAATGGCATAAAAAGGGTCCAAAACTTAAACACTGTCAATAACTTTCTATGGATGAATAAGAACATAGACATATTTTTGGGGGGGGGGGGGGGGGGGGCATCCGTGTCCTATGGACGCATTTCTAGTTTTCAGTAATTATAACATTTTTTCCATTTTTTCTAGTAGCCCGATTCATTCATAAAAGTGCAATGTCACGTTGACCTGATAAAACTCACTTGTCCTGAGATAGCATATCTTTATCAGTTCAGTGTGCTGCAATGCAATTAATATACAGGGTAACTAATAAAGTAACATTCCAAGCTGTTTTCCAGGTGCAAACTTTCAATTTACACCCAATATTATACCCAGTTAACACGCTGAACACCTCTAAATCGACGCAAAATCACCCTGGAAAATGTTTGTTTTCTGTGATGATGGCTGGCGCTTTAAAATTGCATTACAGTTAAAAGCATGAAAGAAACAGAAAATTTGATATCAAACAAAATTTGATGAAAAAAAAAAATCATATTTTTTCATTGTAAGATCAATGTTTATTCCACTCATGAATACTAAAAGAAGTATTTTAGTATACTAAAAGAAGTATTTTAGTATACTAAAAGAAGTATTTTCACTTGTGGCTTCACCACTCCTGAAAATACTTGTTTTGGTGTTCAGTTGGTGAACACTAAAAGAAGTATTTTCACTTGTGGCAAAATTTCATTTTCAGACTATGAGATGAACCCTGGTTTTTCTTTCAAATCCTTATTACTATTCTTTTGATCCAACTTAAAATGTAGCTTATATACATTATCAATGCAAATAACGTACAATATACTCCAAACATGTATTTTATGTCCTTGATATATTCTAAAATATTTTGGCCACTACTGAACACAGTTATAAAAAGTGCTGTCTGATGTTTTTGTTTACAGTGTGAGATACTGGACATTGTGTCAGAACTACGGAGACAGAGGCTAGGAATGATCCAAACTAGGGTAGGTTTTTGTCATGCCTGCTTTTGCAACAGGGCCCAGTTATTTGAAGCATCAGTAGTTTACTGTTTATATTCTCAGTGCATTTATAGACAACCCTATACAGTAGAACTTTGATGGCTCTAACACCGATGGCTCATTTACCATGGCTGAGTCAAACTCGCTCTTGAGCCCCTAGGGTAATCCTCTTCATAAGCAATAGTGGGGGATAATTAAGAAGATTTTAGTCTTTTACCCTGCGAATGTATGCTATGCATACTCATTAGAATCGCCTCGGTGAGGCGATTCTAATGAGTACACACAGCGTACATTTTCAATACAGAACGCCGAATAAATGTCCAAAAGTATCTCCTTATGCCTCCTGGAAGTAATCTCAGTGGCTCGAACAACCCCTGTCTCAAACAAATTTTAATGGTCGCAGAGGGGTTCGAGCCATCGAAGTTCGACTGTACTTAACTATTGGAACACAATGTTGTTTATACCTAAATGAATACATTCACTCATGCGACATTGCATGATCATTAAGGGAAATGAGAACACCTGGCACATTTTTCCGCCATTCTTCAAAGGGAGACAACTTTTTGGACTTCTTGTTCCCTTTTCTATAAGCCCTGTCCCACTGAAAAAGGGGTATACTCTTAAAGGAAAGAATTTGCTCCTGAGGAGCAAATTCTTTCCTTTAAGAGTTGACCCCTAGTAATGGGAGACAAAAATACTTTTGCAGGAGTTTCCTCCCCTGAAGGTGTTCCCATTCCCCTTAAATGACATCAAGATAAACCCTGGTTCTCTCCAATAAGATTGGAGGATGGTGACACTATGACGTCATTGGGGAGCTTCCGCTCTTTCTGGGAAAACTGCATGCATCTGTTTCCTTATACAGCTTTAGCCCTCAAACCAGAAATTTTCATCACATAATGGATAGAAAATAATGGAGATATAAGAAAGAAAGGTCAATTTTTTAACGTTCATTAACCAATTGTATGCTGGAAACCCCTAAAGGGGTACCTTGGCAAACAGTGCAGGCCCTGATCATATACCGCAGAATGTGGCGTCTGATCAGGGCCTACACTGTTTGCGAAAGTTAAGCTATTTTCCAAATAAATTTTGAAGAAAACACAACCTGACACCCCTAAATTTTGAAATGGACTCCTGCTATATATAAGGAGGAAGATTCCATTTGGTACAAAAAGGGTTAAAGTATGAATAACAGGGGGTCGCAAGTAAATAGAGGATCTTATATGAGTGCTCATGTATTATTGAATTTATTTAACGAGTTGTGGAAAAGGGATAAAATGCAAGACTTTGCCGAGCATTTTATCCCTTTTCCTCAACGAGTTTAATAAATTCAATAATACACGAGCACGAATGGAAGATTCTATTTATCATATGACATTTGAAACGTGTTTTATTCACGATTGTTTATAAAAATGTCAATATTCCGCCATTAGTAAACGCGACGTGGTTAAGGACATCGTACATGTAACGTTACGGGATAATCTAGCTAATTTGCATATTTAATCCACAAGTGGATTATCGAAAATATTACATATCGTTATTACACTCTCAGACGCGACCTCATATGTTAAAATAAGTTATCCCCAAAGAAATAAGTGAGCCCTCTTTAGATTACTTACTTTGCTCATGACCCGATGTTATTCATAAGGGGTTCACTTATTTTCTTGTAACCCAATCTTATTCATACGTCAGTGAATGTTAACCTTTATCTTGCTGAATATTCATTTAAGCCACACCCATTTCTGTCTTTCAACCAATCAAATTACTTGATGTAATTTATTGCTACAAATTCATAAAGTTAATGCCAAACAGTGTAGATCCTGATCAGATGGTTTCTTCAGAAGCCATCTGATCTGGATCTACACTGTTTGCAAAGATAGGGGTTGTCGTGAACAGCAAGATAAGGGTTAAAAAAGAAAATGTCCATTTCTTAAACAAGGGAACCTGGTCTGATATAAGAGCTTAATTTTCCATCCTGATCATCAGGAAGTGTTAGTGAACCATCATAGCAAACAGCAGTGATTCCTGTCTGGCTGTACATGCAACAATGACTTTTGAAGTAACCAGCAGACAATAAAGAAGAGGATAATAGTTGTGATTGGCATCTTAGGGGTTAAAAGGTCATTCGTGTGTAACTTGTAATAAATTGAACATGTTGATGGAATGATTTCCAAGCAGATTCTAAATCATGTTTTTCCCAGTCCATATAAGGAACAGATTCACTATTGAAAATGCTGACATCCATGTTGATTGACTTCTGACACCATGTAATAAACCTAGTTATTAACAATAACTAAATAATAATCACCAGACTCTGGATACTATTTTATAATGTTTAATTAAGCAACACAGAACATAGACAGTACAATATTCTAGCAATATTACGGTACCTGATAGGCAAAGATACTATTTATACCTGAACTGTACCTGCTGTAGCATAATATTACATGAGGTGTATTTTCTTCACATAACTGATACGTGTTCTCGTTTCAGGATCAGTATTTATTTTGCTATACAGCCTGCATAGAAGCCCTACTGAACAACACCAGCTAGAGACTCCACAGATCCTGCAGTCATTCGTTGCTTGTTAAACACGGTGAAAATTGAGATCCTTTATTAGCTAAGCTAGAGTTCCTCCAACATGCATTGAAAAAAAAAAGCTGATGACCTGCCAGTTTGTGCATTCCAGACCTTGTAGAAATTCTAAAGCCCCTTCGAGTGGTTGTCATAACTACAAAACTGCATTTTCAAAGCATTTTTTTTTTTTAGTTTTCAGAGCAAATTAGGCTTGACCTTACATAGGAATCATCTGCCATATGATTCACATGCAGTGTCAGACCTAATTTGGTCTTAAGGGGAATGGGTACACCTTCAAGGGAAGACAACTCGTGCAAAAGTATTTTTGTCTCCCATGTCAATAGGGGTCAACTCTTAAAGGAAAGAATTTGCTCCTCAGGAGCAAATTCTTTCCTTTAAGAGTAGACCCCTTTTTCAATGTGACAAGGCTTATAGAAAAGTGAACCGGAAGTCCCGAAATTTGTCTCCCTTTGAAAAATGGCGGAAAAATCTACCAGGTGTTCCCATTACCCTTAACATTTAATTTGAATCATCAGCCCAAGCATTTAGTTTTCTAGTTGCTAAGAGTTTGGGACATCCTAGCTCTTATCCTGCTGTTCAAGACAATCCCTATCTTTGGAAACAGTGTAGATCCAGATCAGATGGCTTCTGAAGAAGCCATCTGATCAGGTTCTACACTGTTTGACATTCAATTTATGAATTTGTAGGAAAAATTACATCAAGTAATCTGATTGGTTCAAAGTCAGAAATGGGTGTGGCTAAACTGACTATTGAGCAAGAGAAGGGCTAGTTGTTAAAAAAAAAAAATCCCACTATTATACACCAATCACAGCTGCAGCCAGAAGTAGATTTGCTGTGATGGGAGACCTTGTTGTATACCGGGGCCCAGTTGTTCAAAACTAACAACGTCGTTAGTTAACGTATTGTCAAAACTTTGATCACTAAATACGGCAAATATGTTAAAATTTTTGCTGAAAAAATGTGAGCAGCTTTTGCAGATGCAAAAGCTGCTCAGATTTTTTCAGCAAAAATACCAAACTTTTCGATATTGTACTTGCTAGAACAGTTAACAATTTGACCACTAATGAGCTCATTAAGCTAACGATGCTTTGAACAACTGGCCCAGGTGGACAAGAACAGGAAATAGTTTTCTTTCCTAGCTAGTTTTCATGTTTTAGAGTTAAATAAAAGTAACTCTACTGCATAGTGCTCCCCTTGTAGGAAGGCTTTGGCATTCCTCAAGAATAATTTTGTCTAGTAATTCTTGTGAAACAGCCTTGGTATAGACAGTGAATTTTCTTGAAAGCAGCTCCAGTTTGCTGTGAAATCTGGAGGTCTGGCTGTTTTTGTTTCATTTTTTAAGTAAGAAAATAGTTGTTAATATTTACCTTAACTCTTATCCTGCTGAATAATTTAATGAGCCACACCCATTTCTGACTATCAGCCAATCAGTTTACATGATAGATGTTTTCATTCAAATTCACAAACTGAATGACAGTGTAGATCATGATCAGATGGCTTCTTCAGAAACCATCTAATCTGGATCTACACTGTTTGAAACGGTAGGATTGTCATGAACAGCAGGATAAGGGTTAAAGATCCAAGGCCGGTTGTTCAAAACTAAAGATGTCTTTAGTTAACATATCATTAAAACTTTGATCATTTAGTATGGCAAATATGCTAATATTTTTGCTGAAAAATTTGAGTAGCTTTTGCATTTGCAAAGCTACTCAATTTCCAGCAAAAATATCAATGTATTAATCATTTTACTTGCATGAACAGTTAACATAGCTTATAAAGCTAACAGTGCTTTTAACAACTTAGCCAAGTTTTCAAGAGAATTGTAATTACTCTAAAAACTTGTAACATTTACCAATTACTGTAATGATTCTGTAATTTGTGTCTTGTTATGAATTTTAAATGGTGCTGGCAAAACTAAAAACAGTCCGATCTGAGTCTGCGTGGTTTGCCTTGGTTTTACTTTCCAAGACATTGAGTAATTCCAGTAAATGATGAATGATTTTTTGGCCCTTTCAACCCTAAATATCTAAAATGAACCTAATTTAAACAAACCCATTATTCCTATGAAAGTGGCTTAACAAAAACCTTGGAACAGAATAGCAAACATTGTAGAGCCAGGTGAGATGGCTCATTCTGAGCCATCTCATCTGGAGCTACACTGTTTGACAAAATATCATGATTGTTGGGTTGAAAGGGTCAAGTATGGGCTGCCATTTTGCTCTTCAGTAAAGGCAGCCATTGCTGTATTTATTTTCACTGTACACTTTTTACTTGGAATGTTATTTTTAATACAGTTAAAACAGTAGGAATCTACAGTCAAACTTCAATGGCTCAAACACCTTTGGAAGTATGAAAATTTGTTTGAGATGGGGTTCCCGGGTAGTCCGGGGTTCTAGCCACTGTGATGGGGTTCCCGGGTAGTTCGGGGTTCAAGCCCACTGAGGGTTAATCATAGTGCCTTGGGTATCTTTTTAGCCTTTCTACAAAACAAAGGTATGCTGTGTTTACTCATTACTATTGCCTCATCGAGGCAGTTCTAGTGAGTGCACACAATGTACATTTCCTCAATAAAATAAGAACTTTTCCAATACATTCATGACTATAACACATCCATGTGACATAGTGCCTTCCTATATATCTGCAAAATACTTAGTTTTCTCATGAAAATTTGTGATATTTTCCTTATGTATTACCTTAACATAGGTTGTGGGTGCTTGTTAGAACCGGTTCTAACGAGTACCCACAACCTATATCTTGGAGCAGAAATAAGAAAAATAATGTATAACCCCATAAACCCCAGTTTTCTCTATATAAGGTTGGGTGTAGTTGTGTTCATTTCACTAATTTGTTCCTGTAACGGTTATCTGGAGCTATGTGAAAAATTCCTGCCAGAGCAAGTTTGAATTAGCCATGGTAGACAGGCCATCGGAGTATGAGGCGTTGAAGTTTCACAGTAATGTTAAATATTGTGAGGGTTTTACCTTTCAGTAGATTGAGAAGGAAAAAAAATTAGTGCTTCATTGCGGGATGAGACATATAGATATGTGAATAATCCCATTAACTATGAAGTTAACCCATTGTATGCTATTGGACTCTTCCATTGCTATATGTTGGACAAGTCCATTTGTCATATAAGGGGTGTCAGGCCTATTTTTTCGTTTTTAATCTATTTTTGAACGAAAATTCTGTTAGCAAATAGTGCAGGCCCTGAACTAACGCTGCATTTTGCGGCATCTGATCTGGGCCTGCACTGTTTGCCAGGGGTTTCATGCATGCAATGGGCTAAAAAAAAAAGCTTGCAAAATTTTTACTAGAAGATAGGGTAAAAAAGATATATGAAAAATATTTTCATAAAAAAATATTAGATTTTTTTTATAATTGCATGTTAAGATTTTTATAGTTTTTAGCTCGAAAATGATTTATATACAAAAGACTGTGCTTAAATTGAGTTCATGCTTGGAAAAAAAAATAGAAAAAAAGATTAGTTAGTACAGAAACTCAGTTTGTATCCAAAAGTTAAAAAAAGGGGAAAAAAAACAAAGACAAAAAAAAGTAGAGCAAACATGCTTTAAATAGCTTATTTATTAATGAAGTTATTGATATGTAATTTTAGAATAGACATTTCATGGCATATTTGTTTCTCACAAATTGCTGTATTGCATAGTTGCAAGATTGTCAGCTTTTGTATGCTATAATACTGCTTAAAATTCAGAAAAGGTCAGAAATTAACCCTTTTTGTACCAAATGGAATCTTCCTCCTTATATATAGCAGGAGTCCATTTCTAAATTTAGGGGTGTCAGGTTGTGTTTTCATCAAAATTTATTTGGAAAATGACCGAACTTTTAGCAAACAGTGGAGGCCCTGATCAGATGCCGTGTTCTGCGGCATCTGATCTTGGCCTGCACTGTTTGCCAGGGTACCCGTTCTGGGGTTTCTGGTACTAAATGGGATAATAACTGTGGATAGTGAGTCAGACATGTGGACAGCAGTAACTCACGAGCACAGTCTGGTCCCTCAATGTTGTGTGCAGTATTTAATTCAGAAAAGGACCCTTTGCAGCGTTAGATTGACTGAATTTTAGTACTTTTATAGGATAAACAATGGCTGACAAGGGACTGTTTATGCCATATCTTAACTGACAAAAAAATTTCTAGTATAGACTGTTTTAGATTTTAGATATTAAAAAATCAGTTTAAATAGAAATTAGAATAGGTTGTATTAGTGATATACAGTAAAATTCCTATATTAAGACCACCTTTGGGACTGTTCAAAAGTGGTCTTTAAGACCACTTTTGAACAGTCCCAAAGGTGGTCAGAAAACACAAAGAAAAATAACTGCAGCCTACTAAATAAGCATTTTAACCCTTGTCCTGCTGAGCCCGGATATGCATTAGTTTTCAAACAATGTAGATCCAGATCAGATGGCTTCTGAAGAAGCCATCTGATCAGGATCTAGATTGTTTGTCATTCAGATTGTGAATTTGTTGCAACAATTTGCATCAAGTAATCTGATTGGTTGATGATCAGTTGTGGGTGTGACAAATTAAAATATTCAGCAGGACAAGGGTTAAAAGAGAATTAGTCTTAATTTTAGGTGGTCTTAATAGTGGAATTTAACTGTATTGGTAATTGTATCATTTATAATCATGTATATATAAACTTTACTGTCTATTTGAAATCTCAGTTGTTAACTGGGTCATGTAAAGGGGTCTTTTAGCATGCGAGCACAGCCTAGACTCAAATCAGCATGCATGCCTGCTGGGCAATTAGACAGCCTGCTCAGTCTTTTTTGAAGACACTCTAGGTAAAAGGGCATCCATATTGTTTGTTTGTGTTTAGGTTTCACATCCCCATCAACACTATTGAGGTCATTTTGGAGACATCCCTTCCAATTTTGTGGGACTTTTTCTGACATTGAGATGGAAATGACATCTCGATCCCTGCCGCCCAATGAAACCAATGGGTTTTATATGCATGGACAGTCCGACTCGCACCACTTTGCCTGGGCAGGCTAAGACCTTAGCTGTTTACCAGTACACGTGTGGTCCGTTTCAGCTCTGCGTGGAAGCATCATGCAGCCTTATCTATTTCTTCAAGCCCTGATGGGCGGGGACAACCCATATAGGCTTAATGAAGACTGATCAGACTGAGGCCCAGGCTGATCTGACTCTTCGCTGGGCATGCGCTCGAGACCCCTCTTTGTTTGTCCCAACTTGTACTTAAATTGCTGTAAGTATTGGGACATTACTACTGATGTGGAAATGGATGCCAAAATGGGATCAGCTCTTTTCAAAACACTTTTGTCCTACTAATCAGTAGGGGTCTACTCTTAAAGGAAAGAATTTGCTCCTGAGGAGCAAATTCTTTCCTTTAAGGGTAGGCCCCTTTTTCTGAGTGACTTGCTTTACAGGAAAGCAAATAGGAAGTCACAAGTGATGTCTCCGTTGTAGAATGTGTCAAAAAATAGATCAGAAGTATCCATTCTCAAGATGGATCCCAAAAATATATAGATTTTCATTTTTCTATATAAGCTATACATTTTTGTTTAGATATAACCAGTTGTGCTAACTAGCAAAGTTTCTGCTTTGGACCCCACTAATAGTGATATAAAGAGGTTGTGGTATATATCCAAAATTATGTTACAACAAACCATGTTTTAGCAAGGTTGTGCTGCACCTGTACTAGATAAATATGTCCCAATATTTAGAGTGAGATCAGTAGATTATTGTGATGAAATCTATCCTAGTCTGTGTTGTACTGTGATTCTATTTATATTTAACTTCAAAATCCGTCCTTTCGCTTTGTACCGTATTTACCGTATGTATTCGGATAGACAGGAATGTGGTGTCTCATCAGGGTTTACACTATTTGCCACTCATCCAGCTATTTTTAGACACAACATCTGGTAGTAAATTGTACTTGTTCAAATTTTAGAACACGTATGGTAAGGATTAGAGATCCGAATACATAGGTTAAATATGATATATAAAGTAAAAATGTATAATGTTAACTTTTTCTGTTTTTCTTTTTATCATGTATCTTTCCAGTTGTAATTTCAAATGTATTAAATCACATTACAAGTATTTTAGTCAGTCAATTTTACCTCTGCATTTATTTATTATAACATTTTTTTTCAGTTACCCTTTGCATTTATTACCAAGTTTTAAGTCTTTCCTCTGGGCAAGGAGACAGCTATCCCAGCCAGCCCTTAACATTGAAGCTATGTTGAAACAACGTTTTGAATGTTGAACCAATGTTGAGTCAATGTGATGTGCCTACAGGGATGTTAGATGAGAATAATATCCCTTGAAATTGTGTCCAATCATTTTAGTTAAATGCTGAACCCTTGCATGTGCATGTTTTGGACAGTATTGCTGAATAATAAAGTTCATCATGGCAGAATTAAGTGTACACATGCCTGTGCAAAGATGGTTTGTAAAGCAGAACATTTTGAGAGATATGTGACTTTATAAACCGGCCCCGATAGCTCAGTTGGTAGAGTGTCCGCTCCGGGGAACGGGAGGTCACAGGTTCGATCCCGGGCCGCGACATACCAAAGTCGTTAAAAATGGTACTAGCTGCTCCTCGCTTGGCACTCAGGTTTACGGGGTAGAGCTAGGACTTGTCGACCCAGTGTCAGGATAATGTGACTGGGTGTGGTATCATGTAATGTGTCTGGGACATGATATTTCAGTGGGGCAGCACTATAAAAGTGAGCATTGAGCTCCCTGTCGCAACCAGACACCGTCGTGATATGACTGAAAAATTGTTGAAAGCGACGTTAAACCCGAAGTCACACACACACACACGTGTGACTTTATAAAAGTCTACCTCATATTTACAATGAGATTTGTACTATGGAAAATGCCAAAAAATGACCAGAAGTTTAAACTGATTTACAAAGGAAATGCGAATATAAGAAATCTTACAGGTCATGTGCTGTAGACATTTTTCAATCTTTTAAAAAGTATGTTTCACCTGGGCTAACCTTACATAGACATTTTAACAAATGATATACTCACATGCAGGGTTCACCATTTTGTATTGGCAATGATCTGGCATAGCCCCAGATAAGAGGGGTTATCCACATACTATTTTTCTTATTTCTGCGCAAAAACGTATGTTGTGGGTACTCATTAGAAGCGCCTTGCCCAGGCGCTTCTAATGAGTACACACAACATCCTTTTTTGTGCATTGTGAATTAAGAAAATACCAGTACTCTTCTGATGAAAGAAGCGCCTTATCTGAACCTATGATTTGGTCAGTGTTGTGCTAAAATTTCATTCTAATGCACTTGCATATGTAACGCAAAGTCTGATTGGATAACATAAAAGATTTGTGACATACATTCTGCGATATACTGTCGGAAACCCAATGACATACGTAATGTCCCTTTTCATTTGCTGGCATTTGGTTTTACGCAGCTCACAGCGCTTGCCGCTCTATGCAGAATAGTACAATTTTTTACAACACAACCAAATAAGTGCATTAGAATGGGGATAACTGTGTTCAAAATTGTCATTTGTGGAGGTAAATCGTCGGGTTTTTATGGTCGCAAATCATGTTTTACAGCTCCGCTGTTGCATCGCCGTAAAATGAAATTTCTGACCGTAAAACTTCCGATTTACCTTCCCAAATGACAATTTTGAATACAGTTATCCTCTAAGTGTAAGACACTTTAAGGGTATGTCAGGGAGAAGTTAGCTCGTAGGTATCAAAAATGAGTAAGCTCCAGATAAATAGGGTAGTTTGGAGACAAATTAAAATCGCATGATGAGGGTACTTGTTAGAACAGCCTCATTGAGAGGATTCCAACAAGTACCCACAACACAGTTTCTAACAAGAAATATGGAAAATTATTCCTCAATTATCTTTGCTACTCCTTATCAGGGGGCAGGTGGTGGGGGTTTGGGGGCTGTGATTAACATGTCAGCTACATCGGACAGCTGATACTTTCTACATGGCAGATTTGGCTGCTGAGAATTCTGTAGAATGTCTCAGATTCAGCTTTATTAAGTTTGGTGCAAACCTTAACTATTTTACACCTACAAGCTCCCTTTTCTCCTGCTGTACTGCAGAAATGTACTATCTGTCTGTAGGGACCAACAGTCAGTTGAAGGCTAGTCAGTAGACATACTAGTAGCTCTGGACAGGGATCAGCAGAGAGAGGATATTCGTTAACATTTTTGTTACTTTACATTAGAACCTTGGGGAATTCCCATCACATGTCAGTTTTATATTAAAGTACCTACAGCATACATGTAGTAATGTTCTTTATACAGAGATATGTAAAACTATACTTAACCTTTCAAGGGCTAAACGCTTTTTCAAAGTATTTTTTCTTCTGTTTTAGCACAATTAAGGTTTGACATTACATGTGAACCATCTGCTTGGCAGATGATTCACATGAAATGTCAAGCCTTATTTTTGGTGAAAAATAATTAGGAAAAAAAGTATAATAGATTGCTGTCTGCTGTAGGATTGCCTGCTGTGCTTAAAGGGTTAATTTGAACCCTTATCAGGAAGTGTTCCTGTAGAATGACAAACAGTGCTTCTGAAAACAGTAACCATGGTTACTCTGACCTGGCATATAATCTGCCATTCTTACAAGGGAGACAACTTTCAGGACTCCCTGTTTCCTCCTCTGTAGACTTAATCCCTCTGTAAAATGGGTCTACAGGAGCAAATTCTTTCCTTTAAGAGTAGACCCCTATTGATAAGAGAGGGAATGTTTTTGAAAGAGTTGTATCCCCTGTATTTATTCCCCTGATGCATGACAGCAATACTATTTTTACACTACCATGAAGAGACCAAAAATTGGGGGGGGGGGGGGGGGGGCACTTGAGGGCAGGGGATCTAATCTGGAATAAGATCTGACAGTCACATACAAGTTTATGGATTATTTTACCTTCAAATGAACAATCAGAATATTATGTCAATTGCAATATTTATAGTGAAAGCAACTGTGATAGATTATTTTAATGTTTTTAGCTCACCTGGGCCGAAGGCTCCAGGGGAGCTTATAGTATAGTGGGTCCTCCGTCGTCCGTCCACACTTTTGAGCAGCTATATCTCTGTATCCTGCAGGCTGATCTCAATCATTTCTCATCTGTAGCATGCCTCTGGTGGGGCATTGATGACATAAACTTTTTTTCGAAATCGCTCTAAAACTTTGGTTCCTATGGCAACCACAAGGTCCCATAGACTTACTATAGGAAAATGCTTGTCATCACCGTAGCGCCTTCAGTTTTGATCAGATCTTCCTGAAACTTATATGTAAGGTGGCTGGGGATAAAAACTCGGATGAGTTCGAAAACCGGCCGAGTCGGCCCATTTATCATAGAGTTACATCCCTTTGATTGCTGAAAATGCCTTGTCATCACGGTAGCCCCTTCAGTTTTGATCTGATCTTTCTGAAACTTATATGTAAGGTGGCTGGGGATAAAACCTCGGATGAGTTCGAAAACCGGCCAAGTCAGCCCATTTTTCATAGACTAACGTCCCTTTGATTGCTGAAAATGCCGATTTTTGACCTTGTCATCACGGTAGCCCCTTCAGTTTTGATCGGATCTTTCTGAAACTTATATGTAAGGTGGCTGGGGATAAAACCTTGGATGAGTTCGAAAACCGGCCAAGTAGGCCCATTTATCATAGAGTTACATCCCTTTGATTGCTGAAAATGCCGATTTTTGACCTTGTCATCACTGTAGCCCCTTCGGTTTTGATCGGATCTTTTTGAAACTTATATGTAAGGTGGCTGAGGATAAAAACTCGGATAAGTTTGAATACCGGCCAAGTCTGCCCATTTATCATAGAGTAACGTCCCTTTGATTGCTGAAAAACGCCGACTTTCGACCTTGTCATCACGGTAGCCCCTTCAGTTTTGAACGGATCTTTCTAAAAATTATATGTAAGGTGGCTGGGGATAAAACCTCGGATGAGTTCGAAAAATTGGCAAGTCGGCCCATTTATCATAGAGTTACGCCCCTTTAATTGCTGAAAATGCCGATTTTTGACCTTGTTATCACGGTAGCCCCTTCAGTTGTGATCCGATCTTTCTGAAACTTATATGTAAGGTGGCTGGGGATAAAACCTTGGAAGAGTTCGAAAACCGGCCAAGTCGACCCATTTATCATACTGTTACATCCCTTTGATTGCTGAAAATGCCGATTTTTGACCTTGTCATCACTGTAGCCCCTTCAGTTTTGATCGTATCTTTCAGAAACTTATATGTATGGTTGCTGGGGATAAAAACTCGGATGTGTTCGAAAACCGGCCAAGTCGGCCCATTTGTCATAGAGTTACATCCCTTTGATTGCTGAAAATGCCGATTTTTGACCTTGTCATCACGGTAGCCCCTTCAGTTTTGATCGTATCTTTCTGAAACTTATATGTAAGGTGGCTGGGGATAAAACCTCGGATGAGTTCGAAAACTGGCCAAGTCAGCCCATTTTTCATAGACTTACGTCCCTTTGATTGCTGAAAATGCCGATTTTTGACCTTGTCATCACTGTAGCCCCTTCGGTTTTGATCGGATCTTTTTGAAACTTATATGTAAGGTGGCTGAGGATAAAAACTCGGATAAGTTTGAATACCGGCCAAGTCGGCCCATTTATCATAGAGTCACGTCCCTTTGATTGCTGAAAAACGCCGACTTTCGACCTTGTCATCACGTAGTCCCTTCAGTTTTGATCGGATCTTTCTGAAACTTATATGTAAGGTGGCTGGGGATAAAACCTCGGATGAGTTCGAAAAATTTGCAAGTCGGCCCATTTATCATAGAGTTACGCCCCTTTAATTGCTGAAAATGCTGATTTTTGACCTTGTTATCAAGGTAGCCCCATCAGTTGTGATCCGATCTTTCTGAAACTTATATGTAAGGTGGCTGGGGATAAAACCTTGGAAGAGTTCGAAAACCGGCCAAGTCGACCCATTTATTAGCTCACCTGAGCCGAAGGCTCATGTGAGGTATTAGTATACCACGAGCCGGCGTCCGTCGTCGTCCGTCGTCCACACTTTCAAAGAAGTATATCTCCGGAACCAGTGGGCCAATCTTGATCAAATTTCATGTGAAGCATTATCAGGTAGGGGGAAAGGCTGCATACTGTTTTCGGGCAGATCGGATTGGAACTCTGGTTGCCACGGCAACAAATAGCTCCCATAGACTTAACATAGGAAAAAGTTTGTCATCACTCTAGCTCCGTCAATTTTTTTTTGATCGACTTCATTCTTGCAGATAACGAGGACAGGCATGAAATCTCGATCAAGTTCGATTTTGGGCTGAATCGGATTATTCACTCAGGAGTTACGTGCCCTTGAGCGTTCTTAACATAGGAAAAAGCTTGTCATCACTCTAGCTCCGTCAATTTTTTTCTGATCGACTTCATTCTTGCAGATAACGAGGACAGGCATGAAATCTCGATCAAGTTCGATTTTGAGCTGAATCGGATTATTCACTCAGGAGTTACGTGCCCTTGAGCATTGAAAAAATTGCCTATTGACTTAACATGGGGAGAATGTTGTCATCACCGTAGCTGCTTCAATTATTTTCAGATTGGCTTTATTCTTGCAGATAACCAGCACAGCCATGAAATCTCGGTCAAGTTCGATAACTGGCAGAGTCGGATCATTCACTTAGGAGTTACCTGCCCTTGTGTGTTTTTGCATTAGGGTTAATGGGAATTTCAAAAATGTATATCTTAAAGACTACTTGGCCAACTTTGATCAAATTTCATGTGTCGCATTATTGGGCAAGTGGAAAGGCTTCATTAGGTTTTCAGGCAGATCTGAGTGGAACTCTGGTTGCCATGGCAACATCTAGCTCCCATAGACTTCACATAGGAAAAAGCTTGTCATCACTCTAGCTCCGTCAATTTTTTTCTGATCGACTTCATTCTTGCAGATAACCAGTACAGGCATAAAATCTCGGTCAAGTTCGATTTTGGGCCGAATCGGATTATTTGCCTTGGAGTTACCTGCCCTTGAGCATAAAAAAATACGTTGTGACCACGATAGCAACTTTATTTTTATTCAGATCAGCTTCAAACTTGCAGGTAACGTGGACAGGCATAAAATCTCAGTTAAGTTCGAATCGGAATATTGACCTCGGAGTTACATGATCTTGAGCGACAAAAAATTTGCCCATAGACTTTACATAGGGAAAATGTTGTGACTCCGATAGCGACTTGAATTTTTTTCAGATCAGCTTCAAACTTGCAGGTAACGAGGACAGACATAAAATCTCGGTTAAGTTCGATTTTGGGCCGAATCGGATTATTTGCCTTGGAGTTAGTTACCTGCCCTTGAGCATAAAAAAATACGTTGTGACCATGAGAGCAACTTTATTTTTATTCATATCAGCTTCAAACTTGCAGGTAACGAGGACAGGCATAAAATCTTGGTTAAGTTCAATTTTGGGCCGAATCGGAATATTGACTTCGGAGTTACGTGACCTTGAGCGACAAAAAATTTGCCCACAGACTTAATTAGGGAAAATGTTGCGACTACAATAGCGACTTGAATTTTTTTCAGATCAGCTTCAAACTTGCAGGTAACGAGGACAGACATAAAATCTCGGTCAAGTTCGATTTTGGGCCGAATCGGAATATTTGCCTTGGAGTTACCTGCCCTTGAGCATAAATAAATACGTTGTGACCACGATAGCAACTTTATTTTTATTCATATCAGCTTCAAACTTGCAGGTAACGAGGACAGGCATAAAATCTCGGTTAAGTTCGATTTTGGGCCGAATCGGAATATTGACATGGAGTTACGTGACCTTGAGAGACAAAAAAATTTGCCCATAGACTTAATGTAGGGAAAATGTTGTGACAGAAATAGCGACTTGAATTTTTAGCTCACCTGAGCCAAAGGCTCCAGTGAGCTGATAGTATACCAAGGCTCCGGAGTCCGTCGTCTGTCGTCCGTCCATACGTCGTCCACACTTTCAATGAAGCATATCTCAGAAGGCAGTCGACCAATCTTGTTTAAATTTTATGTGTAGCACCATTGGGCAACGGGAAAGGCTGCATTAGGTTTTGGAGCAAGTCTGGTTCATTTGTTCCTTCATTCTTCTTTCTCTCCATATAGAGATAATAGACCAATGTTAAATTTTTAATCAAAGATTTCTCAGGAACTATAAAAGCTAGAAGCATCAAATTTGGTATTCAATAGAATAATGATGACTTATTTTGTGTAAGAGACATTGGGCTTTCTCAGCTTATTTGATCATCTGTTCTTTCATTCTTCTTTCTCTCCATTTTGACCAATGTTAAATTTTCGTCAAAGATTTCTCAGGAACTATAGAAGCTAGAAGTCTCAAACTTGGAATGCAATGCAATAATGATGACTTATATCCTGTAAGGGTCAATGGGCTGGATTCTATTAGCAGATTTAGTAGTCAAGTCTGTGAATTGTTAAAACTTAAGTTCCTCAGGTGAGCGGTTTAGGCTCATTGAGCCTCTTGTCATACAGTTACATCCCTTTGATTGCTGAAAATGCCGATTTTTTACCTTGTCATCACTGTAGCCCCTTCAGTTTTGATCGTATCTTTCTGAAACTTATATGTAAGGTGGCTGGGGATAAAACCTCAGATGAGTTTGAATACCGGCCAAGTCGGCACATTTATCATAGAGTGCCTTTGATTGCTGAAAATGCCTATTTTCGACCTTGTCATCACTGCTGCCCCTTCAGTTGTGAACGGATCTTCATGAAACTTACAAACAAGAAAGTCAGGCAGAAAGCTTGGTGGAGTTTGAAAACTCTTGTTTTTGAACTTGTCATCACCATAGCCACTTCAGTTTAGATCGGATCTTCTTAGCAAGTCAGGAATAAAAGCTTGAATGAGTTTGAAAACCGGTGAGGTCAGCCTGTTTATCATAGAGTTACATTCTACTTGATTTGCAGAAAATGCTTACCCTGTCATCACCATGTCCTCCCATAAAGCCTTCAGGAAAGGTTGGCACTTCCTTAAACTTTGAATTTGTTAGCTCAGGTGAGCGATACAGGACCAAGCTAGCTTGGTCCTCTTGTTTATCTATACTGATTATTCAGTTTAGCCCGTGTATTTAATCAGATTTTTTTTGTTAAGGAAAAGACTTCAGGTAGAGGTCAGACCTTTTAAGAATGGAGTCCGAGTCCTTAGGGAATAAAACTCGCATATCGAAGAGTGGGAAAGCAAATCATTCTTTGTCAGATAAATCTCCCTTGGATTTACTCAACAATGAGCCACTAACTTGAATAAAAGATTCTGGCTCTGGCTGTTTGTCAGAAGTTTCGTGTAAGCCCTTATCGTAGCCCTGAATAAGGGGAAGTAACAAGGCTAATTAAGGGATAACTTTCCTTATCTTTTGTTGGAAACCTATGTTGTGCGTACTTGATAGAATCGCCTCAATGAGGCAATTCTGACAAGTACCCACAACATAGGTTTTACCTATGTTGTGGGTACTGCTTTAATGATTACCCACATCATAGGCTTTTAACAAGTACCCACAACATATTTTTTAATGAAAACAAAAAGAAAAGATATCTCAAAACTACCCTCGTTACTCCACCTTACTTGGTGCTGTGCCATGTTACATATGTGTGAACACCGGGAGCTTGTAAAAGACTGCACACATGGCAGTCTTACCTGAGCCTTCACTGTTCACCAGTGTAGGATGTAGTGGGTTTTGTTTACATGGATTGGCTCATTTCATTGGCATGACAAGGTCATTGGAAATCCTTGTTAAAGAAAGAAATCCTTAACTCTGGTTTGATGGCCAAATTATACATGTACTGGATGTTTCAAGTTGATATTTGATTTGCCAAATTCTGTTTGTTAGAAACATTCTAAATAAATGTGTTTCAGTTCTATTAATAAACTGTATTAACAAAATACAATATAATATATATAATAAAAGAACTAACTGTAAATAGGATTTAGTTCTTTTTTTGATTCCTCAGAGTTTTCTTGTTTAAAAGACATGAACCAAAAGTCGAGGTATGTTGGTTCTGTTAGTTATTAACCCATATATGCCTAGCAGCCTTTTTGTGAGACTTTGGCAAACAGTGTAGATCTGAATCACACGCCAAAGAATGTGGTGTCTGATCTGGATCTACACTGCTGCAAGTGCATACATTTTTTGCAAAACTAACTGCTAACAAGACAAACCTGGACCCCTATAATTGGAAATGGACCACTCCAAACTTATTAGGTGGGAGATTCCATTGTCATATATGGTTTAAGGAGTAAAGAGGCCAATGTCGGGATACTTTTATCTCCATTAAACCAGATGATGTGGGTACTTATTAGAATCACCTCAATGTATGTTAACAAAATTGAAAAAAAAAATAAGCACCCCCACAAGTTAACAGTTGAGGAAAAAGGAAATAAGAGGGCCATGATGATGGCCCTTTAATTGCTCACCTGAGTCATATAAAGCAATTGGACTTGGTGACCTAGTTTTTGACCCGATATGACCCATATTCCAACTTAATTCATATTCTAACTTAACCCTTATCTTGCTGTTCACGACAACCCCTATCTTTGCAAACAGTGTAGATCCAGATCAGATGGCTTCTGAAGAAGCCATCTGATCAGGATCTACACTGTTTGGCATTCAGTTTATGAATTTGTAGCAATAATTTACGTCAAGTAATTTGATTGGTTGATAGACAGAAATAGGTGTGGCTTAAATGAATATTCAGCAAGATAAGGGTTAACTTCTGTCTTTTCAAGACAAACATTCTGGTCAATGTTCAAGAAGATTATAGCAAAATTGTGGCCTCTTGTGAGAGAGAACATGGTTTTAAAGAAATATGACCTAGTGACCAGGTTTTTTACAGGCCATGACCCATATTCAAACTTGAATGACATATCAAGACATCTGGTAAAGTTTCATAAAGATTAATGTAAAACTGAAGCTTCTAGAGAGTGAAAAAGGTTTTAAAGTAGTCAGACCTAATGACCTTGTTTCGACTTCACATAACCCATATTTGAAACTGATCAAGATATCACTAAGACAAACTGTCCGGTACAGTTTTATTAAGATTGAAGCAAAACTGTCACCTCTAGTGTTGGTACAAGGTTTTAAAGAAATTTGCACAAGTGACCTAGTTTTGATCCATTATGACCTATATCAAACTGGACCGAGGTCATTCTGGTCAAGTTTCATGAAGATTGAAGCAAGGCCTCTAAGAGGGTAAACAACGTTTTAAAGAAAATCTGACCTAGTGACATAGTTTTCGATCTGAGGAAACTTGACCAAGATATCATCATGACAAGCATTCTGCTACAGTTTCATAAAGATTAAAACAAAACCGTGGCCTCTAGCTGGTGAACAAGGTTTTAAAGCAATTTGACCTAGTGACCTAGTTTTCGACCCAATATGACCCATATTCCAAACTGACCATGATATCATACAGCAAAACATTCTGAGAAATGTTCATGAAGATTGAAGCAAAAATGTGGTCTCTACATGCTGAACAAGGCTTAAAAGAAAATTGACTTAGAGACCTAGTTTTTAGCTCACCTGAGCCTTTAGGCTCATAGGTGAGCTTATAGTATAGCCATGGTCCGTCGTCCGTCCGTCCGTCCACCATTTTCAAAAATCTTCTTCTCCTATACTGCAGGGCCAATCAAAGCCAAATTTCATATGGAGCCTCAGTGGGATGGGGGAAAGAAAGTTTGTTCGCGGGGTCTGGATCACATGACCAAGATGGCCGCCATGCCCATATATGGTAAAAAGCCTTCAAAAATCTTCTCCAGAACCATAAGGCCAGTGGCCTTGAAACTTGGCATGTAGCATATGGTACTCGGGCCCATCATGGTTTGTACAAATGGTGACCCTGGGTTGACCTTGACCTATTTTACAGCAATGTCAAATTTGTCGACTAAGGCTTTTGCATGGGGCAAAGTGAAAATAATGGATTTATAGGAAACCATTGAAGACAGTGTCACCAAAATTTGTAGATCAGGTAAAGTAACTGAATACATGAATGTATATGGATCAGAAAGGTCAAGGTCATTCATTGGCCTTGTTCGCGGGTCTGGATCACATGACCAAGATGGCTGCCATGCCCATATATTGTAAAAAGCCTTCAAAAATCATCTTCTCCAGAACCATAAGGCCAGTGGCTTTGAAACTTGGCATGTAGCATATGGTACTCGGGCCCATTATGGTTTGTACAAATGGTGACCCTGGGTTGACCTTGACCTATTTTACAGCAATGTCAAATTTTCCGACTTAGGCTTTTGCATGGGGCAAAGTGAAAATAATGGATTTATAGGAAACCATTGAAGACAGTGTCAACAAAATTTGTAGATCAGGTAAAGTAATTGAATACATGAAGATCTATGGGTCAGAAAGGTCAAGGTCATTCATTGGCCTTAGACCAAGGTCATTCAGGATCCATATTTCAAACATTTTTTTCTCCAAAACTGCTGAGCCAATTTAAGTAAAATTTAATTTGGAGCCTTTGTGAGTTGAACGAATGAAAAAATGCCAATACGGTCTAGATCACATGGCCAAAATGGCCGTCACGCCCATATATGGTAAAAAGCCTTAAAAATTCTTCTCCTCCAGAACCATAAGGCCAATGGCCTTGAAACTTGGCATGTTGCATATGGTACTCAGGCCCATCATAGTTTGTACAAATGGTGACCCTGAGTTGACCTTGACCTATTTTACAGCAATGTCAAATTTGCCGACTTAGGCTTTTGCATGGGAAAAAGTGAAAATAATGGATTTTTAGGAAACCATTGAAGACACTGTCACCAAAATTAGTAGATAAGGTAAAGTAGCTGAATACATGAAGATCTATGTATAAGAAAGGTCAAGGTCATTAATTGACCTTAGACCAAGGTCACGCAGGTTCCATATTTCAAACATTTTTTCTCAGAAACTACTGAGCCAATTGAAGTGAAATTCAATATGGAGCCTTTGGGAGTTGAACAAATGAAAAGCTGCCAATATGGTCTAGATCACATGACCAAGATGGCCACCACGCCCATATATGGTAAAAACACTTCGAAATTCTTCTTCTCAAGAACCGTAAGGCCAATGGCCTTGAAACTTGGCATGTAGCATATGGTACACGGGCCTATCATAATTTGTTCAAATGGTGACCCTGGGTTGAACTTGACCTATTTTACAGTAATGTCAAATATGCTGACTTAGGCTTTTGCATAGGAAAAAGTGAAAATAATGGATTTTTTAGCTCACCTGAGCCTTTAGGCTCATAGGTGAGCTTATAGTATAGCCATGGTCCGTCGACTGTCCGTTGTCCATCCGTCCGTCCGTCCACCATTTTCAAAGATTTCTTCTCCTATACTGCAGGGCCAATCAAAGCCAAATTTCATATGGAGCCTCAGTGGGATGGGGGAACGAAAGTTTGTTCGCGGGGTCTGGATCACATGACCAAGATGGCTGCCATGCCCATATATGGTAAAAAGCCTTCAAAAATCTTCTTCTCCAGAACCATAAGGCCATTGGCCTTGAAACTTGGCATGTAGCATATGGTACTCAGGCCCATCATGGTTTGTATAAATGGTGACCCTGGGTTGACCTTGACCTATTTTACAGCAATGTCAAATTTGCCGACTTAGGCTTTTGCATGGGGCAAAGTGAAAATTATGGATTTATAGGAAACCATTGAAGACAGTGTCACCAAAATTTGTAGATCAGGTAAAGTAACTGAATACATGAAGATCTATGGGTGATAAAGGTCAAGGTCATTCATTGGCCTTAGACCCAAGATGGCCGCCATGCCCATATATGGTAAAAAACCTTCAAAAATCTTCTTCTCCAGAACCATAAGGCCATTGGCCTTGAAACTTGGCATACAGCATATGGTACTCGGGCCATCATGGTTTGTACAAATGGTGACCCTGGGTTGACCTTGACCTATTTTACAGCAATGTCAAATTTGCCGACTTAGGCTTTTGCATGGGGCAAAGTGAAAATAATGGATTTATAGGAAACCATTGAAGACAGTGTCACCAAAATTGGTAGATCAGGTAAAGTAACTGAATACATGAAGATCTATGGGTGATAAAGGTCAAGGTCATTCATTGGCCTTAGACCCAAGATGGCCGCCATGCCCATATATGGTAAAAAGCCTTCAAAAATCTTCTTCTCCAGAACCATAACGCCAGTGGCCTTGAAACTTGGCATGTAGCATATGGTACTCGGGCCCATCATGGTTTGTACAACTGGTGACCCTGGGTTGACCTTGGCCTATTTTACAGCAATGTCAAATTTGCCGACTTAGGCTTTTGCATGGGGCAAAGTGAAAATAATGGATTTATAGGAAACCATTGAAGACGGTGTCACCAAAATTTGTAGATCAGGTAAAGTAACTGAATACATGAAGATCTATGGGTGAGAAAGGTCAAGGTCATTCATTGGCCTTAGACCAAGGTCATTCAGGATCCATATTTCAGATATTTTTTTCTCCAAAACTGCTGAGCCAATTTAAGTGAAATTTAATATGGAGCCTTTGTGAGTTGAACAAATGAAAAATGCCAATACGGTCTAGATCACATGACCAAGATGAAAAGTTGCCAATATGGTCTAGGTCACTAGACTCATCACAACAAAGTCTAAAGAAAGGGAATGACCTATAGCCATCATGAGACAATGTGTTGCGTGCAGGACCCAGGTCAGTACTTCCAATGTCAAGGTCATACTTAGAGGTCAGACATAAAAAAGTGGCCTTTTTTCATGTTTGGTCAATAACTCACTTTTTCCTGGATGAATTTTAAAATTACTTGGTGGAAATGTTAACCATCATGAGACATTTGTTTGAATTGAGGTTTTCATCTCCGCCAACAGTGTATAGGTCATTTTGGAGACGTTGCTTCCAATTTTGTGGGACTTTTACCTGGCATTGAGATGAAATGGCATCTCAATAGGGTTTTTGTGCATGGGTGGTCCGACTTGCACCACTTTTCCTGGACAGGCTTAGAACCTCTATGCTGTTTACCAGTACTCATTTGCAGTCGGTTTCAGCTCTGCATGGAAGTATCATGCAGCCCAATCTATTTCTTCAAGCCCGATGGGCGGGGGCCGGGGGTCATGAGACAATGTGTTGCCCCCAAGAATCAGGTAGGTACCTCAATGATAAAAAAGGGGGGAGACATCTGTGTTTTTTTGTAGAAAAACAAATTCTAGTTTTGTTCTGTTACTGCTCTTGAGATATGAAAATAAATTGGAACAAGTTTTCTTTTTGTTTCATTTGCTTCTGTATACAGTATACCATTTATGTCCAATGGACAGTTCCTCATATTTTCCCTTTCTGTGAGCCAGGCACCGAGGTTATAAAACTTTTTTCACGCTCAACTCACTACAGCATGAAATTTACCCTGCTCATAAGTTTTAAAATGCCAACAAATGTTGAGATGGCATTTTAAAATTTATGAGCAGGGTAAATGACATTTTCTGCTGATCTAAGTAGGAAAATTGTCACCAGACAGGTGAGCGGTTCAGGACCACTGGTCCTCTGGTTTAATCAACATGACCCATCTTCGAACTTGACCAAGATAGCACCAAGAAAAACATTCTCGTAAAGGTTCATGAAGATTGAAGCAAAACTGACTTCCAGATGTTGAACAAGGTTATTAAGAAATTTGACCTAGTTACTTAGTTATTGATCTGATAGGACCCATATTCCAACTTGACTGACATATCATCAAGTCAAAAGTTCTGGTTGAGTTTCATGAAGATTGAAGCAAAACTGTGGCCTCTAAAGTGTGAACATGGTTTAAAGAAATGTAACCTGTATAGTGACCTAGTTATTGACCTGATATGAGCCATATTCCTACCTAACTGAAGTATCATCAAGTCAAAAATTATGAAGACTGAAGAAAAAGTGTAACCCCTAGAGTGTGAACAAGGTTTTAAAGAAATTTGACCTAGTGACCTAGTTTCTGATCCAGCATGGCCCATATTCCAACTTGACAGAGATACGAGGGCTGATTGATATGGTGTGAGCCTCACATTGAAGGATTTGAATTTTGTCTGACATTTGTACTATTTCAATATACGAGGGATGTTCGAAAAGAATTGCCTATTTCTATCTGGAGACTTCAAATTTCAAGTTAGCCCAAAAGTGCTCATTTCATGCCCTCGAAGTACTCCCCATGGCTAGAAATGCAAAGTTTCAGCCGATGTACCTACTTCTTGAAGGCGTCACGGTACGCTGATTTGGGCACAGTAATAAAGTACTAATGAATGACAGATCCAAGTGCCTGTTGGGACTGGAACTTCCGCCTAGCATGGAATGATTTCAATTTCGGAAACAAAAAGAAATCACATGGGACAAGGTCTTGGGAATACGGTGTGTGTGTGTGGGGGGGGGGGGGGGGTGCGTTGAGGCAAAACAGTTACTTTTTCTTTCTTCAAAAACGCCACAACTATTGCGGAGGTATGAGCGGTGGCATCGTCATGTTGAAGACGGACATGTTTAAAACCAGTGGCAGGGCGTCGTTTCTGATAATACTTTTTTCAGTTTCTTCAGTACTACGTCTTTGTGGTACTTTCCGGTAATCCTTTTGCCCTTTTTCACCGGCACTTTTATTGCGACTCCTTCACCAAAGAAGATTGCATACAAAACCTTCTTTGTAGTCAAAGAACGTTTGGCAAATTATTGGGCGTTTGCTGTGTTTAGTCGCCCAGATCTTATTGTTAACCTTTTGGACGGGCTCAAAATAATGGACCTAGGTTTCATCACCTGTGACGACATTGGCAAACTGCTTTTTGTCATATTTGGAAACATTTGAAGCAGCTTTTTTGGCCACTTTAACCCGTAGACTCTTTTGCTCATCAGTCAACAGATGTGGCACCCATCTAGCAGAAATCTTTCTGACTTTCAAATGCTTCTCCAAAATAAGGAGGACCGTTGATACTTTCGTGCAATATCACGAGCTGTAAAACTGGCATCTCCTTCAATGATTTCCTTTATTTTGGAAACGATTTCTTTACGAGATGCAGATTTTGGCCTACCTGATTTCGTTGCATTTTTTGATGGACTCTACACCACATTTAAATTTCTTTTTCCACCGCCGAACTGTGTCATACTCTTAGACAAGAGGCTGTCGGGTTATCCGTAATGATGAACCGTGATGAATAGATATTGCAACCATGTTCATGTTGTGTAGAAATAACTTTGTTCAAGAACAATTACGAGTTCATTTGTAATGATGCCGTTTCTGTTTAAGAAATCTGTTTGTACATGTATGTACATGTAAAGAACGTGATGATAAGTTAGGGTATTTGGTCGCCACACGTTTTAACGACCCGAGCGGCGTGGATGACGTCAGCTACGTCATCATCGTCGCGAAGACAGTTCTGACGTTGTGCCTACCAAATACGGAAAGAATGCACGGCAAACAGTGTTGGCCCCTATCAAACATTGAGAGATGTTGTGTAGAATAGATAAAACGTCTTCCTGTTTAATTTCTAGCTGTTGTTAATGTAATGAGTTTGTGAATAGCTATATTTGTGAGCCGTGTCTTGTTTGTTTGTTTGATTTGAGGTTTAACGTCCCCGTTAACACTGTAAAGGTCATTTTGGAGACGTTGCTTCCAATTGTGTGGGACTTTTATCCGACATTGAGATGAAATGACTTCTCAAGCCCTGCCGCCCAAAGAAACCAATAGGGTTTATAAGCATGGACGGGCCGGCATGCACCGCTTTGCCTGGGCAGGCTTAGATCCTCTAAGCGGTTTACCAGTACTCGTTTGCGGGTCGGTTTCAGCTCTGCGTGGAAGCATCATGCAGCCCATATATTTCTTCAAGCCCCGATGGGCGGGGGCCGCTTGTGAGCCGTGTCGCGAAGAAGGATATGAAATGGAGTTTGTTATGTTTCCTGTAATTGGCGAGTGACCAGGTAGCGCAAGCGAGTGACCAGGTAGCGCAAAGATGCGGTCTGTTCAATTGCCTCTTACCTGTGCTAATGTAGTGAACACGAATTTACTGAGTATTATGCTCAGTTGTAGTGAGCAATAATTGATTTCTGTAGTGCTCAGTAAGGAAGCATAAATTGAGTATTCTTGTTTCAAGCGCTGGGTGCTGATATTTCGTTGTACAATCAAGTTGAGTTCTGCTGCGCGGTCATTTGTCGCATGTGCTGATCAGCCTATCGTCTGGTTGGCGCATGCGCAATAACGATTTTTGCATGAACATATTCAGACTTCTCCGGGGGCAGGGATCATGATATAGTGTATACGTTTCGTGAACCGTATTTTAGTTGATTATCATCATTTGCAGGCACAATGTCAGATGACGTGTGGTGGCCTGCTGCTCCCTGGTCGATAGGAGCAGGTATTGGTACGATGTATCGGTCCAGATGCCCTGCAGAGGCGGGCAGAACCGTGATATAGACCGTCAAGACCATAAAATAGAGTCAAGTTGACAGTGAATAGTCGTTGACAGTGAATAGTCAAGTTGACAGCTAGTCAAGTTGACAGCGAATAGTCAAGTTGACAGCGAATAAGAAGTCAACATGATTTAAATTATAGAGTACACCAGCGCGTCGACGCAGTTCACCCCAAGTGGACTTATATTTTTTGCTGGCCAGTCGTTTTTTTATTTTTTGTTGTTGTTCGTTTGTTTTGTTATTTGCTTCTATATAACATTCACGTCACCGGCCCGAACACAAAACCTAGTTTTGCCTTCGGGGCGGGCGTCGTGAATTGATTATAGAGGCAAATATAAATGTAATGTTTAGTGTTCGTATTGTTGTATATAGTTACTGTTAATCATTTATGTCTTGTACATAACATCTTTCTTGTGCCATACCCCACAGCTGCCCGTTCACCTATCAGAGATCACCATTGGTCGTCTTGTCAGCATGCGGGTTTGCGGGACGCCGTAAACCCACATGTAACACTGATCTGTTTCTTTAAGAAAAAATATCTTCGTCAGAAAAAAATGCAATTTTTAGAGATGAGAAGGGCATGATTAACTCACATAGGCATGTTTTACCAATGTGTTGTACACATATGTCAAAAAGCTTGGTAATCCCTTCTTGGAAGAAGGCTGCATCTTGAACTTAAGTAAACTCTGAAACAGCATCAATGACCGGAGGGAACAAATTCTTTCCTTTAATCCCTTATGTAATGGAATCTTCCTCTTTATATACATCAGGAATCAATTTCAAAATTCAGGGGTGTCAGGCTGTGTTTTCTTGAAAATTTATTTGGAAAATGGCTTGACTTTTCGCAAATACTGAAGGCGCTGTTCAGACGCTGCTGGGTAAAGAGGTTGTCATCATGATAAGGAAAATGTTTGATATGCAGGTGATTTCACTTAACTGCATTTATTTTGTTATTACGTACACGCATAGTATGCGTTAAGATGTCGCCCCACCCATCGGGGCTTGGATAAATTGACTGCTTCCACGCAGAGCTGAAACTGACCACACATGAGTACTGGTAAATCGATTAGAAGGACTATGCCTGCCCCATCAAAGTGGTGTGAGTCAGACCGTCCAATGCATATAAGCCTTTGGGTGTCATTGGATGGTAGGGCTTGAGATATCATTTCATCTCAATGTCGGGTAAAAGTCCCACAAAACTGGAAGCAACGTCTCCAAAATGACCTTAATAGTGTTAACGGTGACGTTAAATCTTAACTCAAACAAATCAAATAAAGCAAGTATACGACGGGCCTCCGTCGCCTAGTGGTTAAGAGCGCTGACTCTTTATCTTTAGGTCTATCACCTCTGTGATTCGAGCCTCGCTCGGGTCACATGTGAGACGCCAAGTTCTGCAACGGAAGGTCAGATGGTTTTTCTCTTGGTACTCCGGTTTTTCCCCCACCTCTGATTAACGATCGGCTCGATATGAGTGAAATAATCTTGATAGGGCCGTGACCCCCCCCCCCCCAAAAAAAAAGCAAGTATATATGCGTAAAGACCGCTACACCATTATGGAAGGTTAAAATGGCAGCCTTAACCCTTTTTGTAAACAGTGGTATCTTCATCCTTATATATAGCATGAGTCCGTTTCAAAATTTAGGAGTGTCAGGTTATGTTTTCTTCAAATTTATTTGGAAAACGGCTGAACTTCTTGCAAACAGTGAAGGCCCTGATCAGACGCCGCGTTCTGATCTGGGCCTGCACTGTTTGCCAGGGTACCCGTTTTGGGGTTTCTGATATAAAATGGGTTAATTGCACTTTTCCATTTTTTATGATACATGTACATTTTGATATTGATAAATAGTAAATACATAAGCACAGACAAATCATGATTTTGCGGTTAAATTACTGTCTACTCTTTTACCCTGTAACGATTGACATTAATTTTAACAAAAACGTACGCCTAAGCATAAAAACGTCGGATAATCAATAAATATCAATTACGCCCGTTCGTACACCGTCATTAAACGTCGCCATTTCAGTACAAGCCAATGAGCCGAAGTCGCTGTCAATCAGAACCGAATCATAAGGATAATGGGGAAAATGAATGATTTCATGCTTTATGAATTATATAAAAAAAAAAACTATAAATGAATCAGCGGAATGGATGCACCTTGACGGGAGGCAACTCTCTCAAAAGTATTTCTGTCTTCCTTTATCAATATGGATCTACTCTTAAAGGAAAGAATTTGCTCCTAAGGGGCAAATTCTTTCCTTTAAGGGTAGATCCCTTTTTCAGAGGGATAAAGTGTACAGGAAAGCAAACAGGGAGTTTCGAAAGTTGTCTCCCTTGTGAAATGACGGAAAATATGATACGGAAAATATGATACGTGTATCAATGAATCTTAAAATGCAAAAACTTATGACAGGACTGTTCCCATTGTAATTTGCCACGAGCCCCCTTTCTATGAAAACTTGACTATCACATAAAACAAGGTTGTGGAAGAAATGCCATCGTAAATTTAACTTTATGTAGGGAGAACGGGTAATATACCTTAATATACCTTAATATCTCCAGTCTTGCTAAAAACATAGATTGTAAGTACTCGTAAGAGCCTCAATGAGGCGGTTCTGCCTTAACGAGGCAACTCTAACGGGTGCCCACAATCTATGTTTGAAGAAGAAATAAGAAAAGTACTAAAACGTTTCATGACATCTTGACAATCATGAAAAAAGCACACGAATTTTGTAACCCATGAAATCCAATGCTCACATTTGGGCAATGCCAAGATAACTTACCACTGTTTGGAAATTAGGATTCGAGATTTTTGAGAAGTGTCATTTGGAAATGTGTTGGGTGTGTGTTCAGTGAAGACTTAGATCAGCTTGTGTACCCACTAAGTCAGAATAAAGCCTTCTTTAATTTGAAGAAGCTTTGGGTCTTTATTAAGAAGGCTCTGATCAGCGCAGGTTGATTTGATTTTTCGCTCAACATCTTAACAAGTATGTAAAATGAACACCCCTCTTAACCCTACTTTAGAGCTGGGGTTTAAAGGGGTACACATTAGTTTGCTTATTTCTGCTCCAATACATAGTTTGTCTGTACTCGTGGTTAGAACTACCTCGATGAGGCGGTTCTAACGAGCATCCACCATCGATTTTCGGAGTATAAATAAGAAAAATAGCACAAATTTTCATCGGAGAAGTAGCCTTTTGGGAGAAATAAAGGAATGTACTATGTCGCACTGGTCTGTCCGCACATTTTCGCTTGGTACATCATGAAGACTATGATTAGAAGCCGCTGCACCCATGAACAGACTGATCTTCACTGGCGCATGTTTGATTTTGAGGAAATAACTACTATGGCTCTGTCACACAATAATTTGTATATCACATTTATATCAAAGCAAAGCTTTCCTTATCAGCTATCAGATCACGAAAGCACACCTATATAATTTTGACCCTCTCGAACCCCAAAACTGGGGTTTACAGGGGTAAACCTTATTTTTCTTATTTCAGCTCTAAAATATAAATTGTGGGTACTCGTTAGAACCGCCTCGCTGAGGCGGTTCTAACGAGTACCCACAATCTATATTTTGAGCATAAATAAGAAAAAATATCACAATTGTTTTATCTTAAAATGTTCGTTTTTTCGGCGGTAAAGTTTTAATACAACGCATTTGTTTAGGCGTATTTCTGTAATGAATAAGCCGTGCACATTGAACACAGGGGATTCGCCTATCAAAGGACTGCAGAAAATTCTAGAGCAAAATTAAAACCATCATAGGCTGTACTGTCCAGATGGCGTTGATTTGTAGACGGGTGGTAAACTCATCCACAGATGCCGCATGCGCAATTTCTGCATTCACAGGAAGCTGTTCTTGTATTAGTCATACTTAGTAAGCAAGTTCTTATGTTCTTGTGCGGCCAGAGGAATATAAACAGTGGGGAGAGGTCGTTAATGGCTTTGTAGAAGGCTGCCACCGTTGTCAAAGTGGAGGCCAATGAAGGTTGTCAAACATGGACGTTTGTTTGTTTGTTTTGAGGTTTAACGTTCCCGTCAACGCTGTAAAGGTCATTTTGGAGGCGCTGGTTCCAATTTTGCGGGACTTTTACCCGACATTGAGATGAAATGACATCTCAAGTCCTGCCGCCCATTGAAACCAATAGGGTTTGTAAGCAGGGACGGGCCGACTCGCACCGTGTAACGCTTTCCATAAACGAATACATTCCAGTAAAAATCGGGTACCCTTTCACTGGTAAATTGTCCTGTTCCTAGTTAGGGTCACAGACAGATGAGGAGTACTCAACATGTGACCGGACAAGTGATGTAAACGCTCCTGTTTACAGCCATAGAGATTAAACTTTGATCATGTTCATCAAGGCGATTCTAGTAAGTACAGAACAGACTGTTACAAGCAAAAAAAAATTCTCTCGTTTATCCCAAACATATTAATATTTGGAACATGGTTAGAATCGAAATAGATCAGCTCTAGTTTGTGATTTGCTGGGTAATAAATCACAGTTTGTCGGTCAGTTGTAAGTACACAAATTACGCGCGCTACGTGCTCGTGGTTTGATCTACTTTACAACTGACCTCCAAACTGTGATTTATTACTCAACAAATCACAGCTAGAGCTGATCTATTTCTTCATTTGAATGGAAGACTACCTAGCTAAAGTCTTAGCCTCGGTTCCGAGCGGCGTGGGCTTCCTTTGGGGTGGAAATGCACAAATCGAGTCCATTATAATCATGAAAGTGACTTGTAATCTAATACTTCAAGAAACAAATGTTATAGATATTTGCTAGAATTGCCTCACCAAGGCGATTCTAACAAATGTCTATAACGTTTGTTTCTTGAAGTAATAATGGGGGAAAAGGCCTTTTATTACCTATCATACTCCTAACTGGGATTCTTTATTATGGCAAATTCTTTATAACGGCACAATAAAAGGGACCAAATACCGTCGTTATAACGAGGGTTTTCTGTACTTCGGCAATTCCTAGGTTTTCGGACATCCCACGTATATACATCGGCAAACCCCAGTCTCTATATAAAGTGGGGTTAAGTCGGTATTCATTACACGGACATATGAACGTTACGAATTTAAAGTAAAGTCCGTTGCGAACGTAGAGCCGGAGTAAGCGACTGGATGAAGGTCCGCGTACAAAGAATCCTTCGCAACACATTTATCGAATGCACTTCTCAAAATGATTAAAGGAATAGAAAAGTAAAAATTAAATTAACACAAGAATCTTGTGTTGCAAAATTACGAATCTTTGTGTTTGTATGTTTACTCAGATAATTTCTCATTTTGGTCTTGTCACTAAAAGGATAAGCTCTGGCCTTTTTTGTTCTACTGGTATACGATTTTACACTTTTCCGTGGATTTGTTATAGTTTTACCCTCATGTGCTAACGTATCCATGCCCAAGACGTTAAGATAATGGTTATTCCATTTCCGTTGAGTTGTTCTGACCCTTAAATCACGTGATCCTTACCAACCCTGGTTTATAAAGCCACAATGTCAAAACATTTACACAATTTTAACATCCAGTGCCAATGACCAGCTAAATATGTAAAACTGTGTCTTATTTATTAATTTATCTGTAATACTAAGCCTGTCAAATAAAAAAAAAATGTTTGTTTTGGAGTTTAACGGCCAAGTCAAGACTATTAAGGTTATATCTAGCCGGCCAGGTTACCTAACCATGCTTTCTGAGCAGGCTTATACATGTAAATAATGGGTTAACCAGTACAATCAGAAACTGACAACTGCCCTTCTTGAATCAGCGGAAGGGAGAGAAGGACCGTAGAAAAGATTTCATGATCGATCTCCATGAAAGAATGTTTCTGACCCCGGCAGGTATCGAACCCGCGACCTCCTGATCACCAGTCAGACGCGCATCCGACTGAGCTACCGATGTCGAGCTATTGAGTCGGTAACTTTTGTGTAGAAACTATAGTACTAAGCAATGTGGATAAAGTGTCCTGGTCAAGAACACATCGCATGATGCATTGTTTGGGACTTGAACCCGAAACCCCTCGATTTCGAGTCAAGTGTTTTACCACCGCACAAATGCGCTCGACGATTTAATTGCCATGTGAGCCCCGTCAAGCGAATTTGTGTCTTCGAGCATTCCGTCATGACATATTTTAACTGCGCGTGCCCAGCCATTCAGAGGGGCCAGGGATATGGCTTTCTGTCTGAAGGTTCCTATTGATTCACCGCTTGCCTGAACCTCCACTGCTCGCATAGGCGATAAGTACCAAAATCGCTTGACGGGGCCCATGTTATAGCGTGATACGTACATCAGTTTACTCCGTTCGGAATCCGCCCACCAAAAGCAAATGTTAGTCACAAAATTAATTTTATGGGTCCGAAAGAAACCAGGGTCAAAGAGTGCAAAAAGATCGATTTGTCTTTCTTATACAAGTTAAATGAAAATGAATCAAGTGTCAGTATTAATGTGGTAAAAGCCAGTTTGTCACCAATACATTTATTAACAACGTTTCATTAATTAACGTAAATTATTTTCCACCAGATATTTCATAGGCAGGATGACTCAAGTGAGGTGGGAATCCCCAAAAGGGGCACTGGCAAACAGATACGACGCCGCACTCTGCCTCGTCTGATCAGGTCCTTCACTGCTAATGTTCAGCCATTCTATAAACGCAATCTTACACTTCTAAATTTCGAAATGAGCATAGTGACTATATGGTGAAGAAAAGTCTGTTCAGCTCCAAATGGGTAAACAATTATCTGAAGCAATTTTCAGTAGACGGTGACCATGAATGAGACACTGTAGAAAATTCTGCTTCTTGCGGTTCCATTGTCGGTTGTTGGGGATCATTTACGTCCGTGCTTGACAGAATACCGGCGTACAGTCGCGATCTCATTGGCCATTTCTGAAAAGGACAAACACCCCACATTAAACACAGGTTAAACCATATAAGCTACGTCACGACAAAAACCTGTCTTCGGGTTTGCAATTCCAGGCACCGAGCGCTTGAGCATGAATTTTATCCTGCTCATAAATTTTAAAATGCTAACAAATGTTGGCATTTTAAAATTTATGAGCAGGATATTAAAATGACATTCTGTGCGGATCTGAGCAGGAAAATTGTCTATTTTGATTGTATGTATTTTAATAGTTATGAGCATTACAAACTTCGTGCTCAGCTATCAGCTGAGTTGAGCTTGAAAATGTTTCATAATCTCGGTTGGTTGGTTGATTTGAAGTTTAACGTCCCCGTCAACACTGTAAAGGTCATTTTGGAGACGTTGCTTCCAATTTTGTGGGACTTTTACCCGACATCGAGATGAAATGACATCTCAAGCCCTGTCGCCCAATGAAACCAATAGGGTTTATTAGCATGGACGGTCCGCCTCGCACTGCGGTTCCTGGACAGGCTTAGATCCTCTAAGCGGTTTACCAGTACTAGTGTGCGGGCCGGATTCAGCTCTGCGTGGAAGCATCATGCAGCCCATATATTTCTTCAAGCCCCTATGGGCGGGGGCCTTTCATAATCTCGGAGCCATTGCTCGAGGTTATAAAACATTTTTATGCTCAACTCAGCTGAGCATAAAATTTGTAATGTTAATAGTTATTAAAATGATAAACAGATGAGACCATTTTTCTCATATCAACACAGAATGTTATTTGTCCTGCTCATAAATCTTAAAATGCCAACAACTGTTGGCATTTTAAGATTTATGAGCAGGACAAATATCATGCTCGGTTGAGAATAAAAAAATGTAACCTCGGGGCAGCCCGCGGTTATAAACTTTTTTCATGCTCAACTCACTTGAGCATGATAATTATAATGCTCATAAATATTAAAATACAAACGAATCAGGCAGTTTTTCTGCTCAGATCAGCACAGAATGTAATTTATCCTGCTCATAAATTTTAACTTTTGTTGGCATTTTAAAATTTATGAGCAGGATAAATTTCATGCTCAAGTGAGTTGAGCATGGAAAACAGTTTTATAACCTTGGGGCCTGGTTTATTAATCGGCCTGCTTAGCCTCAAAGACTAGCAACCCAACAAGCACCCAACAGCGGGACAACGTCGGGCTGGCAGCGATACGATATACGTCGTATCGCTGTCGGCCCGACGTTAGCTCGTCGTACTTTGTTGGCTGGGAAGAGTCTAAAATTTTACACAAAGAAACTAGAGGTATTTTACTATTCATTACGAAAACACGCCTATACAAATACATAGCACATTTATTCGCCGAAAAATTAAGATTTTTTGATGAAAAAATGTGATATTTTTCTTATTTCTGCTCACAATATAGATTGTGGATACTCGTTAGAACCGCCTCATTGAGGCGGTTTTAACGAGTACCCACAATCTATATTTTAGAGCAGAAATAACAAAAATAAGGTTTACCCCTGATAACCCCAGTTTTACTTTATAAAAGTGGGGTTCAAGGGGGACGAAATTATATAAGCGTGTTTTCGTGATGCTAAGCAGCGGTCACAAATGTGCTGGTTAGACTGCGCGGGTTGCAGGCTGGTCTGCTCCTTTGTTGTTCTCACATGGCCAAAATAGGTTTTCTCATGACATGGCTCATACTGGAGGCTCAAGTGGACCAAATATCGCTCACCTGGACTTGTTTGATTATGTAGTGTCACGCTGTGCCATGGAGGAGATCTTGGCTATCAGATCAGATTGTCTTCAGCAATTCTGAATCTGCATGTTGCCTCGATACTTCTAAACAGCTCTG